>JAABNX020000044.1:2983877-3006812 GCA_015163995.2 Mormyrus lacerda
CCGAGAGAATACATTTTAACATTAGTCCAAGTTTTATCATCTTCTCTCTTCGCAGGTTTGCAATTTTACTGAGGGAGAGAAAAAGCAGACACAGGATTTGCTAAATTGTTTTGCGTGTCAGTATGCATCTCTGTGTCCTCAAGGCAAAAATACATGTTCGGCAATCTGCTGCACTCCCTCATCTCTGACCAGTTTGCCACTTGTAGGTATGTGCCCCCCCCCCCCGAAGACGTGTCCACCTTTCCTTTACCTCCCTTCTAAGTGTGCATGTATTTTATTCTGTCTCTGTACAATATTAGGCGAGTCTTAGCCAGTCCGGCGCCCACAGGAAGTCCTTTACTTGCGGGCGCCAGTGTTAGAGGTTCAGTGTGTCTCAGAATCTGGAACGGTCTGTATATGTGAAAGTGCCGGTGCCTAGGCCAGCCCGAAGCCCTCCGAGCACTCCTGAATGGCCAACAGGAGCATGTGTCTTAATTTCTCGTAGCTTTCATAGGCCGGTAAGTCCAGCTGGTTAAAGCTGCAGGGGGGGGGGGGGGGGGAAAACACGGGGAAAAAAAAAACATGGGTCAAAATGATGACTGTCAGTAAGCAAGTCCCAGGATGGGCCCTGCTCAGATACCCTTGAACATGGCAATTAACCTAAATTGTTCAAATAAAGCATCTAGTTGAAGCAAAGCAGGTTGCTTTTGTGGAAAGAAGGTAATCACAGCAAAAACAGGTACTCAAATGCAATATAAAAACAATAAAGAGACCGCTTAAGATGTAGGTGAAATATACTTTTTTGCTTTGCAGAATTAGCATTATGATTGCACAAGGTACTATGCTTTCCTTATAACGGTCTATATTTAGTATATCGCTTTATAAAACTTGATGGGGTACTGGGGGCAATACCAGCACCCGTGTGTAACAACTAAACAAAAGTAGTTGTGTGTGACTGACCAGGTGTGAGCAGAGGGCAGGCGGTCTGTGGAGCGGTCATCTCGGTGGATCTGGAACTTCTGGATGCCATTCATGCCTTCCAGGGCAGCGAAGCCCTGTAGGGGCACCTTGGACGTGCCTGTCACAAACTGCAGGAACTTAGCCCGGTCTGCTTGGTCGAAGGACCTCAGGGCCCGCCAGAACCACTGGATCTGAAAAGGATAGTGAGACTGGCTCAGAAGAGAAAACACTAAAAGGCAAATTATTTCAGCAAGATGCTCACACTGAGATTTAACAGACATCCTTAGATCTTGGATATGATCTTAGCCAAGTCTGGGCAACCACACACATTTTTTTTTTTTTTTTTAATTTTTTTTTTACACTGTCATCCTTGGAATACTGTTAGGTTACATAAGGCCTTCCAAAGATATGGTCTGACATTACTGCAATTCAGAAAATTCCAAAAGGTAAAACTGACTGACAAGGAGGGGGTGATATCCTAAACAAATACAGGAAAGACACTGGAATATAGAAGAGCAGAAAAATATACTTCACCACACCATTTTGCCAAAAGGTTTACACTTATGTGACAGGTGCTTTTATTCAAAGCGATGTGCAACTGGAAAAGCAAGTTTAGTCCCTGGAGTTACTGGGGGCTAAAGGCGTTACTAAGGTGCCCAACGGTGAAATACTGACCATGGGATTCAAACCAATGACTTTCTGGTTCACGGACATAGAATCCTAACTTGCAGCACCACACACTGCCCCAAGAAAAGGTTGGGCGAGTCCAAACACACAACCGAGTGAACATAACATGACCTACAGGCATAACATGCTTCAGAGAGAAACTTCTGGGACATCGCATCGAAAAGGTATAGAAGACGGCTGGTACCTGTATGGAGCTAGACTGGTACTTGTGGTACTCTGTGTTGGCTTTGAGATCATCTATGTCGATCGTGGGCAGACCCGATATGAGCAGCTCCAGCTCCTGCTCCGTGAAGATGGAGATGAGCCTTTTGGGGATGATCTCATAGAAGCCTTCCAGGAAGGCAGCCAACTGCTTCCGAATTGCCCCTGAGAGACAGAAGGAAAATTAAGATGCACATAGTCTACTCAAGGACGGCAGCACAGAACCGAAGTAGCTGCACACTTGGTCATTTTCTTGGCTCACGGCTCACCTGTCATTTTCATTTGGCAAACCAGATGCACATATTCCTTTTTGTTCTCTTCCGTCACTAGGATGTTTGCGCCGTTGGGCTTCAGGTCCCTCACTTCACATACCCCAAACTCTTGGACCTAAGGCAAATAAAGTGATTAATAAGGGGATTCAGAGCAGCCTTCTCTTACATGCTACATGTATGGCAGACACTGTCCCCCACAAATCCCTTTGTCTGTGTCCCATTCCCAGTCACCTCAGGTTCTCTTTTTGATGAGTTGATGGAAATTGTACTGCATCCAACAATTAACTTGATTAAGGCCCTGACGAACGGAAACAGTGACGCCGAAAACACTGGGTGACACAGCCAGTTCAATCTGTCTCGTCCACGTAACTACGACATTGTCATTTTACAGAATTTGATCAACAGCAAGTACACAGAGGTTCAATAAGAGGCCCTAGGATAGATCTTGTGGACAGATCCACAAATAATGAGTGCCCACCTTCATTTATGGCTGCCGATTTCAACTGCCCTTTAGATATATCTTAAAGCTCAAGACTGTTCCAGTGAGGTTCACCCAAGACTCCAGCCTATCCAGTAGTATTTAGTGATCAATTTGTGTCAAATGCTTGTGTCACTTAAATCTAATAAAACTGGGACTGATACTTTGCCTGAATCAATGTTTAGCTGGATGTCATTCAGAACTTTCTGAGGAGCTGTCTTGGTTCTATGGTGAGGGCGGAAGCCTGACTAAAGCCTGTCGAAAGCCACTCACAGTAATCTGTAGCAATTCTGGCAACATGAAGTATGCAAGGAATGGGGAGCCATTCTTCCTTTCACTGAGATACAAGCTCCACTAAAATTAATAAAGCCTCCTGTTATGGTAAACGGAGATTGTGTACTTGAATTTCTAGTCCTTGGCAGAAAATCAATTTCGGCTTTTAGATTTTAAAAAAGCAGTAAAAAGAAGTGCAGGAAAAATTTTTAAAACTATACAAAAGTTCAAGGCGTGAAAATGAGACTAGTTAGAAGCAGCACAAAAATACAGGATCTCATTGTTAGCTGAATATTTTCGTATTGCAACAGAAACGCAGACACTAAAATTAGCTAAGCCTGGAGGGTTGGTCGAGTGGGGAGTGTTTTGTTCAGTACACATTCCATGGAAGGGGTCCACATAACTGAAAGGCCTGACGCTTGGGAGGTATAAGCCCAGGCTGGGGGTGATGTGGTTTTGGGTCCTTTACTTTGTGCGCTTCAAGTCTGAACGAACGTTCCTTCATTTGAGATTGTGATACTTGTTTAAGAGTGCACAAGAACTTGCAGCTCACGTCTAAGGAAGAGAGACGTGCAACGCAGGCAGAGTTGAATTAGAGGGGTGGAGGTTTGGATGAAGCATCAAATTGAAGAGGAGGAGGCTGGAACCGGAACCAATGAAGGTTGCTACAGTTACAGTAGCATGGATGATTATTTTAATGAATTTGGGCACACTGCATCTCCTACGCAATGGTGTGATAATGCTTTGCTTTACTTGCAAAGTTCAGGAAGTGTCGGTGCTGCTCAGTCACAGGACAACTGCAGTAGGATGCTGCAGTAGGATGCTTTTGCTGAGTTCAGGAGAAAGGGTACTTTGATAAATGGATTGCCAGCAGTAAAGTGACAGACCGTGCATATCTTTGTGAGCTGATCCCCTTCGAGAAATTTAAGAATCCTTTGACTATATGAGGTCATCTTAATGAACAAAGCAAGCTCATTATATCATGCTGCTGCATTAGCAGATTAATTTAGTTTAACACACAATGCGTTTACATCTTCACCCATGGCATCCCAATATGGTAAACGGATGGTAACAATCACCAAAGCACAAAATGTTGTTTTTTAATCCAGTGCACCATACTTGAAAGCCAAGCACATGTTCTACTATCATAAGGTAGTTCATCTAATCGTCGATTGTTTCAATCCAAGGGGAATATGACAGCAGTCAGACCACTCTCGGGGTGCGGTTCTGGACTGATACTGCAAACAGGCAGAGCAGATTTTGGTAAGTACTGTACAACACTGGTGTAACTCAAGGTTTCATTTGCTCTGACATGGCAAAGATACTGTTTAAAATTATTTTTTGAGGATGTCATGTTTTTTTTGCGCATCTCAAAGAAATACTTTCAGTACTGTGTTGGCACAACAGTATCATAATTAGCATGATGACCAACTGTCGAGGCACCTAGGAATTATCAAGTGGCACAATGGCCAAGATGCGAACTGCTCGGCCAGCGGGAAGGTCGCGATGCCCCTAGGACCCGTGCCTCCGGTCCTGGGGAATCACGCAGGGCTGGACTACAATGATGCCCACAGCTGCTGCCACCACCTTGAAGGAGATGTCATATTTAAAAGAACACACTCCGGACTGCACATGATGCCGGCTAAAGCTCTGGCTGCGGCAATAGCATATCGAAATTGTTCCCAGCCCTGTGAGTTGGGAAAGGGTCCAGATTTGGCCCCAAAACCTGCCTGCTGGGTTGTGGTTTTTCCTCTCGCCTTATTTTTCCTGTTTCTCTGCTGTTCTTCACAGACCAACGTTAGTGGGCACCAGGAATTGCCTACCCTTCTATCATTTTGTTCCACTGGGCTTCATATACTCCAAACACTTGGACCAATGGCAAATCAATGCAGTGGCCAGAGAATTCAAATATACCTTCTATTTCAGGTTATGGATCGTTTTCACTCTAAAGCAAGGATTACTCCCGAACCCGACAACCTCTGGTAGTGTCTGCAGCTGAAAATTGACTGTTCAGAAATCGTAGAATCCAAAACGGTGGCAAAGCAATAGAGCTGTGCGATTCATGGAGAGCTACTGCCCATAAACACATCAGGACTGCAAAGATTACAATTCATTTACCTGTGGAACAACCCTGTAAATACTGTACAGATCCTGCTACTACACGATTATCAAATCGTAAATCTGACTGACTGACATGACTTATTAGTATCCAAGTCCAATACAACAAGAATTGCATTTACGCAATTTTCAGGTCGGCGGGAAAAGCACTAAAGGGACTACAATGCGATATAGTCTTAATGAGAAACACTAATTGCATGCAAAAGTAGCTTTCCAAGCGACAAACAGCGATGTCTGATTTGTGAACGAATCGTTCTTTTGCACCGGTTCTTTTCAGTAAATCAGTCGAACCAGTTTTCAAATAGAAAAATCTAACATTTAGTACATTCACGTAGTGCACAGGTCAAAGTCTTAAGTTGTACAAGTTTAAAATTTTGAAAATTCATGTTTGTTTTTGTATACTGTCTTGTATGCATGTTGCCTTCAGTGCCCCACCACATACCGTAAGCTTTTGGGTTGGTACAGTGTGCATGCCCGGTCGCATGCTGACCGTGTCTGGCTCACCACTCCCGACTCCAAGCAAAGTTCAGCATGTTCGGCTGAAGGGTTTACCAGGCGATTCTCACAAGGTTCATAAACCCATAGGGGACGTGTATGATAATTTTTTAATGTATTGTTTCTTATATAAATGCATATAACTGGGCCATTCCACCAAACTGGTGTCCCCAGGACATTACATGTTTAAATATGCATGGAAAGTAGCTTTATATTACATGCTATTATCAAGCAAAGTGTCCTCCACAATGTCCTCATTGCAAATTTAACAAACAATGTAAAACATTAATGAAAAATACCCGGAACACTGAAGAGTATCACCTGTCACTGCTCACTAGTGCAACACTTCATCATAAAATATGATTAAAAACCTTATTCTGTTGATAGTATTTCCCATTTATGCTTTAAATACATTTTCCTTATAGTAAATGAATAATATGCTAGTTAAAATATACATTTTACTAGTGTCCCCAGGCTTTCACTCAGTACTGTTACCAATTACATTTCAGCCCCTAAAAAAACTGACATTCCTTGCGTCATGGTCAACTGCAACTTCTATCATCTCAGTCACCAGAAGACCACGAGAAAACCAAAAGTTCTGACAGCATCGTGTTTCTGAGGTGGTTGAACTCAACGCTGCCCTGTTACCCAAATTATTTCTTGGATTTATTAAAAGAATATATATTACTGGTAAGTTACTGTTATGTATTCAATAGCATCACACCATCAGGTTTGATGACGTGGCTATAGTTCATGAACTTGCTAATGTTATGATGAAACTCAGTTCTGTTACTTTCTGTCCTGTTACTCAGATTCAGAAAAATACAACTTGAAAGTAGTATTTAGTATATTGATTTTTTTTTCCCAGAAAAATACATTTTGTGAACATGTGACCAATCATTTCTTTAAAATAACCACTTTGGAGGGGGGACACAAAAGAACTACTTGATGATTTTCAAATGATATTTACTTGTTTTTTTTTTAGTAAAAAAATTGAGAAAAACGCAACCATGTTCCAAAAATAAGATGAAGTTACCCGAGACTGACTAGTGCACATTTTGAATAGTTACATGTTACTAGATTCAGTGTAGAAAAAGATGCAAAAATGAAGTTTAATTTTGACGATTTATAACAACCGAATGGCACCAATTCAGTGGAATCGCCTAGTTACATTATTGCTAACGGTTATCACTATTTTTATTACTTGATTCATTTTCTTTGGAATAAGTTACTAAGCTTTAGTATGTCATTCCCCTAACCCTGTTTTTTGGATATGCATATTTTAATACATGATGTTAGTGAACACAAGGTATTTCAGGAACACTTTAGTCGTATGGTAGCAAGACTAACTATACTATTTCCATACATGTAAATCTGTGTGCCAGATTTTTCTTCTGTGCCAAGAATGAGTGGGTTACTTTTCCTTTTTTGTTACTTTTGAGGTCTTTAAAAAATAGCTGGTATCAGGGACCATAACAGATTAACAAGAATGATGTATATCAATGTAAAGCCCAGGAGTGAGAAGAGTTGGGTGAGGTAGACAGAAGGCATGGGGGAGATGGCCATGGTACCTCTGTGCTGAAGGTCAGTTCGTAACCCAGGGTGGACACATCATTCTCCAGCAGGTAGACCAGACCCTGATAGAAGTGGTAATCCTCACTCTCCATGTCCGTGTACCTGGAAAAACAATTCAGGCATCATGCATACTAACCTATAAACAAAACGTTGGCACATTCACAATGGAAGCGCACTGACATTCCAGTGCATACGAATCAAGTAGTGCTGCTAAAATCGTTTGTAATATAGAAAATCAGCGTTTGTGGTTAAGGATTCTGGTCTTTATATCCCCCATTAAGACAGCAAACTGACAGGAGAAACAAAGAAGCGTGGAACACTTGCAGCACATGGAGAAGACCAATTCCATTAAAAAAAATCCTCACTAGCCTAAATTCAACTATTAAAATGAATGAGCTTTGAGTACATGCAAGGTACTGTTTTGGGTTTGTGTGACTGCATTCTTTTACAAAAAGCTGGTTATTTCCAAAGTTAACAACTCAACAGTTTTGTTATTTGCAGAAGTACAATTAAATACCTCCAGACTTAAACATAATAAGTAGTAGTAACAAAAAAATAAACTATAACATGCAATATTACATATCACGTATATAGTATAGATGCTCCTCCCTTGATTTCCTATACAAAGCTTCAACTTTACAGTAGTGTGAACATTTGACAGTCAAACTCAATTACAATCCTGGCCTAACAATATACCTTTTGATACTTTCTAATGATGATGGTTACCATCCACCCAACCTGGCTTCCAGTTTCTGTAGCGATTGTGAACATAATCATCTCAGATTGTTTAACAATGCAACATATCCTGTTTTATGTGTTTAGCCAAACATTTAACACATCATATTCGATGATATTTTTAACACAAAATAGATTCATCAGAACATACTCCTCATCCCACAATGGGGTTATCTATATAAATAAAATATACAGTGACATACAAGGTGCTGAAGTTAAAGTAGCAGTCAGATTAATAACAGTGGTGACTGGGATTATACCTAAAAAGGTTATCAATATGTATTTAGGATTCTTATTAGCACTGAGAAGAAACTATTCCCGAGCCTTGAAGTCCAGGTCCTGATGGACCCATAGAGTCTGTTTTTGGTTTTTCTGAGGCAGCTTGTGAGGTAAATATCCTGAACTGGTGGCAGCTGTGTACCGACGGTGATCTGCATTGTCTTCAGCACCCTCCGCAAAGCCCCGTAGTTAGTGAACAGTGCAGCTGACGTACCAGGATGATATGCTGCTGATTAAGGACTCCATGAGGCATTTGCGGAAGGGGGCGAGTTGCGGGTGATATTTGGGCCTTCGACAGAAATCCGAGGAAGTAAAGGCTTTGGTGGGGCTTCGATCCTCTGATGAGGGCAGGACCATGCTCAGTCACTGTACTAAGTACTGTTAATAAGGCTGGGCCTCGTACAAAATTACTTGCTCCTTGGTTTTGCCGATGGTCAGGAAGAGGTTACTGTCCTGACACTGCTACTCCCTGTAGGCTATCACATCAACGATGCTGATGAAGCCTATGACAGTGTTATCATAAGCAAACTTCACAGTGTAGTTTGAGTTGTTTCTAGTCGCACAGTCACTAGCATACAGGAAATACAGCATGCTATCCTAAGGGAGTACTGATGCTGAGCGTCAAGGAGGAAGAGGTCTTCTTGCCTATGCTCATATGCCACAGTATGCCAAGGAGGAAGTTGCAGAGGGAACCGTTGAAGTCAGAGAGATGAGTGTGGAGGAGATGACCATTTTGAATGCCTAGCTGTAATCCACAAACAGTTGCTGAGCATAAGTTTTTCTTTTCCAGATGGAATAACGAAATGGCCTACTGTGTTTAAGATACACCACTTAAAATCTAGTAATTTATTCTTAAACATGAGGACATAAAATATTGACTCGGGCAAAAACAGAGGAGAAAGGATCTGAATTAAATTGTAGCACTGAAAAGTGCATAATCTTGCATTAACAATGTTCACGGTAAGGCACGACGACGCATTTATTTTCTTTGTGGATTGAGATGTTCTGAGCAAGCGGCCTGATCTTTTCTACCCCACATCCATTAATGCACCAAGTTTTGGCTCAAAACCAAAGACTGCACACAATACATTTGCTCTGAGATTGCGGGCAGGCTGCTAGAGCAGTGTCTCTCAACGGCTGCCGGAAGGGCCTGATAAGAATTGTGTGCAGCATTTACTCAGACCCCATGGGTGATAAACAGGAAATATTATTAGGTTAATGCTTTCAAACTATTTCCATAGACAAGACACAATAGAAGGGGTTTTGTCGGCTCGCTCACCATGTACGAGGGGTCTCAGAATACCCGTTCTTCAATACTAAATCTAACCCACAGACGGATCCTGGTTTTCACAGAATAAATGAATTTATGTAACTTCATTCCTTTTATCAGATTAAGTCAGCAAGCTCGGTAAATTACACAAACAGGAACCAACCTCGGGTATCAACGTCTGTGATATTACAGAGATACCAGTTATTGGTATTGGTCAAAATTCCTACATCTGTGCGCCACCAATATGGTCATTTCTAACATGTGACTGTTACATGAACTTTGTGGAAGAGTAAGGGCGCCCCAAGCTTACAACAGATAACTCATTTCCAAATGAAAGTTTGGCATATTTAGCATATCTTAAGCCTAGTCTGCTCACTCTTTTGTATTCCCGTTTCTCAGCCCCCTCTTCCTGTCATATGGTGTAACACAGCCCTGTTATTCAGTGATACAGTTGAGAACAAGGGAGTGCTTAGTGTCATGTGACCGATCTCCTGCAAATGCAAACACGGCAGAATCCGTGACAGGCGAGAATGAGCTTACATAGGGGTACGAACGGAGATCATAATAATTCATAATAATTCAGGCCTGGAACAGCAAAAATGTCATACGGAAAGTGTGCTGTGGCAGAAAGAGAAGGTAGGGAAATATTGCCCAAGAATGAAATCACACAGGGGTATGAATGTGGATCATAATTCAAAGCCCATTAATCATGCAATCTGACTCAGCAGGTTTTAAAAATCATTCATTCCACAATTGTTCTTAAAACTCAACGGATCATGTAAATGAGATCCCAGGATGCCTCATAACCCCTCCCACATCTAATCCCGACTCCTCCCAAAAGCCCCAAATCCCTCCTCCCACCTCTCCAAAAAAAGCTCAATGGTGTGACTTGCCCCAGTGCAATAAAGTGCAATAAAGTTCACAGTCTCCGTCTGTCCTTTAATGTGCCTCCACACAGATTGGGTCAAAATGATAACACATATCGATATAGAAGTTTTAGGTGAATTCCATGGAACACTGAGTTATAGTGCAACCTACAGCTGCTGTGCCATTTGGAAATACTACGTGGCAGTGCTTCAGTTTTGGTGAGATCTGTACAATACAGTACAATTTCGATCCAAATTCATGTAATGGTTTTGGATCGAAGTGGTAATAAGGTCCATCATATACTTTAAGTTCACGTCCACAAGGACAAGCGTCGCCTGCGGTTACCATTCCCTCTGCTGCCACTAAGCGGTGCTGCATTAATTGTGGTGTTGTGCGTCTCAAAATTCAATCAGTTCCAGACCTTCTCCTACCCAAAGGTTCTGTGAAGTTTTGAAAAACGCCTGTCAAATACTTTGAGTTATTGTGCTGATACGATAAGCGTCTGTTGTGGTGTGCAGGTCCAAAATCCATTTGTAACAATAGGTACAACTACAACGTCATGGTGTAGCTGACCTATGAATTTTAAATACAATACTTGGGCTCTGTAATTTATGTATGGAATGCATTTTGTTGGTTTTAATGGAGGCGTAACTAGTGATATTTGCCGATTATTCATTACCTGTTACTAAGGCTGGGCATCGTACAAAATTTTGCAATACTAAAACCAGGACGATACCTTGATTTTGATACCAGTTCCTAAACAATACTTCTTTCGATACCAATATGCTTTTAAATCAATTTTCACAAGAATATATTAAATATTACAGCACTAATCTTTTACCTGAACAAGTTGTTTCGTTAGTTATTGATTACTTACTGGGGGGATCAATCGCAATCATAATGGGAGACAGCCTTTTATGTACATTCTACCAGGGCTCTTAATTTTCATCAAAAGTTTGTAATGAGATGACGTCTGATAGAGGCACAGTGCGTCTCACCGTCAATGCGTGAAGCTTCACAGCCCTGCCTACCGCATCCGTCAGATCTTGCTCTGCCACTTCCACCCTTCCACCTGCATGCATCCATGTAATAACGTGCTTGTAGCAGGATCACACGCAACAAATGCTATTTTCTGATTCTGGTTAGAAGGTGGCTATCGACCAACTCGACGGGGGACAGCTATGAGCTTGGTGGGAAAACTTCACTTCGGATGCCCGCATCTCGTCCACTAATCCTATATGATGGGGCACCTCGGTTATCCTTTTTCTCAGCGTGAGAAACGCGTGAGCATGTGAGAGGTTTGAACTGGTTGAAATGCGTGCGTCTCACAGCCCTGATTTTACTTATACTACCTGTGATACGTTTACAAAATCAGAAATAAATCTGGCCAGCAGATCGATATTTCATTTCCCACGGAATAAGAAATAACGTAACGTTATCCTGCTAATAAGCACTGGCATGTTTCTCTCCCGGCACTGACTGCTCAACTGTATTGTAGTACAAAAATACACCAACTGTATTGTAGTACAAAAATACACCATCTACTCTGTGCTTTTCTTCACTTCCATGCAACTTACAAGCACCGGTGCTTGTGGTCAAGCAATCAGCAAATTTATTACCGTAAGCACCACCTCAGCAGTGCCTCTGAGGAAGTGAATCGGACGAGTTCCAGTAATCTGGCTCACCCACACATGCACACACCAATTCTCGCTCTCGCTGGGTGATATACGACGACGTGGACAGCCACTGTATGAGGGGGTCATTTGTAAGTCGCACCGGTACGCCTAGTCATAAAATTTAGCTGCTGTCTCCAAAAACAGTCGTATAATGCAACTAAATGGGTGCGGCCTGGAAACCCTGCGAAGCCACACTTTTGATTACTTAGGCATTTTTTAAACAAAAACAAAGAAAAACAAAGAAAAATTCACAAGTTTGTCTCAGTTTGTCTCAAGTTTGTGCATCCGTTTTCCCTCTGGCCTATGACATGTTTGTGAAATGTTACGTTAGACCAATCACCAGCAACCCTACTTGTTACAATAATTTACAAAACTGGGTTAGGATTTTAACATATACTTAAAATACTGTTAAGAATTCGCTCAATTGAACTTTCATTTTAGAAGATATATATTGGATAACCGCATTTTAATCCAAGTCAAAGAAAAAAAAAAAAAAAACGGCAAAAGATGCGGAAATTTGTGTACCTGACGCTCTTTCCCAGGATGTGCTTGTAGAAACTGCGCGTGAAGTAGCACTCGAGCAGCCGGTTGTCGTAAACGGCCTTGGCGACCACACGTCCCACGAACTTGAAGTAACTGAGGTGGTTGGGGTTGCAGTGGGATGATGGATTAATGGTGTAGGTCACTCTGTCTCCAGGCGAGGTGCGGAAGAGCGCATACATAGGATTGAACATCTCCCTGGAGATGATCATATACCACTCGCGCAGTAGACCGCCGGCATCCTGACCCTCCTCTCCCTCGAATACGATATAGCTAGAAGACATGGTAAGAGTTACCCTCAACAAGCACTCAAGGCAGTACCATGAGTACACAGTCAAACCGCAGATAAACATTCCTGCGTATTTAGTAAAGTGTGCACGGGAGAATGTGTAATTCAGAATAAACTCACAGCCTATTCTTCATTTCCTCTGGGCTCTTGCGGTGTAGCTCCCGATAAGAGTCCTCAAATACATGGTCCCTACGCACATGCACAGCCATGTCTTCCTTCCGCAAGCCCTCATCCAGACGCTCCAGCTCCTGCCGGAAATACCTGGAGCAGAAAGACGCATGTCAGGATGCGTCAAACACAGCGCAACTCGCATGCACACATGGGTGGAGACGGACTGGGCGAAGGGCGGGGACCTACTTGCGCTTGACGTCAAAGTCTAAGATGCGGATATAGTCAACAAGCACGGCAAAGGGACCGTCTGCCAGGTGTGTGGTGGACTGGCGGAGGATCTGGTTCAGCACAGTGCGGTGAGTCTCTGTCAAACAGGAAAGACTGTGAGCGCTGAGAGATGGCGCTGAATACAGTAGGGAAATACACAATGCGACATTAAGTGCAAATGAAGTGGAGGAGGACGTGCACCGGCTCACCGGCAAAACGCAAGAACTTCTGCGTATCGGAAGGCAGGTTGGCAGAGATATGCATGGAGGATGGCTCGCGGGAGAAGAAGGGGTCCAGGGAGGAGGGTGTCGCCGGGGTGAGCGGCGCCGGGGATAAGGGCGGAGGCTCGTCCTTGATGTGAGACAGCTGGCTCTCCCGCGTGTCCCGCACTGGGGGCTTGCTCTCCCGCTCAGTGGCATGCACCAGGAAAAAAGCTTCCACCGCCGGCTGCAAAACTGCGGGGTCAAGACAGCAGCACAAAAACCATGATTCTTGACATCAGCTATCAATCTGTTCATCGTTATTATATAACCAGGGGTG
Source organism: Mormyrus lacerda (assembly GCA_015163995.2). Taxonomy (NCBI): domain Eukaryota; kingdom Metazoa; phylum Chordata; class Actinopteri; order Osteoglossiformes; family Mormyridae; genus Mormyrus; species Mormyrus lacerda. The sequence continues at coordinate 2,997,490 of JAABNX020000044.1, forward strand.
GCCAATCTTATCCGCAAAGGGCTGGTATGTATGTGGGTTTTTGGGATAACCTGTAGGTCAGCTGTTCAAACCCAGGTGTGAGGACTCTTCAGCCAATCAGTCCTCTAATTAGTTATCTAATTAGAAAACCCGCATACAGACCGGCCCTTTGCGGATAAGATTGGCCACCCCTGTTATAAACATTATTTTACTGCTATGAGAATATTTATCCGGCTTCGGCTGACGTAGCAAGTTACAGTATGAAGCTGCGTACCCAGCACAGCATGCTGGTCATGAGACTCTTCCAGCTCCTTCAGGCACTCGCCAAGCATGTCCCACAGCTCATCCAGGAGAAGCTGCTCACTCAGCAGAGGCAGATCAGGCAGCTTCTCCTCATGTTCCAGCTGACCACTGGCTTCTCCACCTGCAGAATCATCCACAGCAATGACACGAAATGAAGATCCATACCGACTGCATGCCACCATTTTTAAAAGGAAGGAGGGGGGGAAAAAAAAAAGAGTCATAAAATAATGAACAAAATGCGAAAAGCAGTGGCGCCCACAGCCTCACCCAGTGCCTGTGCTTCCTGGCCCAGGGGGGACGGCTGATCCACATCCATCGGGGAGTCGTCTCTCTGAGTCGGAGGAGCCTCTGATACGGCTGGGACGTCCGACTGGAGAAGGGGAGAGATGGAGACAGATGGGGCCAGGGATCGGGAGAGAGAGCACGAATAAAAGAATGGGAGAAATAAAAAGAGAGGTGAAGTTAGGAAACACACATACTTTAAAAGGGGTTTCTGAGGGGAGCGGGGAAAAGCCCCCAAATGACTGCCTGCCATGCTCCAATAAGCTAGCAAGAGAAAGGAGTATGGAGGGGCAAAGGGGGGTGGGGGCAGCTCAAGCGACACAAAGTCAACCGGGCAGAGAGAGAGAGAGATGGAGAGAGAGAAAAAGCCAGCAGCATGTTCACAACCGAGTCAGTCAGCCAGGAGAGCATGACGTATGTCCATGTATGTTATGTGAGACTGTACAAGGGCAAGCTGCATGTGAGTATATGCAGAAATGTACGTAGCATGACGTTCTTCTTTGGATCAGCAATAACAAGGATGTCAGATCCCAGCTGGCTTGGAAGGGGGGGGGCACAAGTGAAAAATCACGGCTGTTTCTAATGGCGCTTTTCCACTGCCGCCAGGAACCGAACTCAGACTGAAGTGACGTCACAAAAGTATGCGGCCCGTAGCCATGCCGCGCCTGAGCCGACAAGGCCCCGCTTTGTGGAAGAGCGAAAAGCATGACCGGACTGAGCTGGCTACGTTACTGTCGGATGAAATGCATGGAGATACTGATCTGTGTTGATAAACATGGATAAGCTGAAGAAAATATGTTCTGCATATTATTTGTTACTGGTAGTATTGCACATTGCGATGAGTTCCCAAAAATTTGGAACTTGTAAGTTTCCAACCTCCTGCTTAAAAAGAAAAGTTGAAAAATTTAAGGAATGAATTAACGCAAATTTACAAAAATCGAATGATGATTCCGCTAGTTTGTGATATTTTCCATGTTATGCAAGCATCAGACGTGCCAACGGAAATTAGCACACAGTAAAAATAAATATGCACGTGGAAAATTCTGATGTATACTGTGTGAACGGTAAATAAGCATCTGTTTTACAGTCCTGCGTCATTGTGACTATTCAAATTTGGCAATGTCTTTGGCAATATCTTTACTGAACCGACCCCTCTTCGGTGGAATCAAGCTGCAAGTAATCTCTCTCTGAGGTACGGCTCGGGTACTGGTCGGTTCCTGTATGCCAGTGGAAAAGCGCCATAAGGTGCCCTCCAAAAGTGCCTGCACTACTGTAGCAGTATTCGGCTGAACGACAGAAAACACATTTATATATTAAAAAATAAAAGATAATGTCCACGGTCAAACTTTCACACACAATCATAGGCAGGGGTCAGGACTGAGTATGGTGTGTAATGCTGGTTAACGCCCATGCTAACCGTAGCAATGCTGGCCGTGCTGGCGGGGGTGACGCTGGCTGGGGCCGTGCTCGGGGGATGGGGGGCAGCAGCGGCGGCGGCGGAAGAGGATGATGGGGGGGCCTGTTGCTGTAGCCGGCGTGCCCGCTGCCCCTCCCTCACCATCTGGATGATGGCGTCCGCTTCGGCCTCCAGCTGCCGTACCGCCGCCTGGATGCTACTGGCTGAGCCCAGGCCTGAGGAGCCCAGACTGGAGGGGCCTGCGTGGACGGGCGGGTGGAGAAAAGGTCACCAGATAGATCCCCCCCAGCTTGCAGAACAAATTCAGAAGCCCCCCATTCAGAAGCCTAGGGTTTACGCATTTCCTCCTGCCACAGATGTTTATAATTCAGTGGCACAAAATAGTACGGTGCTGCAATAATTAAAAATATTCTCAGAAACTAGACACGCTCCAGATCCACAGCTGGTAGTTGGGCTGTTACATCAGAAATGTTGCAGAAGCTTCAATGTACGCCCTGATCAGCATGACCCTCAGAGGGGTCAAATAAATACAAATATAAAAAACACAAGTTATAATACTTTGATACCTGTGGAAATTATGCAATTATTTAATATACTTAGCAGGCATCCACAACTAGGACAACAAAAACACTACATTTGTTACCTTTTCGATTTCTCATGGGGAAGGAGGTAGAGATAGGGGGTCTGCGACAGCTACTTAAACATTCTCTGTAAAATCGACAGAGTCCAGCCACTGAGGACTCACCCAGCCGGCCTGTCTGCTTGGCCTTCTTGTTGGCACGGCGTGTGTCCTCCCGCAGCTGGATGATCACCTGCAGCACACGCAGGAAGAACTTCTGCGTGGAAGTCTTGGAAGTCAGGGAGCTCATGGACGGAAGCTGCAGCTCGCGGCCCCCTAGCGTGCGCTTCTGGGCTGCCACGATGACCACGCTCTCTGCCCCATCGAACCTGCGGTCCCGCCAAGTGAGGGCATCGCGGGAGACAGCAGGTATAGTTATAACAGCGGAACGTAACTTATGCACTTAGCGCATGGGTCAGTGTAGTTTAGCAGCTGGTAGCGTCTAATTGTTAAACTCTTAAAACTGCATAATACATTCACATGAAACTTTTTTACAAAAATAAATTTGTGGTATCAATCCATAATTATAATAACGTTGCAAAGTGGGATACTTGAAATGTGAACAAAAAAAAACATGACCTGCATAATTCATGCCCATGGGATACCGCCCTGCCCCTCACCTGCTGGTCATCTTCCCCTTGAGGCGTGCCGAGTGGGACGGGTCATCGGGCATGGCCTCCGGTGAGTGGCTATCTGCTTGGGCTCTTCTCTGCTGTTCCAAGTTGTACTCCCGCAACTCAGCCAGCAGCGTGCCTGTAAAGGCAAAGACAATCGTCAGAAGACTGATCGATCGAGGACAGATAAGTCACTGTCTAAGGGACAGCATCGCAGAAAGCATCGGTAGTTGGTATGAACTTCTGCTTGCAGCTCAACTTTGGAGAAAAAGCATAAATTAACAGAGTGGCCTGAAAGAGGTACATCTTTAAACGAATAACCAACAAGACTGTTAGCTACTGACTGTTAGATCAGTGTTTCCCAAACCAGTTCTTCGGGGACCCCCAGACAGGAGGGAGCAAAAATGTGGACCGTCTGGGGGTCCCAGAGGACTGGAGAGAAGACATTATCAAAACAAACAAAAGAACGGTGGAAAAAGATGAAAAGAAAGGTGAAGGCTGAAGGGTAGCACATGGAAGACTTTCAGATCCAGGGCAACAACGCAAACTCACCAATCTGCTTGCAGAGCGTGTAGCCCAACTGACGCGCCCCACTTAGCAGCAGCCTAAGCACAGTGTCCCGTGTGGATGCATCCCCCCTGGATAACTGCAGGAGGATGTTGGCGGCATCCTCCAAACCCTCTTCCGAGCAAGAGTGCGAGGTCAATACCTGGGGAAGGATGGCAAGAACATTCGGTTGACAAGGTCCGATAAAGAAAACTTATAGGAAGCAAACATTATGCCACATGACACACATTTACGTCAGCGTGGGACTGTGGGTCCACACTAAGCCGAAAAGCCCAGTAACTGGCACCTTTTCCTTGGCAAAAAAACCTAAAGTAGAAGCTTTGGCGGCAGCCTCAGATTACAGGGCAAAGAAGCCACAGTATGAAGACTCACCTCCACAGACAGCTGCAGCTGTTTCTCAGTCAAACCCGTGGAGGCCAGCTTACTGTCACTTTCTACACTGTTCACAGACACTCGTGGCTTCACTGCTGAAACAGAACACCACAGCCGTCAGAATGCACCACGTTTATTACCAAGTACTCAACCCGAAGTACTCCAGTACTCGAAAACAATTTACACCTAAAACATGCCAGAACATGGGAACTTTATCGATGAGCACTGACTCATGGCTGATCTGTAAGCAGCACCACAACCCACAAAACAAGATGGCTTAAGAAAAGATGACACCACCCAGCTGAACATGCCTGATACACAACCAGCTATTAAGCCAAAGTGCTGAAGACATCTAGACTGCAGTTCAGCTGCTTTTTAACAGGGCTGGATCAAGAAGGGGATAGATATTATGGTTATATTGGCCCCAACAGGAACCAAACTCTCCACATACCAGCAGATGGACCTGTGGTAGAGGTAGAGGCGGAGGCGGATGGAGCGGCATTCGCCGAGAGCTGCGCCGAAGTCTGCCCCGCGCCGGTACCTGAGGAGACTGGCTGCGCGGTAGCCGGAGCGACTGCAGGGGCACCGGCGGCCGGAGGCGGCGTCTCGGTCGCCTTGTTGTCAGGGAGCGCGATGGAAATGAGCGAGAGTAAGCGCAGCAGCTTCTCCGTCAACAGGGAGCTACGGCGAATCACCGGATGGGACAGCATATTCATCAGCTGCCCCAAGGGCGACGCCTCCAAACTGCCCTGGGCCCCCTCTGCCTCTCCAGCGCCCCCTGGAGGCACAGTCTTCATTGAAGCCTTGCCCTTGCGGCTCACGTTCATGTTGTCGAGCTTCACCAGCAGATCCCAAAAGTCTGTGGAGATGCCCAGGGACTGGGGTATGGATGAGCTGGTGGTAGAACAGGCAGCCATGGAGTTGCTATTGGATGCAGGGCCAGAGCAGGTGACTGTCTGGGGAGCGCCGAGAGACCGGCTGCCTCCGCTCCCTGACCCCGAAGACGACCCCGTGCACAGACGAGTGTCCAGCTCAGATGATGAGGAAGAGGACAAGTCTTTACATCGTTGTTGAGTGAAGTGGCTGGGGAAGACCTGCAAAAAAAAAAAAAAAAGGTAGAATTCTAATAAATCCTGCACAGCACCTCATACATGCAGCAGCGTTTTCGAACTCTCACTCACCTTGGCCAACTGGATGAGCGTATCGAGTACATGTCTGCACACCACTGGGGCGGCCTGCGGATGGATGTGTACCGTGGAGCCCCCGCCCGCACAGGCCACTCCTCCCCCTCCGCCCCCCATGCCGGAGGCGCCTCCTCCGGTACCAGCTGGGTGGCGCTCCGAGTGCTTGCGGCCCACAGCGCGCTGAATCTGAAAGATGTTGGTGCGGCATCCTAGGGCGGCATCCATGGAGACCGAAAGCCAGGAGAGCTGCCCAGAGCTGCGTGCCTCCATCCGGTTCAACAAATCCAACGAGGACGACGCGGAGGGGGAAAGCGACGAGGAGGACGACGATGAAGACGAGGAAGAACCCGAGGACAGCGGGGCGCCTTTACTGGCCGAGCCCAGAGCGCGCTTGCCTCTGGCTTCGTCGCCGTGGGGTGAGCGGGCCATCTCTACGCACAGCTCGCTCTCACTGCTGCGCTGCAGGATAGACAGCAGGCTGCGGATGACCCAGCCACGTGTCTGCGAGTGGTAGCACAGGTTCCGCAGCACGCGGTGCAGTCGGCTGGTGTTCAGCTTGGGCTCATCCACGAACAGCAGCACCAAGAGGCAGGAGAGCGCCTCGTGATCCAGCAGCAGTCTCCCCCGAAGGCGCAGCAAGGAGTCCACGTTGGAGCTTGATGGACTGAGGGAGGGGAGGAAGAAGGAACAAACATCTAGTGTTTACACAACCTCTGTAATGCCTCATTTCCACCAACCGAAGATGGGCTGGTTCTCGTTTGGTGCCTTTTGGGAACCTGCCCACATTTCCACCAGTTTCAAAAAAGACCAGAAAAGAAATATTACACGGGCAGAAGGGAGAATAAAGTAAAGATTCATAAGTATTCCATTTTGTAATTAATTTTGATCCATTTCAGATTAAGTTTCTGTAAACAGCTGAACTGGAAAAAAATTAATAAATTCAGAGTAGCCTGTATCCACTTTTGTCTCCGTAAAAGCTCCCTTCTGTCTGTTTGTTATTCTCTCTTGCTGTTTTACTGCTGTCCTTTTAAATATTGCGCAATAAGACTCAAAAATTTAATCCACCCCATGATCTCTTCACCACTCGGGTGCCACAATAATTTATTCATCCTGCAACATATTTATAATTTATTAAATGTGGCCAATCTATTGTTTTCCACTGAATGAAAAACAATGCAACAATATTCTGCTAATAAGCTGACAAAGTTCTTTCACTACTGGTACTGGCGATATTAAAACTATGGGTTATAGATTGAATTTTCCAGGTATACAGAAGATTTGTGTGTGTGAGAACTGACGTTACGGTTCCAAACTCTGAGACCGGCTTTTCTGTGGTGTCGTGCCAGAGCTGGTTCTTCCTGGCCTAGGGCTATTTATTTGTGGTGGAAACACACGGAACTAGTTCTGGATTGGGAAAAAGTCCGACACTGGCTCTGGCACCGCATCGGTGGAAAGGAGGCATGGGTACACATATGCAGCACCATCTCACACAGAGCAGCATTGTATTACAGGAAAGGAGACTCACTTTAACAGGCCTGTTACAAAGAAACAGAACATTGGTATCAAACCATCCCGTCCATCTGAGCATCTCCATCCTCAAAACATGAGGACAATTTTGCAATTCAGTTCCTTTCCTGTGTCAGCCCAAATGTCACAGACCCCTTACCTGAAACAACCTCGATCTATCAGAGTTGTACTTCCTGACCTCCATTACTCACTTCCTCTGAAGCTTTCAAAATCCTGAGCCAGCATATCATAACACACTCACCCTATCCTGAACAAAAACCGCTGTGACGACGATATGCAGACTCGCAACTGGAAGCTTTCGCCAGTACTCTTCAGTCATGACCAGTTTGCTCTGATGTGCTACAGCTGATCGACCCAAACTCCCGACCTGTGACAGCAGACTTTTACAATTATGTGGACTCTCACCGGTTGTGGTTAGCTGTGCCACCCATCTGGAAGGCCCCACCCCTCTGCACGGCCAGGCGGGTGTACTGCACACCACGGTTAGCTCCCAGCCGGCTGTTGAAGGCAGGCGAGCGCAAGATGGCAGAGAGGGCGGAGGACGAGCTATGACCAAAGAGTCGTTCGTGCATGAGCTGGCGGTGTCGCGCTTCCTGCTCACGCCTCAATGCAGCAGCCTCTGCCGCAATGTCAGGTGGCATCACAGCCAGCACGCTGTCCTCCATATCCTCCAACACGCTGCGCCGCAGCTCAGAGGGTAGGGTCTGGATGAAGGTGACAGGGTCCAGGGGCTGGTCGCCTTGTGCTGGCTGCTGGGAGAGTTCCCGTCGTTGCTGTTCAGCGCGCTGCTGGGCCAGCACCTGCAAGTCAAACACACAACCCGTCGAGCATTAACCAACTACTCCAGTTTGCTCAACTAACTCCGCAATTACTACTGGAAAAATAATGGAAGCTATAATCCAAGTGAAAATGGTAGATTACCTGGATGCAAATATCATTGAGCAATAGCAAACATGGATTTAGGAGAGGCAGATCCTGTTTAACGAATCTACTTCAGTTCCTTGAGGAAGCTACAAGTGAAATTGATCACAAAAAGACCTACGATCTGATCTACTTTCCAGAAGGCCTTTGATTTTTCTCCCCCACAAACGGCTCTTACTTAAGCTCAAAACTGCAGGGATTTTAGGAACTGTAGTATCTGGATCAAAAACTGGATAACTGACAGGAAGCAACGGGTAGTTATTAGAGGCACAATGTCACAGTGGGCCTGCGTTCATAGTGGGGAACTGCAGGGTTCAATTTTAGGACGACTACTGTTCCTAATTTACATTAATGATATTGATACCAATACATACAGTAAACTGGTTAAATTTGCAGACGACACCAAGGTGGGTGGTGTAGCGGATACTGATCTAGCAGCACAGAGGCTACAATGGGATCAGGATTTAATTAGCGACTGGGCTGATACTTGGCAGATGAAATTTAACACAGATAAATGTAAGGAAATCCATGCAGGGTGCAGAAATATGAAGTACAGACATTTTATGGGTTCCACTGAAATAAAGGTATCTGATTACGAGAAAGATCTAGGTGTGTATGTTGATGCTTCCATGTCCCACTCTCACCAGTGTGGGGAAGAAATACAAAAAGGCCAATAGGATGCTGAAGCACCAAACCCTAATCTTGATCTCGGGGTACCCAGAAAATTCCAGATATACTGACCTCTTCTTGAATAGCAGGAGGCAAGGCAGCCAAGAACTCTGGGCTGACCTCAGTGACCCCAGGACTGCCCCCGAGCACGGCTGCTGTGGATGTGGGCAGTGCCGGGGCGGCGGGGGGCCGGGAGGGAGGCCTGATACCCAGCTGGTTCTGAAGAACCTCCCGGCGGATGTCTTCTGGAAGGGCTGCCAGGAAAGATGGGTCTACCCCTTCAGGTAGACTGATTCCTAGAGAAGAAACAAGAGACCAGCAACATGAGGACATAGACAGATGGTTTAGGGTGGGAAAGCAGCCAGTTTTCTGGCAGTTGGAGACTAACCAGCAAGAGGGTCCTCTTCCTCATTGCTGGTGGAAGGCAGCGGCTCTTCCTCAATGGCCCGGGCTTGGCCATCTCCACTGTTACTCTGAGGCAGGGTTTCACTGGGAGAGGACACTCCAGCTCTGTTGATGGAGAACGGATTAGAGAGTCACAGACCCTGCTGGATTCACCCATCAGTCATTTTTCTGCGAGTATCAGGGAGGAAAAGGCAGATGGTGTCGGCGACTCCTTCTTTTCACACATGAAGTACATGGTGCTAGAGCTGAGTGTTAAATGGGAGGAGCTGGCAAGTCTCAGTGCTGGCAGTCAGTATGTAACTGGCTCGCTCCCCTATGCACGGCGACGGGTTTTTTGGTTTGCGGAGAAAGAAACTCCAGACTGAGTCCAGAACAAAGCAGAGCCACATAGGGGGGCGCGGGGGGGGGGGGGGGGTTCAGCAAGACAGACAAACCCGTTACCACATTTTACATATCAGTCCTTG
>JAABNX020000044.1:3020319-3046474 GCA_015163995.2 Mormyrus lacerda
ATACAGAATAAGCATGTGTGCACAGATGTAGCGATTACGTCTAGATACAGAATAAGCATGTGTGCACAGATGTAGCGTTTACGTCTTTGCTCAGAGGGGTTCTCTCACCAGTGCCTGTGCCCCGGGGTGCGGGCAGTGCAATGCGCATGCAGCTGGTCGCAGTGTCCGTGAAGCACTCAGGACTGCGGCAGGCTGCCGGTCCGAGAACACGCAGGATATAGTTGATCTCTCGTGAGCCAAGGCTGCCAGACACCACACCCGACGTCGTGCTGCCAGCGCCGCTCGTCACCGCAGAGCGCACCACCTGGGAGGGGGGGGGTGGGGGGGGCAGCATGACTCCAATGGCTCACCTGGACATTAAGGCCATCAATTTGCATTTACAAATCCTGCTTTTACTTTTTATTCTAAATGATACTGCCATATCACATCTTTCCTTTTGCATAAATATACATTTATTTAAATCTATCACTGACAAAATCAAAAGGTGCTTGATTTCACTGTGAAATGGTTTCTGACAGAGGTGGATAGTTCCGGTCCACAAAGTAAAAATCCAGACCAAGGTTTTATTTCAAACAGCCACAGTCAGATCACACGGTTGGTTGGTTGAAAATCTTGGTCTGGATTTTTACTTTCTGGACCTGTGGCTTCTGGACCGGAGTGTGCGAGGGCACACCTTCTCCATGGTGTGGCGGAGTGTGGCCGGGTCCTCAATGATGTGGCGGAACAGCAGCGTGACCAGCGGGGTGAACCCGCTGAAGCCCGAGCTCTGCGTGAGGCCAAGGATCATGCGTGTGCTGCGCAGCTCAGCGAAGGTCATCGCATGACGGTGGGCGCGCGTCAGCCGCAGGCAGAGCCGCAGCGTGGCGTGCAGCGTGTCCGGGTCCACCGGCACGCCAATCATGCTGACGCAGGCGCGAATCAGCACTGTGATCATGTCTTCGGACAGGCCCTGGATGGCCGGCTCCACTGCTGCAGCGGGGTCCCGACTAGGAGGGGGAGGTCCACCAAGAGCGAGCGGCCCTGGAGTCATGGAGTCCTTTTGGTCTGGGGCAGCTTCTTTGGTGGCTGACATCTCAATGGCAAAAGACGATGATTCTAGACAATGAAAGATTAGTCATGTCAGAAGTGACAGCAGGTTTTGTTTACCACAGCTTAGTACTCCAGACAAACGAGTCCTTCACACAGGATTGATCAGTTCCGTTTCATCCCATTAACACCAGCAGTGTGCTGAGGTACGAGAAGCGCAGGCCTGCGTTTTGTGATTGTGCGCATTCCTTTCTAGATTCCTCAAGCTGCTTTTCTGCATGCATCACATGACCTTGGCGGCCACGGCCCACGTTTCCCGGGAGCACCTGTCTCGGCCGGGCCATCCTCAGTCCTGCTCCCATGGTCATCCTCCACCTCCTCCCGCTCACGCTCGGTGTCATTGGGGATGTCACTCTTGGAGGGTCTGGGGATGCGTGGAGCTCGCTGCACGGTCAGCATCACAGGACGGCGATTCCCCGTCTCTTCATTTACCTGAGGTGAAAGAGGCACACATTACAGCTGTTGGACAGGTGGCCAATATTGAGGATCACAATTTTTTAACACGAATACTTAGACTTTGGAAACATGAATTATTTGAACTTCAAAAAAAATGTCTAACAGTGAATTTCTTTGAACTAAAATAATTTAACAAAACAGGGAGGATTAAAGCAAAACGAAATGCGGCACAATAATAGTTCTCAATTTTGTTTTGATGATCAATAGAAGTAAAATTCATTATTGAAATTAAAATTCAACTAATAGCCCAGACTTAGCACAGACAGAGGTATAAAGCAGGGCTCTCCACTGAGGTGGGCCCAAGGACTAGTATAAGCAGACCATACCTGCACCATGGTGTTAAACTGCACGGTGTAGCGACGCCGGCCGGCGGTGAAGCGCACGCTGGTCTCTCCAGCTCGCCAGGCTGTGTCAATGGTGCTGTTATTGCTGGCGCTGTAGCTGCACCAGCGACCTGAGCGGTCATCAAACCAGCGCCAGTTGTTGCCATTTGGCTGCAGGTACTAACAGAGGGCAGTACAAAAAGCAGACAGGTCAGAAGTTCAGAAGACGACAGGACAAAGGGAATGGAAAAACGTCTCCCTGCTTGTCCTTCACTGTATAAAAGTGCAGCTGTTTCACATGATTTTTTCCATTGCAAGAACTTTTAAGATGTACGTAAGAACTTCTGCAACAAAACTGAAGTTAAACAATTAACAGTGCCCGACTCAGCCCAACTCAAGATCGCATTTTTAGCAAACTGAATTTGAGTCTAGACTGAGTAAAAATTCACCTGAGTGCATGACAAGATCCAATCCATTTACATGTGGACTTCAGACTGGACTCAAGTACCACATCTGACAATTAAGGTCAAAAGCACATTACCTTGTTCATGTGGGCTCTCCGCTTTGAAGAGACTGCTGTTTTTTCATAAAAGTCAATCAGCAAAAGTACTGGGGTGATCCACCTGTGAGAGGAGCAGCACAACAAAAAGACACTCTGCTCATTTCATGTTGAAAGGTTTCACCAACACCTGCCGGTGTGCAGTGTTACAGTGCCATCACTGTAGGTTTCAGCTGTGAAGTAATTAAATATTCTTTCATATGTAGTTAATACTAAATCAAGCAGAGTTCCTCAAATTGATTAATACAGCTAACAGACAAATCTAGGACATTTGTAAGGCACAGTAGCACATTCAACATTAAACAAGATTTATATTCCTATTTTATAAACACACCTGCCCGTTCTAACTCGTTCGACCTTGTATTAGTGAATAACCTGGTAAAACCTCTTTAAAACCCCTATGCAAGTTTCCATAGCCAGAAAAAAAGCCTGCGGCTCAGTTGGAAACTCACTTGGGAGTCTGGACATCCTTCTGCTCTTTGGCCGCCTGCAGACAGGGCTGCACGACCTCCAGCAGCTTCACCAGCACGCTGAGTATGCTGCTGCTCTCCACGATGCGAGCGCAGGATAGCTTCAGCTCCTGCGCAAAGTGTTTGAACGGGTCAGCGAAGCACTGCTCGGTACACAAACACCACTCGCAGAGTGACCGCCTGCGGACCGCATGACTGCGTCTGCATACGCCCGTGCGTGTGAATGGTACATAAATGCATCGCGATCGCGGAGGCTAGCAAACCTCGAAGAGCAGCGTCAGGAGCAGGATGCGGGTGGCCAGGCTCGAGGCTTGGGGCAGGGTGCTCATCTGGCTGCTCCACTCCAGCACGGTCCTGCTGTCGCTTGTGGTGAGTGGCATGGCAGCCTTGATAAGCACATCAGCCGCTTCCCAGACCTACCACACGAAGGGCACCGGGTAAAGACTCACAATCCTGGCAGACAGGGAGAACCAGCGGGGTTCGGAGCGAGCTACTGAAGTTGCGCTCACCTGGCCGACCACTTGTCTGAGAATAAGGTCACGGAACTCGGGGCCGCTGCGTTTGATGGCGGTCATGAGGAGGTCGCACACACGGTACACCGTGTCGGGGAGCTCGTCCAGCAGGTGAAAGCATCCGGGCAGCATAGCATCTGTGAAGGCCTGCAGTTCCGTCCCATCCAGAGGTTCTGCCTCGAGGCAACGCTCCAGGCAGCGCGCCTCCTCCTCCTCCGCCCGCTCCCGCGCTCGCCTCTCCTCCTCCTCACGACGTCGCGCCACCTCCTGCCCATTTGAAATGGCATAAAAAGTCAAAATAAAATAGTATACAAACTCAAAATAGAGCATGAGCTGGTAACCCCTAACCCTGGAGTGCCAGTATCCAGCAGGTTTTCTATCCTACCTGGTCTCTGATGAATCACCTGATCTCAAGCAGATAGGAACTTATCAAATAGGACAGAGAACATGCTGGATACAGACACCTCCAGACCCAGAAACACAGTCGTGTTGAGACTAGTTTTGCTTATCGCATCTTGCAGTCCATCACTGTCTCTCTCTCTCTCACACACACACACACACACACACACACACACACACACAAACAAATTACGAGTTACATAGCACCCCTAGATCAACTGGCTCTAACGGCCTTGATGAAGGGTCCAAAGGTGGCATCACTGTGGCAGTCCAGAGGATTTGAACCAGCAACCTTCCAATCACAGACAGAGAAATAGCATTCCCTCAGAGGCTGAGGCTGACCCAAGACACTGCCATTTTCTTGGGAATTGATTGCCGAGAATCAAATCTGGAAGCATGCTGCCATTACAGGATGCTAGTGTAGACATCAGGTGGTTGCGCACCTCTGGTGAGTCAGAGCGCTGTTCCATGCTAACCTCCTGTCCCAGGGACATGGCGATGGCTCTCATCATCTGGTCTTCCTCAGACATGGCGAGATCCTACATAAGAAAGTGCAGAGCTTGATGATCTAACAAGATGTAGAACAGGAAGTCTCACAAGAATCAAAAGCTTAAATGCTTTCAGAAGTATGACCATTTCAAATCCACTTCATATTCTAGGTAAAGAAAGTTTAAGATGATATAGGCAGGCTGAGTATCAGTATGGGGCGCAGGAGTGTGTACCCGGACTGTGCCACTCAGCAGGGGTGGGGGGTGTGTCAGCAGGTACTCTGTGGCCTGCTCCATCGTGTTGGTGTTGAGCAGGGCCTCCATGGCGTGCTCTCTGGAGAATCCCATATCCATCAGCTGGAGGACAGGCGAGAGAGGAGGTGTCGTAAGACATGCTTACTGACCGTCTACGGCCCTGTTCACACCTGGTATTAACCTGCATCCGGGGTGATCCGATCACAAGCCAACAGCGAACACCTGGCAGTAACATGAGTCTCTGCGTGTATCTCGACCGAACGCCTGTAATCACTCTGCCACAACTTAAATAAGCACATATAACACTGTTTTATGTACGTAGAATGTAGAATCTGCCAAACATTAAGCGGAAGAGAAATCAAAAGCAAATTCTAGGGTAAAAAGCAAATTCTAGGGTAAACAAGCTTCCTAAGACGTTTGTAATGCTAAAACTCAAAATAAAGCAAATATTTATTAATTTGTTTATGCATATATTTCAATCATTAATGTCCTTACATTTTTAAATAACTGCATCTTTTACCTATTTTTTGTAATAATGTGATTTGACAGTGTTATAAAATTTCACATAATGCAAATGTGATTTCTTAATTCAAAACTATTTCACAATAAAGCTAAAACTTTTCACATTGTTGGCATGCATTTTTATATCACATCAACAAAAAAATATACACGTTAAAAACGTCTTTCAGTACTTCCTAATTTGCACGGAACATTAATCGTGCACACTTTGACGTTTCTATGTGAGCAGGTTGCGACAGTCCGATATTAAAACCAACTTCCCACTAGATTCAAAATTATTTTTAGGTGTTGTAGAAAAAAAGATGCGCTGTTATTCACAATGCCATTTACTACACAGTGGCTCATTCTGCACCGACAGACATTCTCATATAAATCATGTCAAATACGTTCACGCATTTAATGAGGGCGTACTGCGTACGCTCTTCCGCTCACATGAGTACATCAGCTGAGCAGGCGGGTCCTTCAATGTGGCCAAAGACACATCTGCTTTCAACACTGCTATAGGAATGTGGCCCCACACCACCGCCGATTGTGCTTTGAGTGATCGGATCTCGATGTGCTTCCAATGCGTTTTGGGTGCATTCAGAATTTAGTGCTGTCCTCTTGTGTTTGGATCACCCAGGACACATGTTAATACCAAGTGTGAACAAGGCCTTTATTCTTAAGCTGCTTCAGCACAATGTTCCACCCTGGCACCTGTCATTTGCCTACGCCCCTTTTATGCTGCGGTGTGAAAAGCTCCATTTTTTATGCACTAATTGAAAACCCTGAGTAGTATTGGGGTTAGGAGAGATCCTCCATTTAAAGTGTAACTTTAACCCCAGTTGTTTTGTTGTACACACATTGCATTAAGAGATTTTATTGTCTTTTTCAGACACCTTGACAACTGCCAGACTGATTTTAGCAAGCTCCTTTTGCTGTGCAGAAAGATGTCTCACATCTGATTGGCTCTTCTGATTGGCCTTTATAATGACTAATGAGAATATCAGCAGATAATGGGAGCATCCCTAATTGTACAAAATCGTATTTGAGATCGTTCCAATTAAGAGTCGATCAAGTAATAAAAGTCTGATTGGCGATCAATTTAAAATTGTCCAATTTTCAATCAGAGCATCTCTATAAAACATTAAATCTCACATTCATTACAAGTCTCAACTATAGCAGCATCCTGGCTGCTACAACTCATGCATTGTGGAAAAACTTTTCTGTTTACAACAGAAAAACGTGTATTCCACAAATAATCACAGCACGGTACCATTAATGCTGATCCTGAATCAGCAGCACATTACCTGAGTAAGCTGCTGCTGGTTCACCTGAGGTTCTCTCCTGGAGGCAGAGGATCCCGCCTCTTCAGTTGTCCCAGTCGTGGAGCCAGTCCCTCCAGCAGTGGGCCCAGCACCTGCTGCACCAGTCGTCCCAGTTCCCCCAGGGCCTGCTGCACTACCAGTACTGGAATCCTCCTCTGGACGTGCCCCTCCTTCCCGCTCCTTCGCCAGTCGCTCCTGGATTACTGGTTCTCCCCGAAGGATGTGGCACAGGATTGCCAGCATGGATTCGGCCATGCGGCCACCGTACACCTTCAGGGGTCTGCGGTTCCACAGGTTGCGGATGCAGCCGAACGCGGCCTGTAGGGGAGGGGTTTACACGAGCGCCGCAGTTCAACGTGCATCCTGATAAACATCCAGCAAAGCCAAAAAGCCCACCCACTGACAGCTACACGCAATCTCCAAAGGGTCCAAAAAGGAGAAAGAGCTCAGGATCCATTACAAGGCAAACATAAACCGCAGAAGATAAGAGCTGTATTCAAGCAGGTGTGCTGTGCAACAGTGATCTGAAAACTTCATTCAGGTGCATTTAAGCCTAGAACATACGATCAAAAAAACACTCAAGAAGATACAATGCAAGTTAAGCACAATATGTGCTCCATGTACAAAACAGGTGGGGGTTGGATCTCTTTTCAATACAGCTGCTACATGGATTTTAAACTTAAAATCCAAGTATAAAACGGCAGAACAATACTGAAACGGGCGTGAAAAAAGCCTTGACCGACATCATACCCACCTTCTGAGTGACGATGAGAAAACGCAGGGCGCTGAACTGGGGTGTGACAGGGCCCGACCCAGGCACCTTGGCAGGCAGGGCATGGGGCGAGTCCAGAACCGTCGCCGGATTCACCATCTTCTCCACCAGCATAAGCCAGGCGTCCAGAAACTCTCCAGTGCCATCTGGCAGTTCCGGGTGCTCTAAGCCTTCAGACACTGGTACCTTACCTCCCATGGACAGTGCCCAGTTAAACGTCCTACAGAGAGAAGGTACCAGACTTTGTACAACAGGGTACAGAAAGCAGCACACTTTTGGTACTGGGGTAAGTGCTTCAAAGTAGCCTTTCAGGGAACAGAAAATGCGATAATATGCTACAGAGGGTGGGCTTTTATCTCCAAGGCTCCAACTCCACCATCCCTCGTAGCAGCGTATCGATATGCTGAGTTCTGGATCGACCGATACCAGCACCACTCACTCGAACAGGGCATCGTGACCCCCGGAACAGAAGAACTTCTGCAGCATGAGGTGGTACGGGTACTTCCTCTCATCAAACAGCATGGGTGAGGTGAAGCCCACTGAGCAGATGAAGAACGTGAGCCTGGGGAAAGCAGAGACTGGTTCAGGATTAAATATGATCTGACTGCCAGTGCGGCCGCCCTCTAACATTCACCAGCTGCCAAAGTCAAATTACATAAGGCAAACACTATAATGCAATCAACGAGTCCACTTACTCACACTTGGCCTGGCTGCCTTGTATTGTGCCCGAGCACGAACCCTAACCCTAACTCTAACCCTTCTCCCCATTCCCCTGCCACTCTGTGCTCACACTGCGCTTATTATTCTGGGCCTGAACACGCTTCCGTCATCAGCGTGAGACTTTTTTTGTGCTGAAGAAATAACAGGAATGGCTAGCACGCGGCACGACGGAATTCCTGATAAATATCCTTATTTCGCAGCGTACTGAAAGTCGTTCTGGGCAAGACGACACACGACCCGCTTATGGATTTATTGACTAAGAAACCCAGTGATTTTCCAAAGTGATTCCTTTGCGGCCATGCTTGTTAAAGGACCTGTCGCATCACCGACTTCATATCTGAGTTTCGTGCACAAACACGGTTAGCAATCAGACTAGTGTACTGTGCAAAAATCTATACCATACCCGGACCAACGTCTACAAGCGGGCCCAGGCACAGTACGGAGCGGTTATACTAGTTAAAACCGACTGGACTTTGGGGGTCAAACGTGCTCAGGGAGGGTGGGGATCACCCAGAGAGAATGGAATAGATTTGAAAAGGCGACAGAAGAGAAGAAAGCAAAGTTAAAAAAAAATAAAATAAAAGAACTTTGCTACACCCCAGAACTCACCGGAAGCGCGGTGTGGGTGTATAAGGAGGCGGCTGCCAGCTGAGCCCCTTGGTGAGCAGCTTGGTGAGGGAGGATGCGGTGGCACGGGCGGCAGGCGTGGGCACAGTCCCAGCGCTGGCTGCATGGTGGGAACGCCGCTGCCGCACCGGGGAGCCGACACACAGCTTCACTAGCAGACCAAAGAGCTCCGCCAGGGCCCGGCCTAGACGGGAGGATGCTGGGAAGAGAGAGAAGAGGGAAAGGGGCCACAAATAAGAGCACGCAGTTCGGAAGTTCCTTCTCCTCAAGATGAAACTCAGGTGCACAATCAGCAGCAGCGGTAGGAGGGCAGATGGGAAAAGGCACAAACCAGAGAGCAGTGGCTTGATCTGCTTGATGCGGGCAGCCATGGCAGGAGTCAGCTTAGACTTTGTGGCCTTGGGGTCTGCGGCAGCCGTGGGCTCGTCAGTCTCCATGGGGGCCAGTGTGTCTCCATCCAACCCCATGCCTTCGAGCAGAACCTGCGCGGAGGGGTCCACACCTGCCCCGCCGTCGCTTTCGCCCTCTGCTGGTGGCGCGGGGAAGAGCACCGGAGGTGAATACATGTGTGTGAGTCATCTACATATTTAGCAGTTTAGCTTTTGTCCACAGCAACACACAAGTGTAGCAAATAGCACATCGCGAACATTCGTGTGGTTAAGGAGTCAACCAGGCATGAAAGCAGCTAGGCTGAGCTTTCAATGAACGTCAAGGAACAAAACGTAAGCGGTTTTGGAGCAGGAACTATACTACAGCTATACAACTACACACAGCTATTAAAGTACGGATACTAAACTAATAAGACAATAAAAAAGGCCAGTAAGTGTTCTTTGAATGCTTTTATGGTGCAATGAGGCTAGTAGAGAAGCGAAGGTATCTGACATTAGATTTCGGCAAGGGCTGCAGTTGCATGTTAAGTGTCTCAGCAAGCGCAAAACCTCACCGGCTCTGCGGACTCCAGCGGTGGAGGCAGGAGTCACACTGTTGGCGGCGCCGCTTCCTGTGGGCCTCTCCTCCTTGGGCACCAGCTTCTGCATGTCAGCCTGGCCAAACTCACAGCCTGGGGGCAGGCTGACGAACACACGGGTACAGGCAATCACACATCAGCCACCATTTTAATTCTGTTTGCAAAACAAGAATGTTAAAATATTTCCACAAATGTGTGCTTTTCTCTCCAAGATGTGCTGAACTGAAATGTTTCTATAATGCAAAATTCATATTATAGACACACATTTTTTGTGTAGCTATTAATCAGATAAGCAAATAGCACGAGTATTCTGACACCACAGGTAATACACGTCTAGGTTTATGCCACGACTTTTGTAACGCTGAATATCAGTTCACAACCATACATACCTGTTTGAGGACATCTCTGTGACAGTGAACATATACCAACTACTTATTTTGCCACAGATCATCATGATGCCATTGGACAGAATTTTCCCCAGAAGACCCTGATGGCTCAATTTTGGGGGCTGTGCCATTGCAAGGACCTGCAGCCAGGTCATAGGTGGGCGGCTGAAGCTACCAGGATAACGTTTGTTTTGCGTGGGTATTGTGAGCGCTGACCTGTTGGGTGTGCAGAGGGACAGCAGGACTGTGCTCTCCCACACCAGGGAGCAGTACAGCTGGCTGAGCTTGCTCAGGACATTCAGACCCAATTGAGAGCCCCACTGGTTCACAGAGATGGCCCGGATCTCGCTCTGCCATCAGAAGAAAAGAGCAAAGAACCACATTCAGCATACGAGTCTAAGAGTGCAGAGTAAGATGACTAGTGACCGAGCACGACAGGTACACTTGGAGGCTCACCTGACCGACTCGGCAGGTGTGCACAAACATCATGATGTAGGCGTGCGCCGCGGTAAGTGCATGCAGCAGGGGTGTGGCCCCAGCCGACAGCGTGGCATCCGTCACGTGACCTGCCGTGGCCAGCTCACGTAGCAAGACTGAGCCCCCGGGTGCCTCGATGGGCCGGTGCAGGGGCTCCAGCAAAGACAGAATCAAGTCCAGCTGACACAGACCCTCCTGTAGCACCTTGGGCTCATGGGACAATGTCTAGAGCAGGAAGAGGTTCAGTTCAGAAACTACAAATAAAATCTTACCCCGAGAAAGGATGAGGAATAAAACGGCATCTATATTTGCCCCACACTCCCATTCTCACCAGAATAGACTTGCACACGCCTGCGACGGCTTGGCAGGCAGCAGAGGTGGGGAAGTCAATGGGCAGGTTAGGAAGCCCCAGGATGGAAACCAGGGGTAAGAGGCCCTTCTGCCTTACAAACTCCTGACAGTGGTCATCTGTAGTGTTGTTGCTCAGAATGGACTCCACGAACTTCATCTGGGGGAGGGAGGGGAGAGAGAGACAGGAGCTCAGGACAATTCAGGATGACTGCTACAAGGAGTCTGCAGTAGGGCTGGGTGATGTATCGCAATCAGTTCAGGCGATGGAAACTCGAAAGATCTCGGATAATTGTACAGTTTACCACACTTGATGATCAGTTCTACTAAACCGAGTTCACCTGTATGTCAAGCACTGGTGGCAGTTACTGTATAAACAGTACAGTAATGGCATGGCAGCATTTTGTTTTTTTTTTAATCCAGGAAGTAGTTATTTGAAACGTGTAACTAACAAATGTCAATTTTTGATGTATAAAATCACAATTTCCTGAGTTGGTATTTTCCTATGAAAAATTTCATTTTAATTTCTCATATTTTTGCCATGTAATTTGAACTGACAACTCAACGCACGGCAGAAATGGCACACCACATGGCATCGTTTTGGCAATTGAAAAGATGAGCTCTCCCTCAGAGGAAACCTCAGTGTTGGTGAGGAAAGAGAAAGCTCAGCAGTCGTAACATCTTTTTTAAAATCGAGATATTGCGAATAAGGGAAGAAGACGTCAGCGGCACGCAGCCGAGTGGTACCGTGTGCTGTAAACTGACAGGAAATGCTGCAAACTTATTTCAGCATCTGAAGCATTGCCAACTAATAGACCATACAAAATGCAAGTGCCCGTATTTGTTAACAACTGGACGCAGCATTTTATTTTTCAAAATTTGGGATGGGAGGCATCTCTACCAGCAACGTAAATCCCATTAGCAGAGACAAACATGCAGGCAGTCACATAAAAAGCCCAGCAAGAAACCACATTGTTTTTTTTAGTGTTACACCCTATGCCAAAAAGATTTGTGTGATTCATTAAAATTAGAACTGTTGGCAATCCGTTCGACCAATAGTCTTTTTCTCAGATTTTGAATCAGTTTAAAGGGAATTCCAAGGGATTTTTACGCAAAATGGTCCCCTGAAGTGAATGACAGTGTTGTTGAATAGCAGCGAAACAAGAGTGAAAATTATCGATATTGAATGACGTGAAAAAATTGTCATGGTCAAATATTTTGCCATATCATCCTGCCCTAGTCTTGAACCATCATTTCTGCGCTTCACTGTCAAACAGTGGCATTTCCACAAAACGATATAAACAATTTAAGTAATTTTATCTGTAAACAGAAAAGATGATTCTATGCACTTGTAATGACCGTTATTATGAAGTACTCTTAATGCTCAAACTTCACTTTGGGCTTTACTACTGATCCTGGAGCATTTATGCCAGTGAGAGGGGAGCGGAAAACCCAAACCAAACAAGAAAATACCTGCCACACCTGCTGAGGAAGTGGAGGGTAGTAAAATGCTGGTGGCGCACACATCACCCTAACCCTTCAGCCTTGCTGAAGTCATTCTGTTCCCTGCTGTACTTTATATTTCAGCGGTTTTATTTGAGTTAGTTCTCATTTGATTTTGTTTTATTTCAGTAACAGAAACCACTAGGAATGGAGAAGTAAACCTGGAGATTTTAAGTAAGGCATTATTTTTCACATTCATCATTTGTATTCCCCAGGGATATGCTGTCAGGAGAACACTCATCTGAACATCAGCTATACCAAATGACAGATTCTTCTCGGAATTGGAAGCAAATGAGGTTAAAAATATTATACAGAGTGGCAGTAAAAAAACAAAAAAAAAAACAATTAATAACAGGTCAAAAACGACCAAGCAAGAGGGTGTAAATCCTTAGGTGTTTATCCTATCCTGACAGATGCACAGCTCCTAAAATCTGTGAAAACCTGTCAAATTTAGACACAATGTGAAACAGAGCATTGCTGTGACTGGGCCTCTCACAATATACTGGCCATCACTCGCTCAGAGAATCTGGCTGCTCCCTCCTGGTCCACTGGCAACATGCCAGAGTAGCAGCGGAACAACATGTAATTATGATATCCAATAATTCACTAGCACTACTTAGAATGTGTTTCTATAGCACTGTGTAATAGGTATAACAGTTATCAAGCATCTTCCTTCTGAATAGAATGTTTTTTTCAACCGCAGGTGGTCAGACACTCACCACATTCAGTATGTAGTCCATCAGGGGAATGGGTATCCTGTCTTCTGTGCCAACAACTCTAAAAATTAAAAATGGGTTAGTTAAATACATACATCATTCTTCAAAACTGCAAGCACACAGATGGAATGATTCAACGTAGACCCACTGTCGACTGCTCTCCAGCTCCCCCTGCTGCTGTGTGAAAGAGTGCAGGGCTTCCTCCTCTTCCTCATCTTCGCTGGAGGCCTCCTCAGCAGCATGGCTGGACCGGGCTGGTGGTGCTGAAGCAGCGCCGTCCGACTTCTGGATGGAAGGCTTCTGGCATATGTACTCCGGAGCGCGGCCCAAGCTGCAGATCTCTTCCAGCAACTATGACAGAGACATGCCGTTTACGACGCAGTCCAGGCGACCGTCCCCATCATTACGCCAATTTGGCCAATGCATTTTGCACAGATACCGAATCCAATTCGGTAACGGCGTTCACCTTACACTTGACGATTGTGGCACTCTCACCTTGATTATTGCAGCTGTTGCATCTGTTTTGAGAGTAGGCTGGTGTCTCATCAATTCATCCACTGCACTACCCAAGTTTGAAGCAGTATCACCTGGAACGGAGCCAAAGATGAGCCTCAGGACTAAGAGGCCGAAGGAGGACTCAAGAGGCGAGGGTCAACGGCAGGCCTCAGACTGACCCAAAGGATCCGAGCTCCTACGGCGCCTCATAGCAGGAAGATAATCTGGGGACAGCAACACCTTGAAGAGCCGTTCGAAGGGCTGGCACTGAACAAAGGAGTGCAGGCCACGGGCGTTCAGGCACAGGGCACTGAAGACATTGGGGAGCGAGCCCAGTACCTCCCGTGTGGCAGGGACCTGCAGAGAGAGAGACTGTGAGAGAGAGAGGAAGAGAGAAAGCAGTGGAGGAAGAGAATGAGAGACAGATGGCAGGGAAAGGGTAGACTTGGAAAAAGCCAATATTTCACAGGGAATTCCAAGGATGTTTAATGTTGCTTCTCAGGTCGAGTTGCAGTACAACTCATGACAGCCAATTAATTGCCATAAATAAAAAACATTTGTTCCCTGCCATGTGGATCAAGGCTGGTAGGCAAGTCTAGTCGCAGCGTTCCAAAATAATAAAAACAAATACATAAAAATACTTGGAGGACCTGAAACTAGACATTAATAAGAAATAAATAATGATAGTACACAATAGTTAGAAAAAATGTAATGGGACAACTGGGGGATACATATAGTGGGTGTCTGATAGAATGGAATCACAGGCCACGTCAAGCTCTACCTTACCAATTTAAAAAGAATTGAAAAGACAAAAACCTGAACTCTTCTGCTTGAGAAAACAAAGCTGGTTTGATGGTCAACCAGAATGCTATACCATTTCTGATATTTAACTATTTAGTGCGATATATATTGAAGTAGCTTTACTAGTGTAAATACACTTTTGGCATAGCAAATTTTAGGTTTTTTGTCGTATCCTGCTCGTGCAGATCCTCCTGTGTGCCACGCCCCTTTCGCTGTCTCGTGTGGAATCCCCGTGTCATCAGCTGTTTCTAGTTGTGTTTCATTAGTTCTGTGTATTAAAATCCATGCCTGTGCGCCTTTAGGAGTCTGGTCATTAACGTTGTGTAGTGGTTGTATGTACCTAAGCGTAGTTTACCAATTACATCCTGTGTTCACTCGACTCCTGCTTCCCAGGTCCCCTGTGCCTCATGACATTTATAATGGCATATTATAGATTTAATATAGATTTGCGTTAGTCTGAAAGCGTGAGTGTCATGGCAGATTTGGCAACCCTGAAAAACATTTTTTGTTTCACCCCGAGTTTGTCATTTATAAAACAACTACTTTATACAGTTGTTTAAAAAGCGGAAACTTCAACGAACATAAAGTCACCAATAAACTACGTCTATTTATCCAACATGCTATATAATACATACTGTGTTTGAAAATTTTTCAACTTTACGATTCCGGGACAGATCAGCCACTCGGTTAGGAACATTACGCTTTTTAGTTGCGGGTGTTAGCTTTGCAAACAAATGACTGCATACACCAAAGTACGTCTTGCTTGGCGGTCAAAGACGTTTGACGTTCATTAGCGTAGGAAATGCCGGTTCTGGCGCTAAACCGCTACCGAAGACACTACAAAAGCTGCGGCGGTTAAAATAGAAGCGTCCCGTCAGGTTTTGAATAACTTTGTTTTGGCTATTGGTCAAGGTCCGTATGGGACAGCTTCTGGGTCTGGACCTGGACCGCAGCCCGCCTGTTACTGACCTCTGCTTTAAACTGATATCCTTCTGCGAGAGAATCCTCCTTTTAACCAAGGGTACAGGATATCACATTGCAATATGTGCACTTTACACAAGTAATATCGGGATATTTCAAAAACAAAACATTACCTGAAATAAACTACAGCAGGGGATATGGGTGCAGGCCCCCTGTGATCTGGTAAAGCCGCAAATTTTTTGCCCCCCTTGGCAAGCAAAGAGAAAAGGAACGAGAAGCACAAACTACAAAGATGTCTGCCAGATCACTGTGAAAGCACGTGAAAGGATGCCATAAATACGCTTGGCATCCTCCAGATCAGCACTGTACATACATTTTATACATTTACTAAACTTTTTGTGTGTCGTCTATTGGCCTTCGTGCGTCATCTGCAGCTTTCTCAAAACTCCCAAAAATGTTTCCATTTAATTCTTATGCTGACCCTGCGATATCAAAATCGCATAGGGAAAGTGGCTGATGCAGAAGGGTTGACTATAATCAAGAGGCAAACAAATAACTTGGTGACGTCGTCGTGAGTTGTGTCAGACGCAGAGCAGTGCCGTCGAACGCAATTACTGCGCATGCACACATCACGGTGACAATGCTAAAATGATTTTTGTCATGTAGCCCTACTTTTTACAGTTACATGGATGCAGCCTGGAGATGACATACAGTGCTGGAAAAAAATTAACAAGCCACTCTATATTTTAATAAATTATATTTTGAAATCCTGGCTTAACGCCAAGAAGCAGGTTGCTTCCAGGCTCAAGGTTTCAAAGACAGCAGTACACAGGAACAAGTTGAAGCGGGAGACACTGGCAATGACCAAAAAATAGCCAGGTAGAGGGGAGAAGCGACTTTCTAATGTCAGAAAGATGACTGTCAATTTATCCGGCAGTGCCTCATAAATCAGAGGATGACCTTAAGTGACCTTGGGAAATATTAAGTGCAGGTGTGAATTTCACTGCTAGGACAGTGCGTATCAGGCTCCTAGAAGCAGGACTGAAGACCCATAAAGCAAGAAAGAAGCCCTTCATTAATGAGAAGCAGGGAAGAGCCAGGGTGGAGTTTCTCTTTTACAGGCGCCTAACCATGAATAGATAAATGAGTAAAACTGAAAATTTTGCTTTGGTCTAATTTTTTCCCCCAGAGCTGCATAATGGAAAATGAATGAGGCGGGAATAATAACCAAAACGTGCAGAAAAAAGGAGGGGAAACAACAGCGAATAATAAAGTAGCCTCACATCCTTGATGAGCAATGCGTGCAGCATGACGTCCGTGAGGCCGTTGTCCTGCAGGGAGGAGAGGAGAGAGGGCTCCTGGAACACGAATACGGTCACCACCTCCGTGGCTGGGGGGGAGACACACAGCGGATACAGGTCAGATGTCAGAGGGCTGCATATAAAACAAGCCAGAACTATTGCTCTAGTGCTGCTGATTTTGCCAGGCAATGTTTGCGCATTCATAGAAACCGAGACTGACCGGGTACCACGAACGACACAGACAGGAAGCATAACCATGTACGATACTCACCCAGGAGGAACAGGGAAGGCCCATAGTACTCGGCATTGCTGATGATGTGCTTGAGGGAGGTGGGCAGAGAGCCGTCCATCACTGCGGAGGGGCGGCTCAGTTTAACCACGAAACAACACACCCGAGAATTGAAACCCCGGCATTAGCATCTCTGCCATTCGAATCACGCTCACCATGGCGAATTCCGTCAGAGAAGGCAGGATCCTGGATGGCTTTCTTCAGGAAGTTCAACATGGACTTGAGCAGAGCCGCTCTCTGGGGGATACACTGCACTCCTGGAAGGAATAGATTCAGCGATCAGCTCTCAGAACATCAAACATAAATGTCGAAGGCTGCGGGATGTGCAGGAACAGCAGGTCCCTTGACAATGGTGGTTACCTTGGCTAGTTAACTAGTTAAACACGCGTGACTGGGTTCGAAAAAACAAGCAGAACCTTTACCTGCTCTTTGTGTGTATGCAGAGTTGCTCTGCGCACGGGATTCTCCTTCAGGGCGGGGCTCGGCTGAGGTGGACGGCCCAGGGCTGCTCTCCATGGCAACATCAGGCACTGCAAAGCCAAAGGTCCCATACAGTCACCAGATGTTTAACACCGGCTGCTCACCATGACAAAGTTTTAAAATAGTGCCATTGCTTTATCTTGATATACTCTACAATACCATGGCACTGCAAAATTCTCAAATCCAGGCGGTCAAAAGAATGTTGATTAACTTTCTATAACCACACAAATAGTGCCAGCCAGGAAAGTCAGTAGTAAATAAACGCGCCATTAGAATCTTTAATTCTAACATTACATAATATTCTAGACGTAGAACAATTTAAAAATCAACAAAAACTAAATAGAAATGTTTATGTTATTGGTGGAAAAAAAGTAGCTAAACGTGTATTCAACTCGTAAAAGAAAATAAGTTGGGTACAATCGTGCAAAAGCCAAATGTGTAGTTACCATTTTATAAGTGGGTTAATGCAAAGAATAAGTCACTACATGATTTTATAAGAGACATGTGTTCTACATACATCTATCAATAACTGACACAAATCCACTCATCTCTGTAGTCAGGAATAATAAGCACGCTGAGAGTGGAAGTCTAGAATTTAGAGGAAAGTTACTTTTAAACTTGTGTTTTCTTGAGCTATAGAACTAAACACAGCATCCATCAGAGTGCCAGGAATAGAGCGATAAAGCTGCGATCCCAGTATCAGATACCAAGCAATAAACAGATTGTCGAGATAGGCTAAGCAGGACGAGATACACCAGAGCCCGCAGCTTGAGAATAGGAGTGGCAGAGAGCAGTGGATACCAGGCTGACCATCCGTGTCTGTGTCCATGTCCTCAGTGTCTGTAACCATGCCAGGCCTCTGAGTCTTTGGCTTGATGATGAATGGGCAATCCTTCCGGGACAGGTCCACCTCATGCTGCAGAAAAGCAAGAGAACGCGGGCTTTAAGAGTGACTGGAGACCATTGGATGGGTGGAAAATGAGGTGTTGGGGGGGTGGGGGTATAGCTAATTTACCTCCAGCCTACAGATGAATATAGAAAGGCCACCATGGGACTGGAAGGCCGCCATGTCCAGATTGGTGATGAGGTCGACCACCCGGACGGCCCGTGTCACAAACGTGATCTGGTCCTGCTCATCCCCCAGAAATTTTATCACCTGGGAGGAGCACAGACCATGCATTAGGGTGCATGTGAGAGCGGCAAAGCAGACCGTGGTGATCGAATGTGACGACCTCACATACATTGCAAGAAAGCATTTAAATAAAGGCAAAATGAAAGAGGCTTCCCTACCTTCAGCAGGGCCTCCATCATGCCGCAGGAGACCAGGGCCTCACCACCAGCATCATAGCTGGCCAGGTGGTACAAAAAGGAGAAGAGCGCTGTGGCAAACTGGTGCGGGTATGGCTCTATTAAGGGGTCTGAGAAACAGACAAGAGTCAAAAATAGCCACCGTGGAAATAAAACTGACTCCGTTTAATATCTGAGGCAAAAGGCCAAGCGAATGCTTCTTTGTAAGGTCCACCGAAGTGAACCTCAGCATTGCCATATGGGACTCACCGATCATGGCCTGTATGCAGTTTCGCACCAGCACAGGCAGAAAGCCATGGTAAGAGGCCATGCCAGTACAATCAATGATGTTGGAGAGTTTGGGTGTTCTTTCGAGATGCACTATGGAGGTCAGAGTGCGCAGAGAGGCCGCCTTGATGTCCTGAGGAGCACGGCATGCATTTTATGTACACAGCTTCGGCTACAGCTGACTAGAGACTCAATACTTCCAAGTTCAAAACATTTGACGCAATCACTATCCCAGCTGGTTCTGCTAATAAATACCATACTGAGTGAACTAGTTTAAATGAGCTGGTGAAGAAAGTTATCACTTGGAATGGCAGGAGTGTCCCTGAGGAGAGGTTTGGGAACTGAAGGGGTGTTCCCTTAGCTATCCAACAAGATCAGTCAATTTTTGGATAACAAGAAATTTAGTTGTTCTTGTGTTGTTAGTTTGCATATGTTCGAATGTTAAATTGTTTTTTTTCTCCCCAGAGCAAATATACACTTACTACCCAGATGAATAGCCCTAAACACTTTACTAGTCAATGTTTCACACAATATGGCATCTAACCAATACCACAAAAATATTAAATTTATCAGAAATGTTTATGCACAAATATGCAAATTTGTACCATGCCAATCTTCATCCCAGAAAAACAATCAATCGTCAGGCAGGGGGGTTATAAGATGCCCAAGTAAATGTGAACCAAATAAAGAACATTAGTCATTTTGACAAATTTTTGAAGTGATCAATCTGATATTAATATTTAAATTACATCTACGTCAACAATATCTCACCACCAGATGTTTGTCTGTAATCTGCAGAACATCCACCAATTCCTCTATGAGTCCATTGTAGAGGATGCTGTTTGCAGACTCCTGGAGCGCGTTGGAATAAACTACCAGAGACACATCACAAGCTGCCATTAAAAACAGCATAGCAAAGCATGTTTTACATCAAACACTGCCACGATTTTTTTTTTAAACTCCTATAAAGAGCACGTATGAGTTAGCCTATTTTTTGAATGAGCCGCAGCCTCATCCTGTTTCACACAAAAGGCCGATCGACACCAAGCACTACTCAAAGCAGGGAAACTGACCAGCATACAGCCATGACCCAGCCAGCAGACAGCCGTACGCAGACTCACCGAGAATGGAGATGGCATGCAGGCGGGCCTGAACAGCCTGCAGTCTCTTTTTGTGGTTGGAGAAGCCGTGTGCCAGGCGGATGTGAGTAAAGAGCAGTGTCTGCTTGTCCTTGGGGATACTGTGCATGACGGTCAGAGACTCCATGATCTCCGACGGACTCTCCGAGATCTGTGAGGATCAGCCCTTAGTTACACACTTCATACATCTCATTTCAAAATGACAGAGTACTTTTGAGTTCTAACAGCAGAAGACAGAATTTCCTTTATCATCCCCCCCCACACACACACAATTCTACAATGTCGCATAACATTTATTTCATCCAACAGGATTAAACAAAAATAACCAATAAAGTTCTAAAACAAAAAGTTCTGTTTGAGGACAGATCCTCATAACGTTTTTTTTTCAAGCATTCATCTCCTGCAGGAGATTTTCCACAAGAAAGTGTTTCAAAAACTGCACATACACAGTTGAACATCACCATCATCATCATTCACGTTACCTTGTCGAGCTGTTCTATATGAATGTAGTGTAGTGTATTACTACTCGTCTGTGGGAGGAGAGGAAAAATTATGCTGCTATTTGATAATCAAACTTAATGCTGCTCAAAATCTGATGATCATCATTTATGTTGTCATCTAATAACCATTATTTATATTGCCCTGAACTATTCGCTGAAAGACAACGTTTACGCTTTATGCTCAGAGATCAACCACTATAAGCAAGTCTCATGTGTAATCAGTTAACGGCAGAGGAACATACAACCATTTCATATTATTCAAAAAATATTAAAAAGTACTAACCAGTACTAAAAGCAAGTACTAAATGTACAGGACATTATATACTAAAATTAAGCTAAAATATTGTTAATTGGAAATGCACTATAGGACATACTGCCATCCTTTCGGTCACAGTCTGGGCACCTTTCCCCCCCCCCCCGACACAAGCAAACTTACATCAGTTTATCTACTGACTGACTAAATGCCAGAGTAGGGCATGCATCAGATACCAGAGAAACACTTAATGTCATCTCTCTCCCCGTCTTATCTTTTTCAACTCAAACAACATTCAGCTCTGCCTCTGCACAGCCAGCTGGCCTGAATTCCATACCTTTTTTTCCGCTTTAACCTCAGACCCAGGTTCGGCATAAAATTCAAAGTGCAGTGTTGTGGCACTGGGAGGGTACTTCTGCTCACGAAGGAGGAGACCAAGTTCAGAAATGGAAAGTAGCAGAAGTAGTAGTAATAATAATAATAATAATAATAATAATAATAATGGCACTTGTTTAATTTCTTAAAGAAATTTCTAAAGACTGCCTTATTACCTGTATAAGGAATACCATGGTTAAACAGCTTGGTATGGTGTTTATTTAAAGGTCACAGAGCATAGCTTGGTTAAGCTCACAGATTTACAATAGTAATCATTTACAAAGCTCACCACCATGGGCAGGTCCCGGCAGCACTCAGCCAGACCAAATCCATTCTCTTTCCCTCCCCAGCTCTAAAGAGAAAAGGACAAAAAGCAGCAACACTAAGACACATACAAGAAGAACAGAGAGCATGGCTTTTTTTTCTTGGAAAAGACGGGGCAGAGAGGCGAGTTTTAGTTAAACTCGATCATGAAAGATCAGGCTGAGAGAAGGGGGGAAAAAAAAAAAAAAGTACAGCATATGAAAACTCACTCTCATAATTCTTCAAGTTAAACCCAAGTAGCAGTAAAAAACTAAAATGTTTATTTAAAAAAAAAAAAAAAAAAAAAAAAAACACTTATGGCAGTTAAACAGGAAGTGGATGCATGGTCTATTTGTCCATCTCAAAATCCCAGCATTCAATACATGACCTATATTTGACGATCCCAAACCTAACCAATCTATATTTGGCCTACATCTGAGAACCACTGCTCCCCCAACTCCACCAGTCTATATCTGACATATCTGCCATTCCCAAACCCCCACTGATCTTTGTACAGAGAGACAGACCTCTGCCAGGTGCTGCAGGCGCGCCAGCAGAGGGGCCCTCTTGTCAGAGCCCAGCCTTGTGATGTAATTAGACCTCTTGCTGAATACATACAGCAGGTTCAGCACAGCCAGGACCACCTGCATGTCAGATGATGCTAGAAGGGTTGTTAGGTGCTGCAAAGACCAAAAGGAAAAGCGTGTTAAACACCAGGACTAACGGTATATTTCATTAAATGGCACATTCGCACACTAACTTCATCGGTTACAGTTGTAAAGGAACATGTAAAGTCCCTGTGGCAGGAAATGACGGGGCAGCTGTGAGCAGTACCTCAATGGAGCTGTACAAGTGCCTGGAGAAGCTGTACTCTATCAGCAAGGCTGTGAAGTTGAGGACGGCCAGGAGCAGGGCCTTCAGCTGACCATTGTCCACTCGGTCGCACACCAGCAGCCAGGACATGTCCTCCACAGTCTGGCCAGCATCACACAGGATCCCATCGAAGCGGTCCAGTAAGTCCACCCAGTGGTACAGTTCACACTAGTAGACGAGAAAGAGAAGCGTCGCAAGACAACCATTGGAGAAAGTCAGACAGGCATGTGAGAATCATATTCAGATTGACCAGATGGTAAACAGAGTCCTCTAATAAAACTGGCAAGGGCTTCCGTAGTGCAACAGTATTTCAGCTAAGAATACCAGTTTCTTCGGATTTAAAGACGGATAGTCTCATCATAAACATATAAAGAACTGATCTTAAGTCAGTATTAAAAAATAGCTTGCAATTCGGAAAATTAATGAATACAAATATAAGGTATAAAACATTTTGAATGGGTGGGTATTGTGTATATTTTAAATATATACTTTAAAGAGGTCTCATTGTCAGAGTTCAATTCCTATATTAAAACTTCAAACAGCTGCCAAAGCATATTTGTAAACCAAAAAAAAACAGCCTGCTCTTATAGCCCTGCCTGTGTGTTATACTTCCGAAAGCCACGCAGACAGGCAGTGCTGAGGTTGCAGCCTGGCCTCTGCGCCCCTGCCTCACCTTTCCAATGTTCCATGTCTTTATGTGCTGCAGCTCCAGCAGCAGCTGCTCGTCGCTGCATCCCTTCAGCTTCTCAATGAGCGTCCTGCAGTCAGCAGGCTGGGGCCAGAGACAAAGAAGCTGGATTAGTTTATTACAAGACAGAGACGTATAAATACATGAACAATCACCCCACAACCCAAAAAGAAAACACAGGCAACTCACCGCCTCTGTGGGGGTCTTCTTTAACTTGGTTCTGTCAACTTTCATTTTAACTAGTTCCTACTTCCTGCTCCTAGAGAGAGACAGAGAATATACTCATCACAGTGTGATCTGTGACGTGACGACTGAAGTGACTTTAGGACTGTACTCCCAAAACACTTACTGTGAATAATTTGGCAACATGAATCCAGCATGCCTTCATTCACAAAACCTAAAACACAGAGGGGACAGCACGTGAGCTGTGCTGCTCCACGAAGCATGTCCGGCAGCCCGTGTTAAGATGCGGACCAATAGTACAGGTGCGAAGATGCATGACATCGCTTGTACTGCCACAAAAGCATGGTTAAACTATAATACACTGTAGGCCTCTCTGCAGTTCAACAGAGAGATTTGGGTATATTAAGTCGGAAGTATTTTTTTATTCTACGGGCTTATTAAAACACCAAGAAAGACCATAGCAAAAGCCACAAAAGTGAACAAGATTCATCTCCATACAGGCTCATTTGTATTAACTGTCTGAAAAACCTGTCACAATGTTATAAACAGGAAATGTCGCACAACTTATCAGTACCAGTGTTACACACAGTAGTAAGAATCCAAAAGGTAAGCTTACACCCTTGCCGCAAGGTCTGACAGTGCCGTCACATCAGCCAGCCTGTCCTTTAAATTCCAACACCACACTACATGTAGTAAAACCACATGCAGACAAGCACACAGATAGAAAGTCTTCTCACACGGGACTCCTGACAGACAGAAAGCACCATGGCACACGGCCCTTTAAATACTGGCATTTGCAGGGCTACATAAAATGCAGTCTACTGTGAGGTCTTACAGGCAGGACGGAGAGGAAGATGGCAAAACTAGTTGTCCTTTCAGATCAATATGGGCCTGTAACAGCAGATTCCACCATTCCCTCCCACGTTCTCACACGGCTGCTCTCCAGGTTTACCGTGCTGGTAAGGCTGCCTGAGGTACCTGACAAGTCTCGAACAACTGAAACTACAGACATGCAGGCCCTCACAAATACCACTGCCTATGCAATATAAGAAAATATTTTTTTAAAATCAGTTCATGCCCAAACACAGGATTTCACTATATATATTAACGGTGTAATTAGGCATGTGTAATTGTTTCAATTAACAATATAGATGAAGTTCAAAAAACACCCCACACACACACACAAACCCGCACGCACACACACACAGACAGACAGACACACAAAAGAAACGTCACAAAATACAAGTTTAGCCTTAACGTCGCAATTTAAACACGTATGCAACAATGCGGTACAAACGTTGAGTGCTACGATAAGCAGCGGCCCACACTGGTGTCGGAGTTACAGTAAATCGAAAACCAGCTGGCTTTCCATGAGAAGGGGCATATTTAAACCACCCTAGCAGGAAAGAAGTGGAAAACGCACTGTTAATGGCCATCACATGCTAGCCTCCCAATCGAAACTGCTACCTCCGTGTTAGCCAACGAGCCACCACATTTAGGTCTCCGCACTACGCTGAATAACCGTAGCCCGGTGCAGGGAGACATATACCGCCAATGTAAAGTTGCAAAAACATCCGAATGGGAGCAAATAACTGATCGGACGGTAATTATGCTCTTCCGGAGAAGAGACTTCTCATGGCTGTCAAATCGGCATCAGCCGACCATTAGCCGCTAGCTAGCTACTTTTAGCCCCGTTGCAGCTAATGAACACGACAGTCGTCAAAATTACTTGGTAAACCGCTGCACCTATTTCTCATTCTGTCTTTTTTTTAACTCC
This sequence comes from Mormyrus lacerda, assembly GCA_015163995.2. Classification (NCBI taxonomy): domain Eukaryota; kingdom Metazoa; phylum Chordata; class Actinopteri; order Osteoglossiformes; family Mormyridae; genus Mormyrus; species Mormyrus lacerda. Next base: position 3,045,163 of record JAABNX020000044.1, read on the forward strand.
GTAATGTGCAAGTAATTATTCATTCGAGACGGTGCAGCGATCTTAACCTGTGATAGAATGTGCGTACGCGGAACCAGCCAGCGCCAGCCAAGTATCCCGCGTCCGGAGGTCTCGGAATTAAAGGCTCTACTCTAGCTCCTGGCTTCGATTTAGGCCTCCTGTCGAACACTCCGCCCCTCCATCAGCACATAAACACGAACACACAAGTACAGCCAGACTAATCGAACACGTACACCCGGCGCTTATAAATCGCCAGGAACAAAAGCGGTTAAGTGTTCAGCCATTAACTTCACTCTTACGTTAAATACACTGGGGGAAGGATGGAAAGGAGCGTGCTCTGCATCCGCTGAATCATCCACAAGGGCCTATCATGTCACTGAATGTGTCGGTTTGCTGTCTGTGTGTCCGTGTGTGTGTAATGCTTGTTTAGTTGAGGCGCTCTCGTACGTCTGCGTACAGCTGCATACATTGCAATCATGTTATTTGTCATTATATATATCAAACATTACATTTCCAGGGTTTCCTTTTTTTCGGTATTTCTGTAGACGATGTTTTTCCCCCAACGATAGTTTTTCTGTCTGCAGTTACTATAAACCGATTGAAACTCGTTACATTTACTTATATTTATTAAATATATTGAATTACCACTTGCCATTTACGATATATTGCAAACTTAGAAACTACATACACAGAACAGCATTTCACCAGAACACTACCATACAAGCCCCAGTGTAGCCATGCCAGTGTGACACAAAGGGTAACAGACTTAAACTGTCTTAATGATTCACAAATTCAATCAGTTCACCACTACACAAGAAAAAAGCTCTCATCTGGTTTCCTCCACTGATTTAGCTTTGCATCAGTCATGCAGGTCAGAAAGTCTGTGTGTGTGTGTGTGTGTGTGTGTGTGGCCAAATCTACTGAAAACCAGTGTGATCGCTGCACAACAATATTTGTCTAATATCTTTCCTCACATTCTTATATCCCCTAATCAACACTGAGAATGGTGATCCTCTCTGCAGCCACACCACTTCATGTATCAAAATTATGCTGGATTTCAGATGTAATTCACCAAGTACAGATTTCTCTGAATAAGGGCTGTCACTATCGATTATAGTAATAGAGTAATATACCAATTCATTTGATGATTAATCAAAATCAAATAAACATAAAATAATGTTATATTATGTACCGCATTTGGCGTGAGACAGGAACCAACCCACTGCAGGATGCAAACACACACACACACACACACACACACACACACACATCTATTTAGACACTCTGATTCATTCAAGTTGCATTTTTTGAC
>JAABNX020000044.1:3095259-3126115 GCA_015163995.2 Mormyrus lacerda
ATATACACATATACATATATATATATATATATATATATATACATACACACACACACACACACACACACACACACACACACCTTTTTGTGTCAATTTTACATCTGGGGATTCAATGTATGAATATTTATCATTATAAGTGTTAACATTTGATGTAATTCATTGCAATTAATCATAGAGACCTGCACAATTAATTAGTTTGTTTTTAAAAATTGATTCACAGCCCTAATAATAATAAAAATTATATATATACTGCTCAAGAATCGTGATAGGAAATGGCATGACGAGAATTGAGAGAACTGAGTGACAAAAATCATTATTCACATTTTACCCAAAATCGTGCGACCCTACTCCATATACAGTATGCAGAGTGGCAAGAGAACTAGGTACTGAGCCACCAAGACATCCCCGCTGAGAGTAATCGTTTGGCATATTAACAACACGATGTGCAGTAGTTCACATCTTCAAGGTTGTCTGTTTAGTTCCCATCACTGCCTGAGCGTGTAGATTTCTCAAGTATCATGCAGTTCTCATAAGCGCAAGTAAGAACAAGAGTGTTCGCCTATTCCTCATGAGAAGAACATAGTTTGTGAAAATAGAGCTTGTTTCGAGTCACTACAAAGAAGTTTAGTGTCTCCTAACTACATTTAATCGTATTGACAAAGAGCAGCAAGACCGGCGATTTTGAATTTTTCTCTGTAGAAAAAAAACAACAAAAGCAGCATGGGCCAGCTGGCGTCATTTTCATGTGGAGAGTTACAGCAGAATTTGACACACAAGAGGGCTGGTTCTCATTAGCACCCCTGAACAACAGCACCGATCCACAAATCCACACTCTTTTTAAAACTGAGTAGCCTTAGCAACTGATGTAGCCTCAACTATAATAGAAATGACTCATTGCAGTTATAATACAAGTGTTTCCACAATATGCCACTGCATCATTCACCCGGAATATCTGCCTACATATTCACAGTGACTCAATGCTGAACACAAAACTTACCTAATTGATCCGATTTACCTGAATCTAAATGCAATACTGGTTGACCTAAAATGGTTTTATCGATTGTAGAATGACGTTCTAGTGTTAAATGAAAACCGTGTTGTGCATGTGAACAAATCACTGTTTCCATCCATTTCATGTCCATATCTTTGTTCAAAAACCTACAGTTTTAGGGTGTTTAAATGTTCAAATGAATGCCAATACGGCTGTTATTTTTCTACATCTCACACTTTAGATTCCTCACCAGGCTACAGGTGATTCAGCTCTTCTGCCAGCTGGTCCCTCCTTGCCCGCGCTGCTGCTGCCCTACACTCCTTTGCTGGCATCGGCTCATGCAGTTCAGCATCACGCCTTCTAAAGTCCCCTAACGCGTCCACATTTATGTCCAGCAGGAATCCATCACATGCGACGATGTTACACAACACACAACATGCCACAAAGAACGCTGCAGCCTTCTGAGGGCTGTACTGTAATGTTCCAGCTGACGTACCTAAACATTTTCAGCGATACAAATGTGGATTTTCACTGCTCAGCCTTGAAATAGTCAGGTGCTTACAAAGTGCCCAGCCCCGCTTGATTTAAAAAGCACCACTTCTACGAGCAGAAAATCATTTACTATTTTGATGATGTGCACGCATGGAATGTAAATGAGCAATGCGCTGGTACCAAACCAGGAAAAGCTCTTTGTGTCACGGTTTGCGCAGGTGGAAGAAAGGGCCCTTGGTGTCAGCAAGACATCAGTCCACCGCTGTATTTTCACAGTGTGCACATGTGTGTTTGAGGTAGAAAAGACACGTGACAACAGTCCTGTCACCTGTCAGAACTTTTGTGTAAGAGCCCTCCTGTGTCCTCCTCATAAAAGTTATCCACCATAGTTTTTTCCTAAACGTCAAGTGTTGACAAAGACTTTATCCGCTAAAACTAAATGGAAAAAGTTTGTGTCTACTTATGGAAAATTATAGTGTTAGACAATGTTTCCATCACCCACTTTTCAGTATTAAAAATTATTTTTGCGTATAAAATCTCCTGCATGAAAACCTGCCTACTGTGTTATTTAGCATTCATGGTGGATGTTATAGGAGCACTTGGAGGTCCTCCGGAATTCCACTGGCACAGCTTCCTAGGAGGAAGTAGAGACAGAGGACTCACCCATCACTAGGGCTGAGGTCACTGCCGTGGTAAAAAAAAAAAAAATCTTCAGTGGTAAAGCTCCAGGGGTGGGTGAGCGTCTGAAGGCTCTGGATGTTGTTGGGCTGTTTTATATGACAAGCCAATTCAACATTGCATCAAGGTCGAATACAGTGCCTCTGTATTGGCCCCAGTCTTTAAGCAGCGTGCGGCTCAGTGGGCTAAGCCTACGTGCCTGTAATCAGATGGTCGCCGGTTCAAATACAGCCTCAGCACATCTGCGGGTCCTTGAGCAAGGCCCTTTGCAGACAGCTCACTCTACAATGAGCAAGTTGAGGGAGGCATAAAGATAATTTCCCCACAGGGATCAATAGAGTATCAATTATTATTATAATAATTAGAAGGGGAAGCAAGGATGTGTTCTAACTTCAGGAGGCTCACCAGGAAACTCGTCAGGATGTGAAGCATCCATGTGTTGGTCCAACCTCAGATACAACTGGGGTAATGCAGATTCCATCCTTTTCACAGAACACTGGGCCAGCATTTTACCCTTACAAGGACACTGGAGGGTTCACTGTAGCTTTCCCAACCAGCCTCGATGCATTTTATGACCATGACCCTGTCCAGAGTGAGAACTTGGCTTGCATTGCTGACAGTAAGTCAGACTCATTCCCAGTGGATGATGGATATTTCACTGCACTTGTAACATCATTGTAACATGACTTGACAAATAGATGCAGCATCAGTTTTCACACTACAGGGCCTCACTGAACTGAGCCAATAGCCTGCTGGTCTATCACAAGAAAAAGGTTCCCCACTTTCAGTAGAAGTGAGAGAATAAACATTAGGAAAGAATCACTAAGACTGACAAGGAAAGAAAGAAGAGTCAGGTAAAAGAGGAGTAGAAAGTGAGATGTGAAAAAAGTGAAAGAACAGATAGATGTTTCAAACTCCCTTCCACCACCTGTTTCCTAGGAAATACCGCACTTGGCAGGGTCCAGCCTACCTATAACACTCTTGGCGAAAGAGGTTCTCATCAGCGTGGCCAGACCCAGGTCACCGATCTTGACAGAGCCTGTAGGTCCTGTGATGAAGATGTTGTCGCACTTGAGGTCGCGGTGCACGATAGGCGGTGTGCGCGTGTGCAGGAACTGCAGACCCTTCAGGATTTGTCGACACCAGCTGCGCAGAACCTTAGGCTTCATCACCTTGAAACGCTTCAGGTACCTGCAGAGTAGGGAGAGAAGCCGGAAGGGTTCTCCAGTCACAGGATTACTGCAGGTGAATGGACAGTCACCCCACCCTCATTATTAGGAACTGCTATAAAATGGTCACAAATATTAAAGGTGGAAAGTTGCAGATCCTTTAGAAAAATACTTATCAACACTAGCAGAAGCTGATCCATAATTAGTATAATTCAATTCCAAGCTATGTTATTCAACATATATAGAACTTTTCAGTGTTAATTGCTACACATTGTTTTCATAGCCAATAAATCAGCAAGGGGATGTGTTTGTGTGTCCCTTAAGAGATGAGGAAACCAATGAAATATATTTTTAAAAGTTTATTTGCTTATTTATTTATACAAATGGATGATCAAATAAACACTCGGGTAATATAAGTAAACATTCATGTCAATATAGTTAAAAGTGAAATTTCTCATTTTAACTGTGTGCAATTGTGGTTGCCGCGAAGCAGGTTCTTTACGTTTTCAGCGTTCCGGAGGTCATGAGCTCTGTCACCAATACGATGCACTTCTTTCCGCGCAACACTGACTCCCAGGAGTCATAGAAGCGCACGATATTGGGGTGCTGCAGCCCCTTCAGCATCTCCGCCTCCTCCTTGAAGCGCTGCTGTTCTGCCTTGGTCAGCTTGCGGTCCTGAAGGACAACGAGACGTCTGATTTTGAGGAAACGCTCCTACTGGTGTCATTTGCAATTAATGTAATGTGCAGTCAATCAGTACCAGATTTCGGGGCCTAGCAGTGCCTCTGGGTGAGAGAGTAGTATATATTCCAGAAAGAGAGAGAGCAAGACCATGTGACATCACCCCCGGCAACGTGTTGAACTGTGGTTACACTTTTCAAAACTTGACGCAAACAACGCCCACTGCAATATCTGTAATGCGAAATGCAAAGCTGGCCATGGCAATATCTCTAAGCTGAGGAAACACCTGGTCGAACACAAAATATATCTGAAAGCTGAAGAGTGTACCGTATACAACCTGAAAGTTAAAGTTCCCCCCTAAAGACAGCAGTGCCATAGATCATCCTCCATGGATGATGACACTTTAAGTGAGGCATCAACAACGGCATCTTCAAGTAAATAATTAGCTAGTTCGATAAGTTCTTGTTGGAGAATATTGAACTTTTTTCACTGTGTTGGTTGAGGTTATCGTAGATCGTAGAGGTGCCATACTATGAAAACCCGATTTTACATCGGCATAGCTGAATAAGAAGAGTTCAGTACTTGGAACTGACATACCGTGAATATGAAATGCTGTTTCTCCCTCTTTGAAATATAAATCCCACATATGGCTATGGAGATGTTGGGTCTGTGTGACCCACCGCAGTGCCTCACCGAAGCTGGTAAAATAGGCTGATTCAAAAATCCTACATTGTTACATAATTGCACCCTATACTAAGCAAACACAGGCCACTTTCAAGCCCAATGGACCTGCATAACCTGCACTCTCTTGAGGGGCATGAATGCAATTTCCACAAGTGCATCTGGCAAGGAAAAACACCCATATTATATTGACAGCATATAAGGTTATTTATTACTAGCAGGCTAAGAAGCTAAGTCCTATTCAGGGGTATGTTTACCAGAAGCTCCTGTTACCAACTTACATATTTGGAACCATTTGGTCGCAATAACCATTTAAATATTATATTATATATAATCATATACTTATAAATATACTTTAAATAATATAAATTACATATTTATTTAATATTGTCACAAAACACCCTCCACACTATATATGATATATATGTGCTATAGTTTTACAGGACTAGCTGTAGCGATGTTGGGTCTATATGAGCCATTGCAGTGCCTTATTGTAAAACAGCCAATCAGAGCAGAGCTCATCAACATATTAATAAGCCCACCAAAAAAAGGTTTCGTCCTAGGGCCAAATAAATGGGCCTGTAAAACAAATTCTGGGCATTCTTCGATCACACCATGTTCATATACCATCTGTGTAGACACCAGAGAAGTTAAAATGCTGAAAAAATGCATTCTGTGCCATTTTTACTAGCTTGAGTCAAAACTGGCTGCATCGAAATTCCTTACCAGTATGCTATTTATGGTAAACAAACAGTAATGTTACGTGAGATTTTTTATGCATGCCTGAAACCTTAGTAGGGAATTATATAAATCTTGCAGACTGTTACAGACTGGAGGTTTTACCATGGTTAGAAGGTAAAAAAAGACATATTCTGTCTCATGAATTAAACCCCGACAGCATTTCACACAGCTTGCCCTCCATTGTGCTTGGGAACTGTTTGGTCGGAACAAATGTTTAACTGCTTGTGTTCTGTGGATTTCTTTTTGGGAGAGCACTGCTACATTCTGATTGGTTGTTGCCACACTGCACTTACACACAGCTCATTACCATAAAGTTCACAGAGCTTCAACTTCATTTTGATCCTCCCACTGCACAAACTGCACTGCCACTAGGAGAAGCGCCTTTCCATAAACAATGAATGACTTCTGGTGGCTTTGACGCTCACACAGTGAGGTTTGTTTAAGACACCGTGCTAGCAACTGGAAAGTTGCTGGTACAAACACCAGGTTTGTCAGAGTTTCACCATTGAGCCCAACTGCTGTAGGAACAGTCTGACTCCACATTTTCAACTGTATGTCACTTCAGATAAAAACGTCAGCTAAATAAAAAATACGTACCATTATTTTAAAAATACAAGGCTTGTGAAGAAGAGTCAGTGAAAGGGCCATTCAGTCTTAACTTGGTGAACGACGACAACAAATTTTATCTGATGCTCCCAAAGGGAAAGAAGCAGCACGCTGCCCTAAAATGACAGACCTATGAAAAACAGCACAACATGGCAATGCAGAATGTTAGGGCTGTCCTGATCTTCAATACACTATTTTGGTCCCCCCAATCCCATCCATTTAATATGTATTTCTGCAGATTCTGAGTGTCAATCCAACCTTTCAGTAAATATTTGCATTGCATTTGTCTAGGCAAGCCTTGCTATTGTCTTTCCACATAGCTAACAAGCACACAGCAAATCCAGACAAATACAGTTAATTCTCCAAATTGAAAGTGCATAATAAATGTATTTCTCTACCTTAGTGGGACCACTGGCACTGGGAGGATGCAGCTGGGTAAAGATTGACTGCTGTGCTGCTAACTGACTTTTTCAATTCTCGCACTTTTTCGGCTGCGTTTGGCTGTTTTAGCGAGGAACTCGGGCTCGTAGCTTTTGTGCATCATTTTGAAATGCCGCTCCAGATCGCCCTCATTCGGTAAAGTCACAGCTCGCATTGCATATAAGATGTATGGGAAAAAAAAAATACAAAAAAATCCTCTTCCCACTTTCAATGAAAATTATGTTTTTGATCTTTTGGCTTCTGACTTGTTTGCGTGCGAAATGTTTACAGTACACAACTAGTCGCACACTGAAAAATGGGTGCACAAGTGCACAGATACTTGCAATGCACTGCACGTCAGATTCAGAATTACTCCGCGATCGACTGTATGGGCACCCCTGACTAAATTCGATTTGTTGTATTCAAAGATGATCTGTTGCCACTACTTCTTGGAAAGATGGCAATGCAAACATTTCAAGGAACCTGTCAGGCTGTTTTGAGTTTCCAATTTAAAGAATTTCCACAGTTGACATCTTGATAGTTTGTAGTTTCAAGCCATGCGTCTCAGGCTATCTACAACATGTAATCCTTATAATCTGTGCAACTGACGTAAATTGAGTGGTCGCAGGAAACTGGGTTTGAGAAAAACATGTAGCACACCTAAGGGATGCAGCAAAAAGGCCAGGTTAAAGTCTACCCAGGTAGCGGTAAAAAGAAGATTGAATTTTGCTTCCTGCTAATTACATTCTAATGAGTGATGCTCTAGATATGATGAGACACAGTTATGCTAGGTCTAGTGTTGGCCGATATTGTAACTTAAAAATATCGGATACACAATAATGTCAGGTCATCCTACCCCCACCACTGTGGAAAATGATTGATCAATGGGCTGATTTAAAAATATTATGGGCCTATAAAGCATTGGTTCACAAACTTTTTACATCATGTACCATCTCAGAACTTCTTATACTTGTCAGGGGATGGCGACAGTAAACCACGTACCACTTTTATAATTAGCATTTACATACACTGATATGTTTCTGTGAAAAGCAACATGCCTGCTATTTACATTTTTAGCGACAAAGTATTGGATTATTTTTAGTATGGTACTTAATGCTACCAAGAGTTCTTGTCACACTGGCTACTGGCTGTTTCACTGGGAAGTGAAACCTAACAAAAGAAAATGGGACAAAGATACAAGACCAACATTACATTTATCCCATGTCTTTGATACTATCCCATTAGACTGGTAGACAAATTGTGAACAGACGTAGAGATAACACAATTAAAGGAATGTATGCAAAAATGCAAGACTAACCTTAGCCTCAGGGGTGGTAAGGCATTAGCTATCCTAGGCTGCAGTCTAGGGCTACAGCGTAAGAAGGAACAGTTAAACTTCTTAAATTTGGCCAAACAATCTGCCGGAGCAATTCCCAGCTCACCCCAATCAGTGAATTTTACTGGCAGCACTCCGGCCCTCACCCTGATCAGTCAGATTTACTGCTTGCACCCCACACTTTGATTGGCATACTAACATAATCAGAATTCACTTTTTTGACCAGGTACAACTTCAGGTACTAGGAGTACCGGTGCCATCGATGGCAGTATTGTTGCCACTGATGTTCCATCGTTTTTAATTCCCTCGTTTCTTTTTAGGCTCCAAAAAAACAGCTCAAATAACTCACTTAAGGGGCCCCTTACCCAAGTCAGTATAGGGTCTTTCTTGAGCGAATTTAAAAGGATAGGTTGCTTTTTGTAAGAATAACAGGTTTGAATGTGAAGTACTTTTTACAGTTCACACTTAAGTATTTTTACAATCTATCTGAGTAGTACTTTACTAGATGACTTTTACTTGAGTAACATTTTGTGGTCGTATCTGGCATGTTTATTTAAGTATGAAAACTCAGTACTTTTTCTGATTTCCAGCAGCATGGCAGTTTAGTATAACAAAGCTGACAGCCAGTCTTGGTCATATCAACCTCTCTCTCCAGTGTTGGTGTAATTTATTTGGACACCAAAATGTTCCCAAACTGTGGATTATGACTGAATGCAAAAAGTTTCAGTGATAACCAACTTCCAATCCACTGCGCCAATTTGCCATCCTCAAAACTAGGCTTGCATTACATGTTACAGTATGCACACGCAACTGTTACATTACGTGTCAGCTAGGTTGAGACCATCGATATCTTGTGCAGCAACATTTTTACTAAGTCATAGGAAGCAAAACTTAGTAAGCTATACAATATTAATAACGGTTTCTTTTTGAACTTCATCCAAAAATAAAAAATCAGCCTAAAGTTTACCGCTGCTGCTTTGCATGATCTCTACATGTGCTGTCCGAGACAGGCATAAACATTCTTGTCCTTGCAGCTGGACTCACTCAAAGATCATGTGACAAGTTTATGAGAAATGAAACAAAAATTAATGTAGAGGAGAAAAGGGAACGTCTTACACTGTGTACAAATATTTCGTATTTCAGAGACCGCACTCGGCAAAAAACAAGTGATTTTTCGGCACTGCTTTGTGTCTGTTGGCACAACTTATGCTAACAACACCGTGGCATTTGAAATGACCAATTTAATTTGACATTTTCAGAGGAGCCATTTTTATTTGCAAATTTAACATCTTTTGCCCCACACTGTAAAAAATCTATAAACAACAGATGTTTCCCATAAGTGTTTTATGTCGCCTATCATGCAATATTAGTGAGGGGAGGGGGACATGACTGTGGATGGAAGCTGAGAAGGTTTGGAGAAATGGACAAAATGTTATAATTACACTCCACAATATACAGATCATGATTTTTTTTAGAATGTATGTAGTAATGTTCATTTAACCACAATGCATTGGTCCATGTTGAATTCTGCAAATACAAACCACATAATCAAAGAACAACATTTTTTGAACCAATTCTTCCTCATCACCCATGTTGCACACTCTATTTGACAGCATGGCCAAGCCATGTATGGAATGTGTGTTGTTTATTGTGTGACATACCTACAATATTTTTTGCAGTCCGATGGTATATACGGTTTGCGTTTTCACCAACTTGAAGTGAGATACAGACTGCACTGAAATTGCTGTTTCACACTGGTCTGTTTTTGTTGTAATAGGCTGCAAAGCTTCCGAACAAGCAAGCACCGCATAAAAAGGTGCTTTGCTGGTTTTGTTCGGTATTCACAAGTGTTAAGTGGGGCACTTGTGACTGGACATTCATCAGAAGCTCAGCTTAGCCACACTGATGCCTAGTTGAATTGCTTTGGCTCATAAAAGTGGCCATACTGATTGGCCGATTGATGGTCACCTTAGATCAGGACAAAAATCTGCCATTTCCGCTCACTAGCGGATCGATCGGTAAACCTTACTTATTTGACTTACTCTCTAGATGAGTTCTATATGGCCATGTAGTTCATTTCACACAGTTCTCCACACTGCTCAAAACACACATTATGTTCACAAAAAAATAATACAGTATTATAAAGTTATGTGCCATATTATGCAAGATGATATGGCTAAATGACAGGGCTATAACCTTAGTTTTAGTACCGATTATTTTGACATAATCAATTTAACACTGTGCGATTACTGTAAGTCATAATGAAAACAAAGACAGGCTAGGCTACTCCTAGAGGCTAAATGGCACATATCTATGGCTAACTACACATTAGTGGGCGAGTCCATCCCACTTGAAAGTCTTCTCATAAGATGTATTTTCATGTATCAACTGCATTTAAGATTCACTTTTTATGTGAAGTGCTTTCACACAACCGAGGCTTTCATGCTCTATTTGGACCCCTGTCCATTGTCTTCCTTTCATCATATTGCTGACTAACTGAGAACGCAAATTTTAAATCAATGTCTTTTAATAATCATGTGATCGAATTGAATGAAGTAATCGTGACAGCTCCAAATAGTTTATCAGCCCACTGACTAAATTTGATTTTATTCTTATCTTCAGAGAGGTTTTTGTATATCATTGTGCAGTTATATTTAAAAAGAGAATTTTCAGGAATAATGTTTACTACAAATTTCGCATTTGTAAAGGTCATTTATATATAGCAAAGATTTTAGCTAAATGCAAATTATTTCATATAGCACATTTTCACAACAGTATATTGTCTCAAAGCACTTTACATTACCCGTACCCAATGCCCCCAGAGAGTAAGCCAGAGCCAAAAGTGGGACCAAGATTTCCAGTTCACTCTTCCAAGAACTAACCTGACCCAATGGACCAAAAAAACACCACACTGATCTAATTCTGTATAATGGTTTCAATGAAATCGAGCCGTTTTATACCTTTAGCATCTATGAAACAAAGGGCCCTATCTAACACTTAGGAAAAATGGAAACTGATGTGTCACCAAACAAAGGGCAACTTAAAACAACCTTTTTAAAAAGAGAGAAATAGAAAATGGAGAGGGGGGGGGTTAAGATATGGGAGGGAGAATTAAATTTATCCTGAAAGCATGTGAATGCATGGATGGATGGAGAGAGAGAGAGAGAGAGAGAGCATCGGCCACATCACCATCAGCCACCCGGTCTCTCTGCAGGAGGGAAGCCACATTAATCCCGTTTGGCTTCTCAGTCTCGCTTTCCCTCCCCACATCCCCCTTTGACTCCTCTTGCTGTTTATTCCCCCTTTTCTATCATCTATTATTGTAGCAAAATTACTTGCAAATGTGTATAGACTTATGTGACTGTATCTCGATCCGTGTGTGTGTGTAATCAGATTTGAATTCAATGTGGTCTTGCAATCTCCCTCACAGACAGCCAATTGAGAGGTCTGCTTGAGGTGTAACCGATGACTTGTTGGTTTGTACAGCCCTTGGAGCAAAATACTTAAGACTAGCCATTAATACTTATGTACGCATTTACAGATTTGTCCACATATATAAAAATCTCAGTACACTTGCAAATCTCATTACGCATATGAATCTGATTGCACACATGGATTCTGAATACACATTTACAGATTCCTGTACACATTTGTAAATCTCAGTACGCGTTTACAAATTCTTTTACACATTTACAAATCTGATTACGCACACATGGATTGAAATCACACAACTCCATACACATTTGCAAATAATTTTCTGATGTTCTGGAGAACATTAGTACAGCTTTTCTCTACTTGACATTTCCACAGACCTGTTAAATATACAAAACAAAAAAAACAAGGTGCCCTTCTGGTAGCAAGTCGCTACTAGCTGTGATAAGAAGAATGAAACCAGGTTTAATATAAAAGCTATATCAAATACAGTTCTTAATGAAAAAATGCCATTGAACAGGACACATTTTTGTTCTGCAAACCGATAACAGGTTCAAATGGTCATTCTACATCAAATATTTTGATTATATAATGTATCTGAAGTCAAAGGAAGTGTTCTTGTGCTGTGGGAACTATTATCATGATATTGTAAAATATATAAATCTCTTTTTCATGACATAATGAGTGGAATTAGCCAATCAAGTCACTGAAATTGTCACAAATTGTGACAGCTGTACATGTACAGCTACTGTAAAGATTTTAAAGAAATGTGTGAATTTACAGAACTTCAAGCTTCTCACTCCTGCTGTGACCCTAAAACAAACCGGCATAGTATCAGTCATGTGCCTACAATGCTTCCATCATGCTGGTATATAGGGGAGGTGTGTGTGTCACACTATAAGCTGTGAGTAGCCAATGGGAGCATAGGGCCAGAAGTTAAAATAGCTCACACAGCACTTATTCAGCAGTTTTTTTTTTTTTTACAATGAGAGGCTGCCACTAGTCCCTTTCTGAAGGCATATTAGCAGATATTCTTGTTTACCTCCAGCCTACTGTAACACTCTTGCAGACCAACCCCAGCTACTACACAATTTGCCACTTGTTCTGCACACACTAGTGTTGTCAGGACAGCAAAATTATTGTTTCGATACCGATACCAAGTCATGAATTTCAATTTATATAATTTTCAATATTTTTCCTGCAAAGTGGAAACACTCTCAAATGTCACTAGTGCGTTTTATTGCAAACAAAAATGTTTTAATGATATTTGGGTCATCGGTGGGCAGGTCAGTTGAAATAACATTTAAGCATATTATTCAAATGCATATTAGTCAAATGCCATGTGCTCAGTTATTCAATGTTTGTCTCAAATGACAAAAAAGAGCAGGAGATGAGTTCCCTTTGTCATTCATAGACAGACCCAGACCCTATACAGGGGGGCTTCAGCCTATTTTGTGTCATCCTCCCTAAAAAATATTTGTTTAACATCATTTAGAGATCTGTCTCAAATTTTCACAGACATTCATATCCCCATTGGCAAAGGGTAAAATCCTTGCTGTTCACCACTTGCAGTCACTCCAGACTATTAAGCACTGAAGGATACGGATCTAAATGGTTGATCCCAAGGCAATTTGCGTTGATGATGACTATTGAGGGAACGCATTGGAAATCTTTAATTTCACATTTCATTTCGATTAACTGATTATTCCACTAACCTCGTTTTAACTTCGCTGAAAAAAATGAAATATTACCATGGGTACTTAATACGCACTGTTAATGGAATGCAAAAAAAACACTCTCTCAGAGCATTAATTTGTATTGCTATTAATAAACAGAAAGAACATGCTAGTGACCAACTACTAACCTGTACAGGAAAATAAAATTAAATACATTAAAAGGAAATGCTACCTTGCCCTCCCCTTAGAAAATGCCTGACCATCTAATACAATCTGCTCCATTATTCTATTAGCTCTGTCTCTAGATGGTGCTATTGAATATTGATTAAAAAAAAAGTTTAAATATTGGCCAGCAATATCAGCCAAGATTAATACTTCAGACCAATGCCAATATTTTAATTTTTACCAAATATCGATATGCTTACCAATATATGGAGCACACATTACTTTTTACTTAGCTAGCTTGTCACCCATTGTTTTTTTAAGTATTATTTGTGTTGTCTCATACAATCGTGTCCACTTTCTTTAGAGGGATTTTCCACTAAACTCTGCATCCACCACTCAAAACTTTGTTTTAACAAAGATTGCAAAATCGCTCTGCTACTAGTAGTTGTTAAATTGATTGCTGATCTTCTTAGGCTCCCCGTCCTGAAAAGGGCATGTGCATGATGACAACAGGTGGAAGTCACTGTGCTCACATCTACAGAGTGGCAAAAAGACTGAAAGGAAGCAAAGTCTGCTTGAATGCCGCAAAAAACATATCTAAAATGGGAAAGTGCTGCCGTGCGATTGATTGTATAAATTGATTTAACAAGAAATAGGAGCTCTCTTTTTACAGACAGCCGAAAACTAAATACAAGTTTCGGACATGGGTCGGTCACATATGGCCAATACTTGATCCATCTATTAGGTCTGGACCAGTGCTGATACGGATCTGAATATCGGATCAGTGTCTCTTTAATTGCTACTGCAGCTTGTTTTATAGTGTAAAAAGTCACTCTCTTCACAAGTGTTTTCCAAAAGCATCACAGCACAAATATTACGAAGTAGTGCTTCCTTTATAAATATTAATGAGTCTTACCCTACCTCCTACATTTTGGGGAGTCAAGTGCCAGAACTGCTACTTTGTGTGTCTATGTGTAGAACATGAACACAAGAGTGCACAACCCGGAAGTAATAATACCTTTATTTTTACCCCCAAACATCTATTCTGACTTTACAGAGCAATCCATTAAATCACCATCTTAACAATCATTTCATCACTATGCATCAATGCATCTTTATACCCCTATTAATGGATATACTATACTTTTCTCTTTATCAGTCTCACCATATTGGCCACTATAGTTAATACCTCAAATCACCTCAAAATCTATACAGCTGAATCTCTCAAACTCTGAACAACTCTGACAGCTGAGTCACGATAAATTATTTACAATCAGTGGAATATAAAGAAGCATTTTCCACTTACATCTCTGATAAGCTGATAATCTGATAAATCTATTAATGCTGTATTTTTGTTCATTGTTTTTCTTCTTTTCCGAAGACAAAAAAGCAATTGCATAAAATATCAAGGTCCAGTCCACTCAATGCATCATTTTCTTATCGTCAACTCATCCATCTTACAGCCGCTTACCCAAAGTACAAACCCCTAACCTTGAAGGTGTGGAAAAACTGTGCTACCTATTTTAGTCCCTGTACTGTGCCATCATCTCACTGATAAATAAAATAATGCTTTATGTGATAGGTGCAGTCAGCACCAAAGACACATAATGAATTTATCCTATATGCATTGTGGCACTTTAGGGACACAATAGAGAAGAGACTGCTTGTTATACTGAATGAAAAAAACGCAAGTTCCAGGTTTGAGTCGAATAAAGAACAATGTCACAATACATTTTAAATATAAATGTAGTTTGCAAAACAACATTTTCAGATAATCATAAAAAATTATTGTGTTAATGTTATTCTGAAAACCACTTATGGCACTTTTCCACTGGCATACAGGAATCAAGCCGTAGGTGACCCTTACCACAAAGACTAGTTACAGAGCTGTTCCAGCTCACTCCTATTTTCCACTGCAGAAGGGTCAGCTTTGTAAAGGCATTGCCAGGCTTGGAGAGCAGTAGTGACAAGAAATGAAAGAGACGCTCATTTACTGTTCCCACAGTGTACTTACTATCTGCCAATTTCATCAAGTGCTAGCAGAATTAGCATTACAAATCCATTCCATTCAGCTATCCCATAGTACTTTAAGTAGGTGGTTGGATATTGTCATGTTCCAAGTTATTAGGAATGCAGCAATACATTGCAATATGTGAAACTACTAATAATTAATAACATACAGAATATGGCCCTTTTTCCTTCGATGCAGAACTGCAATTTGACCAGTCAGATGGTGGTGAAGCAACCAGTCCAGTTTGGTAACACTTTCAGCCCTGCTAGTGATCAGGGCCATATTCAGTGTGGGAACGGCTCGGGTACGCCTTGGACAACTTACAACGGAAAGCCGTCAGTTCGTGGTACGGCTTGGTTCCTGGTGGCAGTAGAAAAGTACCACTAGTCCTCACCTAATGTCATTAAAGTGACTAAGTCCTTTGACAATATGCCACTATGCAAATACACTGGCAGCAGACAAAGGATGGAGCAATCAAATTTGATCAAAAGTCAGTGCTTTGCCAGTGGTCATTGGCACCTTTGGGTTCCTAACTGGTTATGATTAAACAATGTCCTGTGTTAGTGTCTGTATGACTCGCTGTTACACACCGAAAAGAATAAACAATTTCATCAAAAAAATCTTCTGGTTTAGTTTCCATTATTCTCCATGACTCCACAATCATGAGTGGACAACGCAATCTAACACATAAATGTTGCCCTTGCCCATTTGTCACAGCACAAACAGTAATAGAGAAGACATACAGGGTTTTATGACTTCCTCCAGAGACAGAACACAGAATTCTCACCTGCAGCTCGCACCAAGCCACCTCCACCCAGGTCTCTGTGTCCAGCCCTTTGTACACAGTCTTGAAGGCTCCCCTGCCCAGCTCAATATCAAACTTTAGGAAGCGTCCTCCAGGGGAGGTGGCCACCGCCTTCATCTCTGCCTCCTCCTCTTGTTCCCGGTCTCTTTCTTTGCCCTTCTGGGCGGAGCACACAGTAGAACCACTCTTGTCAGGATCCAGGCCGATGGTGAAGGCAACGCCAGAGCCATCGTCCACCACAGTGGCAGAGGTGGTGGAGTCAGGGACTTGCTGTGGGGCACTGTCAGCAAATACAGAATCAGAAGTCTTGGAGTCTAGGTGCGGGGCACTTCGTGTCACACCCAGCCCCGCTTCTACTTCATCCTCCTCTTCACAAATCTCCACACTCTTTCGGAAGAAGCGTTTCCTCTCCTTCTTCAGTTTGCCACCTAGCGCTGCTGGGGATGACGGTGTAGAGGCCGACAGAGGCCGAGGTGGACGCCACTCCTCCTCGCCCCCGCCAGTTCCCCCAATTTTTTCCTGAGTTTGGGAGGAGGGAAAATCGGAGGGTGTGCTGTGATTCCGCTCCCTTTCCTTGCCAGTCCTATCACCAGGTCCCGGCTCACATGCGTGGCCCTGCCCTCCATCAGGTTTGTCAGAGGAGTCATCTGTGGATGTGGGTTCTCCAGGGTCCGTTGCCATTGAGGACAGCTTTTACCTCTCCTCCTTATCCTCCTTTCCACTTGCTCTTTGTCCCTCTCCGTTTCGGTTTCTCTCTTTGTTCCCAGGGCACCTTTTTTTCGTCAGCTTTCCCCCTTCAGCTGTTCAGCAGCTTTCCTTAAAGAGAAGGCGAACAGCCCTATCTGGTCACACCTGCTATTTCACTGTGGTAACAGGGGAGGAAGCACAGCAGCAGTGACTGCCGACTGTCTTTCTAGTTATCTATCCTTTTTCTCCTATCCATTGCCAGAGGACCCATCTTGTCCTTTTCTAATGCGGTGACATGATTTAGCAAACAAATGTCTTGTAAAATAGTATACACAAAAACACAAGTTAGCAAGTACCAAGAGTTGTAAGGTCAAACAGACTTCTCTTCTAAAATTCTTCACAAGGTAGAGGGACAATCTTCATGTAAACCCTAAAAGAAAACGAAAACGTAAATGAATAGCTGTTTGTTCAGACAAATATAAAATATACATCTTATACTGCACAATTTAGATTAAATTTCATGCACACATTGAATGAGAAACAACAAACTGTATGATAATACATGTAAGGGATAAATCATAAAGTGTACAGTCCATTGTGGCAGTTACCATAGGAACCATCATCAGACAGGCTCTTGCCTGTTGAAAGCCAAGGAAAATTATGCTGATTAGAATGACTGCTAATGCTACTGCTTATGAGTCACAACGCAATAATATATAGCTGTTATTAGGCTGCCGGAAATACCTGTACACAAAAATGATCAACACCTACATGTCATCTCTGGGGGAAAAAAAACAGTATTTACCAAACCCATGGTACAGTATAAGGTGACATAATCACAGCATTGTTTTCCTCAGACAGCCCCATCACCAGCCCATCTAATCCATACTCCTCACACACTCACAAACCTGTACAATTTCTAGAATTACTGGATGGATCAACTGGAAATGTGCCAATATATATGTGTTTACGTGAACATAGACAACAAACGTGTACTGTATTTATTTGAATTCCAGTTGTGACATGTAACTTTGAAACTACACCTATTCATTTAGCAACCCATAGAATTAAGTTTGGGGTTTAAGTGCAGCTAGGCAAAATTCACACTTTACATACACCATGCTCCTGTTTAGGTGTTGCTGCATGCAAAATGTGTACATTATATTGTAACACAACCACACAACAAAACCAGAACATCATCGTCCTGGTAAAGCACATCTATAGTTTTCTTTGCTGTTAGAGTTCATGTCCCCCAAATGTCAGCTCCGGGTGACCTAAGAATTAAGTCACATTAATCAGCCTTTTTAGAATCTCGTGGATTTTCCTCACTGATTCATTGTGTTTGGCTAGCTCGAGACACATGCCTTCAATCAAATTATGGGATAAAAATATTGTGATTTAGCAAAATTTTATATTATTTTATGAATGCTTATACCACATCTTTATATATCAAATCTACAAGATCTTTCATGTTAAACTATACTTTCAGTAGTTGTCATGCTTCTGTTTTCAGAGCCATTTGCAATACAGGTTTAAGGTTTTAGACTGATCACACGGTTGAACTAAATAGTGTTTTGATCAATCTGTTCCGTACATACGTATATTGAAATTTAGGATGCACATGCTTGTAAATGAATACAAGTTTAACATTAACAATAAAATATGGGTCATTCAGTCAAACTTGGTGTTTTTTCGAGAATGATATGACTACAATAATCAGTTCAAATACCAAATGTAAATGTGAAATGATCTGCTACCACATAAATGCTAAAGTGCACCACAAAGTGAATTGAGTGCTTCTGAAAGGTAATGGGCAATGCGAATCCAAAGAGAAGTGAGTTCTCTTTACATGACTTTAAAAGAAGCTCTGCTCTACAGCACCACCCCAGGCCTGGCATTAAAATACATAGTTGCTAGGCCCACTGGCCCTAGAAGAAATTATATTAAGGGACGCGACCGGTCCAGCACAGTGTTGAGCCTGCCACAGCACGCCAGCTTTCGCATGAAGTGAAAAACAACTTGCCAAGTTGCCACTTTTGATTTTGAAGAAATGAAAGAGGTCACGCCCCTACCTTCCAAAGTCCAAAATAAAAAATGTATTTTGGGGGGGGGGGGGTTGGGGGGGTGAAGGGAATCACGCGGCACGAAACTATAAGGCAAATCGTGTCCCAAATTGGTTCAAAACCAAACACAACACAGGGCAATCGCGCAAAATACAAAATGGGTGCAAACTCGACTTGCACGACTACACTGACACTTTGCTTTTGCACAATTAAAAAAAAAAGAATGTTCTTATATACACAGGATTATCTACAATTCAACAAGAACACTACTGGTGAATACTGGTGAAAAAGTTAGCTGGCTGACGGCTGAACTCACGTTCTAAATGGTTAAAAGTGTTATCCTTTTCAAACATACATAAACGCACATAGACATATACGCAAATGAGAGATTTTCTGAATATTCTACAATAATTATATGGGGTCTGAATGCAAGGTCAGGCTATTTATCAACTTGTCTTAATGTGATCAGGTTCATCAGATCTGAGCCTGTTCTTTCATGTGATGCAACACACTTTAACTACACCTAAGTGACACAATTAAATTCCCCCATGATAAGTTTCACAGAGTTCCCCACAATACATTTTGCTAACTAGCTACTGGACTGCTATGGATAAAATTTGCTTAATGGGGAAACCAGTAATGATATAGTTATTGTAAAATTTTAAGAAAAGTTCCTTGAACCCCACAGTTTCCCCACAATGTCTGACTATCACAATGTTCCTGGAAAAAAATCCAAGGAATATGTTTAGATGGCAGCTGGCTGTGTTCAAAAGATGGCTGCCGCAAGCTCCATTTTCAGTCTCGGCTGCCCTGTATCTTGAATTTCTATTTTTGCTACCCTCTGTGGTGCAGTTGCAATTTTGGGTTGATTTTGAGTCTAGCAGGAGTAAGATTTTCAAACAGATTTTTATCCATATGTAGTGTTTTTGTGAAATGGTAATAGGATCCAAAGATCAAATAGAGTAAATACAGCAATAATGACAAATAGAGTGATCCTGTTCACAAGAATATGCCTCTAATCAACTCATCCTTCTTTTTGATATTACTAAGAGTCATTGCTTCAGTTTTGGTGTGGCCTTGATCAGATCCTTTATAAGATGTCTGCAAAGGCTGAAAAATATCTTTCAAATACTTTTTGAGTTATCATGCTAGTGGGATCAAATTTGTGAAAACACCCTTTGTTTTGCTTTGACAATACAGCGCTGCTTCAGTTTTGGCTGGTCTCAAATTTTGATCACTTCCAGTTTTTCACCCATACAATGTGCTTGTGAAGTTTGAAAAAGATCCTTAAATATTTTTAGTCACTGTGTTCACAGGATCAAGTGTTCTCTATAGGTGTTGTTTTCTTCCTTTACTGCCATGCTGTGGCAATTTGTCTGAAAATGAAACCAAGTGTAGTTCTTCATCCACATAATGTATTTGTGAAGCCATCAAATACTTTTTGATTTAGCACATTCACAATGCAAAATGTCATCTATAGCCCTTTCCTTTGCTGCCACTAAATGACATTACTTTAGTTTTGGGGCGATCTAGCTGAATATTTAAGCATTTCCAGATTGGTATCAGTACAATACCTCTGCAAAGTTTTAAAAAGAGCTATCAAAAACTGAGTTATCGTCTTAATGAGATCAAGTGTTAAAACTCACTATGCAGCACTGCTTCAGATCTGTCTCAAATTTTTTTATAACTTTTACTTCCTCACCTACATAATGTTTGAGCCAAGTTTGAAAAAGATCCATAAAACAATTTTCAAGTTATAAGCTCGCATACCAATGTGTCTGAGGGGGTAGCAAAAGGGTGGTAAAAACCATATGTATTTCCTGAAGGCAAGAGAATACAATTAGGAGCAATTCAGTGGGCTAGTTAACTCTTGCACTGCATCTGTGAGGAGAGCTGGAGAATACTGGCCACTTTTATACCCTGACAAAAGGTCCTCTCACAACTCCCACACTCACGTGGAGTTGTCATGACTACACCACGGTCAGCAATGTGCAGACAATTGTTTTCCAGACATGAGAAGGGCAAAAAGAAAAAAAAAAACAATGACCGGGAGGGAGAGAAGAAATCTGACCAACTGACCAAGTTTTATATGCTAATTACAGTGACAAGTGACAAACTGCTGAGCTTCTCAGATAATATAACAAAAGAGCTGCTCCGGAGACATTTGTTCTGGCCTTGCGAACTAAATCTAGGTTGCCCACTATAATTTAAGGATTCACTGTTAAGAAATGAACTGTTGTAATGATTACTACAGTTCCTTTTCTCAGACAAGATGAGGGCACAAGATGTGAGAAAAGGTGGAAGGAGGCAAGTGCGTGACAACTTGGGAAATTTCCAGTTCAGCTGCATTCCTGTGGAAGTCAGGACTTCTGCTCTCTGCACAACACAAACCACAAACCTGCACAATGCCAGTAACCATGCCGCTTATTAAAAGAAAGTGGACAGTGAAATTAGAGGAAGACTGAGTTGGCTTTTTACCAAGGTTCAGAGGAGAAAAATCTCACATGTATTACTGTATTTCATTCTCCATGTTCCATCGACTATTTAAAATGTAGCATTCTTAAGTTTAGTGGGTCACACCTCATTGTTGTTATTCTTATGTTATATGCTATTGTTATGTTACGTTATGTTTGACCAACTCAACCACAGTTTTCACTTCCCCGAAAATAAAGGTAGAACTATGAGAAGAAAAATGCTCGGACATACCAAACTGCAAATCATTCATAAGAGCAGAAGACGACAGACAATAAAAGGAAGGCAGGTATTTCTCAGAACATGCCATCATTTAGCAACTTCTTCAGTGCTAGGAGGCTCCATCAAACTGGTAGAGCAGATAAAACCAGTCTATAATGCTAACCTCTCACACACATCCTCATCTTTTAAAAATGCAGACTCCTGTGAGCATCATTCTTGTTGTGTTCGACAACCCACATGATTACATAGGAGGAAATGAATGATGAAAATGTGTGAAGTTGTTACAGACTCAGATATATATATATATATATAATACAAACATCTGACAATGCCCATGCATATCTGACACCTACCCAGTCAGTTTATTCTAAAAAGTGAATGTGTCACAGCAAGAGAGAGAGTGAAATATGAGACAACAAAAAGAATACAACTGGGGGAGTGGACTTGCCCCTGATTAAATGCGTCAGTCTTCTGCCTCTGTGAAAGCAGCAACCATGGGTAAATTTCTGCCTGAACAAAAACAACTCCGACATGAGCTAAGGGCAAAAGGGGTGAGGGGATGCCGGCAAGCTGAGACAGACGAGATAAAGGAGAGATCAAGAACAATGAGGAGAAATTCAAGTGTGGCCATGAAGTATTCTGTGGCAGGACTGGTTAGGTTTAGCTGAGCTGCACAGTCCTCTTAGCGGATGCCGACATCAGCATTTCAAACGTCCTGCAAACGGGGATACTGTGATTCATGTAATCAGAGATCTCAGCTGATTCAGAGAGATATTAGCTAAAACACTATAAGACATTGTTGCATCAATGAGCCCAAATATACGATAAATTTAATGAACATACATATACATATACATACACACACACACATATATATACACACACATATGTATATATATATATATGTGTGTGTGTGTGTGTGTGTGCGTGTATGTATATTATATATTATATATATATATATATACACACACATACATATATACACACACACACACACATATATATATACACACACATATACACACACACACATATATATATATATATATACACATATACACACACATAATACATACACACACACATATACATACATACACAAACATACATACATATATCACACACACACACACACACACACATACACACCACTGTTACAGCCAAAAAGTTGACAGTGCAACATTCTTCTCCTATGAGGGTGCTTGTTTGAAGGGGAACAGTCCTGTCACTTCAGGCAACACGGTACTGTGTGGTTATATGTGAAACTTACACATCTTTTAGGTCAACGCATAAGGCAGCTAATTTTATTACAAAGCTAATAAAAAATTCCAAACATTTTTCATCTTCTGGAATTAAAGGAGGGATTGGCCATAACAGTAAAACCACTTGCTTAATATTGTGTAGGTCCCCCTCATGCTGCTACAACAGTTCTGACACCAGTGGTATCTGGAATCAAGACATTAACAGCAGATCTTTTAGGTAAAATGTGGCCTCTATGGATCAGACTTCCTTGCCCAGGATATCCGACAGATGCTTAATTGGATTGAAATCTGTGAAATTTGTAGGCCAAGTCAACACCTTGAACTCTTGTTTCATGTTCTTCAGACCATTCCTAAACCATTTCTGCAGTGTGGCGGTGCACAGTATCCTTCTGAAAGGGGCCACTGCCACTGGGGAATACCATTGCCTTGAAGGGGTGTACTTTGCAACAATGTTTAGGTAGATGGTATGTGTCAAAATAACATCCACTTGAATGCCAGGCCCTAAGGTATTCCAGCAGAACTTTAAGACCAATTCATACTTCACTTCAGGAGACGTGACGTTAAATTCGCCATCACGGATTGGCTGCGGTTGGTGCTCGTGTAGCCCAGATTTTTGTCTGACGGAAACCTTACACGTCAACTGCACATTGCAAGATACACTGCCTGGCAAAAAACAAGTTGCAGAGTTTAATATTTTGTTGGATCACCAATAACTTTGATTGTAGTGCACATTAATTAATGCATTGTTTCCACGTGCTTATGCATCTCAACATTTTTTTTATCCAGGTTTGCATTAAT
Source organism: Mormyrus lacerda (assembly GCA_015163995.2). Classification (NCBI taxonomy): domain Eukaryota; kingdom Metazoa; phylum Chordata; class Actinopteri; order Osteoglossiformes; family Mormyridae; genus Mormyrus; species Mormyrus lacerda. The sequence goes on from JAABNX020000044.1 coordinate 3,118,648, forward strand.
TTCTCGTCAAGATCTCGTATTGATGATAGGTGAGTTGAACCACTCCGTAAAGTCTTCTTCAGCTCATCTCAAAGACCTTCAATGGGGTTAGGGTCAAAACCCTGTGCTGCCCAATTCACGTGTGAAAATGGATTCCTTACGCTCCTTAAACCACTCTTTAAAAGTTTGAATCCCACGAATCTCGGCATTTTCATCCCGGAATATGTCCACACCTTTAGGCAAGATAACATTCATCGATGGGATAACCTGGCCATTCAGGAGATTCAGGTGTTCAGATGACTTCACCTTATCGCTGCACAATGTTGCTAAGCCTTAATAAAGACGCTATCATTGGTTTTTAAGTACCTGCTGATTTAAATTCAAGCTGCGACCTTTTTTTGGCCAGGCAGTGTAATTGACTAGGTATATCGAGTATAGGTGGCATGTATGTAAACTTTGTCCTTTCAATATGTTCAGCTCAAAATAATATACATCAATAGCTCTGGAAACCAGAAACCTCTTCTCATCTGTACAGTATTTGTTCAAGATTAATGATATATTACTACAGAGCCCCTAAGGGAACAGGGTGAGAAAATATATATATATATACATAGAATTAATCAATTAAGTATAAATCTAAACAATACAGACATGTGCAGTTAAGTTTGCTTTACGCATTAAACTATGGAGGACAACGCACACCATGAAACTTTCATATATGCATTTTTATGTGTATTTATAAATAGTGGTACTGTGTCAATTCTCCACCTGTAACTGTAAACAAGACAGCTGGGCTACTGAACAGGAAGTGCACACACAAACATTATTTAGGTTTACCCTTGCCGTCGCATTGCAGCATATAGCAAGCGGGCAAATGTAGTGGGCAAAACTACTGTGAGAGGAAAGCAAAACTATTTCATAAAATAATTTTCCCACCCTGAACCTCTTAGGGACTCCATGTCTTAATTATTATTGATTTCTACCCAAAAATCATGCTTCACCACAAGAATCGAATAGTACTTTCAATAAGAAACGTGATCGGGCAGTGATAAATACTAAACATATTTAGTGTCCAAATTGTTTCTGAGACAAAGCCAACATCAGTTAAGTAGTTTTAACAAAAGAAAGTTATGTTTATTGTTTTAAAACCCAGAGAAGACTTGAAACTTGTAGTTATAAAGCACATCTCATCCGGCTTTTGTGTAACCTTCATTAGGCCTAGGAGACTACATCTGCCATCTGCTGGTCTGGAGGAATATCATTACAGTACGTATGCGCCGACCACAACCATCCGAATCCAAAGTTTGAACACAAGCTGCCACACAGACAACCGTCCCCAGACCAGAAGCACATGTGGAAAACAAAGTATGAACTAGGCTTTACCCAGAGCAAACTACCTCCACCAGCTTGCCTTCCTCCCATATTGCATCCTGGTGCCATCTCTTCCCCAAGTAAATAACACACATGTACCCAGCCATCCACATGACGTAACAGAAACCGTGACTCATCAGACTAGGTCACCTTCTTCCATTGTTCAATGGTCCAGTCCAACACTCACGTGGCCATTGTAGGCGCTTTTGGTAGTGAACAGGGATCAGCATGGGCTCTGACCGGTCTGCGGCCACGCAGCCCCACACGCAGCAAGCTGCAATGCACTGTGTGTTCTGACACCTTTCAATCATAGCCAGCATTAACCTTTTCAGCAATTTGTGCTACAGTAGCTCTCCTGTGAGATTGGACAGGACAGGCTAGTCTTTGCTCCCCACGTGCATCAGTCAGCCTTCTGTGATATTTTTGCTGGTTCACTGATTGACCTCCCTTGAACCACTTTCATTAGGTACTGACCACTACGTACCTGGACCACCCCACAAGACCTGCCATTTTGGAGATGCTCTGACCCAGTTGTCTAGCCATCACAATTTGGCCCTTGTAAAAATCACTCAAATCCTTACGCTTGCCCATTTTCCTGCTTCCAACACATCAGCTTCAAGAACTGTAAGTTATCTTGGCTAAAATATAACAGCACCATTGACAAGTGCCATTAAATGAGATAATCAACTGTTGCTGGTTTTAATCTAATGGCTGTTTGGTGTATATACTGTATGTGCAGCACGAATGAGCCGACACACAAACTTTATGCTACTTCAGAAAGACCCTAAAACTGACCACCAGCTTTCCATGCAAGTTGTGTTTTTGCAAAGCAGCTACAAATGAGTAAGTTGCTTTATGGACATGGCTTTCTTGGCACAATTATCAACTGACAGCGTACCTCGGACCAGCGTTTCTGTCCAAAAATGCCTGACAGCATATACCAAGGTAAACAGGCCCAGATATACATAGTACATCATTCTGACATGCACCGAAGCACACTGGGGCTAGGCAGCTATGAAGTACCCAAGAATTAAGATAAAGATGAGAATCCAGGCCTCAACCCAAGCCATCTTAACTGGTGCACAGCAATACGTTTGTCCATCAGCGGTAAAGGTGATACATGACTGGTATACTATCCAAAACAGTCAGAGTGCCCATGCTAACCCCTGTTCACTGTTGAAAGCACCTGCAAAGGGCAAACAAGCGTTAGACCTGGACCTTGGATAATGACAGAGGATCATATGGTGTGATGATTCCCATCTTCAGTTGCATGTGGATGGCCAGTTACACATCGTGTATCTGGGATTTAAGTTAGTCCAGTCTGCTGATACATAGCCCCATACACAACAGGACTCAATGCACATTACACCCATAACCATTTTTTTAAATTATGTGCAATTTGTGAGACAGTAGCCCTTCTGTTGGTTTGCAATAGACAAGATAAAGTCTTTGTTCAAATCTCATATCAATAAGTCGTGGCTGCCCAACACCTTATTGGCATATCTTTCCCTCTTTGGAGCACGGTCTATAGGTAACTAACCACAGCTAACCGTAAACACCTGTCAAGCCTTGCTGATTCAGAGCTGCTCTGATCCAGTTTGGCTGTAATGATCTGGCCCTTACCAAAGTCACTCATATATTTATCAATTGGATTAGCTGCAAAGCGTGAGCGAAGCATCATATCTGTTACCAAATGTTAGCTTACCATCTATGTGTCATCTTCACGAGACAGTAGAAGTTATTCACTTCATGTGAGGGGAAGGGAGTCGATGTTTTAGCTCATCGGTGTAATGGCAACATAAATCATCCCTAACTACTAAAACTGAAAAAAAAACACACAGTCTCACAAAAACTTACACCAAAGAATAAAATGAATGGTAATAATTACACACTACATACAGCGTAACACAATAAGACACAGATTCTTGGCTAAATGCATGCCTTTCCTCTTGAATATTCAATGAATATACACATTGCTCATTCATTCATTTGAATTCTGAGCTCACATTTGCTGCAGTACAAAGCTGGAGTGAAAGCTAAGTTGTGAATCACATGACTCTTTAGCCTACTTTTCTGTACTTGCACTCCAAATGCCTGTATTTTGTACTTAACCTGCATCTTTAACCATTGTGCGGACGGTGCAATTGGTTGTAGTTACACACTGACCTGTGCTGCCTCACAGCCTAAGAAGTTCAAGAATGCCAAAGCAGAACTTCTGTTAGGTCTTATAATGCTGAGTTGGCCTCCTGGGAAGCCGACCTCACCAAAAACAGCTCTCCAGTTATAACAACCTTCTCTAATGTGGCTGCGACTGCAGTTTCTGTTTCATTTGTGTGCAGTGTCTCACATTAAGCAGCTTCCTGAAATACATCTTAACTTTCTCCACAGTTTGGCGACACAGTCAGAATGTGAAGGATACAAACACAAAAGGTATATTGGTTTAGATTTTAGACATTTTGTCTTTCCAACTGCTGCCAATCACATTGTATACTTTGATTCTTATCTTTGCATTTCTCCCTCATGCAATAATACAGTACTCTGCAAATACAAGCATATCATTTGATTTCTACAATCTCCTGTTACAGATGAACTGCAGGGTATTCGATGACTTTCTCCTCCCTGCTGTATCAGGAGCACAGTTAGTCTGGTAGGGCAACAGGTAGCTCAGTGATTAAGAACCAGAACCAGCAGCCAATTGGTTTCTGGTTGAAATCCAGTCCTGAAAACAACAACGCAGCATACAAATAATAACAATCTATCCAGCCATCCATCCATCTTCCAAACACAGACCTGGAGCCAATCCTAGGCAGCATAGGGCATAGGAATGGGATACCAGTCCATTACAGCGCACAAGCACACACACTGTAAGCATCTAAGCGAATATCGGTTATTGTTAATATAATAAATTATTTTACAAACAATGATGTTCAGAACAAACAAACTGAAAATATATGGGTGGAGTGAAGCTAAGTTTGGCTATTTCAAGTGCAATTTTAGCTTTTTAAGAAGGGCACTTCACAAGAACGAAACCTAATTTCTATTAAAACTAACACAACTATCATGTTTCCAAGAACATTAGTCAATAGAATCTGTTCAGCAGAGTGTCAGAGACCTGAGGCTGCATTGTTGCTGACGCGAGCTGCACATTCAGCTGTATTGCTGATCATGGGGGCTGCCTTCTGAACTGTGCCTTCGGGGAAGACGTGTAATTGAAAAGTTTCATCGCAGCTACATCACTGTATGTGGCACAGCATAATAGCATCTAGAAAAACGACATCTCCATCCAATTTAACTATGACAAAAAAAAGTCAAAGTGGTTTGTATAATAACTAAATGACTCACCTTTATATAAATGTTAAAAAAAAAAGAGCTACATTTCCTGTTGCTGACAGAGTGCTGTCTCAAACACTCAAATTCAGAAGCTCCAAATGACAGTTATGGAGATCTTGCCTTATAGTTGCATGTTAACTAAATGACATATTACTAAAGCAAAAATATTTCAAAAACAAAATAACTGACAATAAAATGATTCATGTTTGGATCAGACTTTAAAATCAAAACTAAAACCTGCAGGTTAAAATGAGAAATAGATTACACAGTCTATTTCATATTTTTTACTTTTAAAATCACTTCATGAGCCAACGTATACAGTTACAAAAAACAAATAGACGTCAGACGTCACTCTCCCTCTCTCACACGTACAAAGAAACGAAAATCGTAACTGAAATGTATATCTGGCGTTCTTTACCGACTCCCATCACTGGCTGCCTTGTACACGCACTACAATGTTTTCAAGTGGCGCGTCACTCTCCGTCAAGCGCAGGCCGCTGAGCACGCAGCAGTGTGGTCACCGTTATCTCCTCATAGCACACATCTGTCGATCTAGGAAAATTGTGATTTATCACGGTTTCTTTTTACCATTTCCAATACAGACTTCCGAATCCGTGCCACTCATTACGCATCCGTCCTTGTTCGAATACGCATCCGCCAAGTTGAACTACATACATAAATACATCGCTTCCCTTGTTTTTAATGAGGTTACAGACGTGATGCTTCGCTCGCGCTCTGCAGCTAACCAAAGGTGTCACGCAGTAGTAACGTATTACGGTTCAGCCCTGACAGAGGGAAGCTGGAAGGCACGACGGGTTTAAAAACGCTAGAAGCGGCGCCAAACGCCGAAACGGGAGTGCACAAAAAAACACGACCTACAGCGACAGCTGTCTACATACCACAAAAACAAAAAATCCCGACAAAACGTCTTTTTGACAGAACAGCGACGGTCTATATTAAACACAAATTCCACAGTACGTATTTGTCAAAACGGTGCCACCAAGCAGATCATTTTCTATCAGCCTTTTGGTTCTTGCTAATTTAACCAGTAAAATAATCCCGAATATGTCTAATCTTCGTGTTTATGGAGTATTTTCAGGTGTACATAATGCAGTTAGTGGCGCATACGTCCTAGATTCGTTTTTATTCATTTTATATAAAATAACAATCTAGCGCCGCAGCTATGAAAACGACGTCGGGGTTACCATTACTTACCTATGTTCAGTATGTCTGTCTACCGTCTTTTCTGGTTTATTTAAAGCGACAATGGCAATCCTACTGGCTTGATGGGTAATTAGCCATAGCTGTATTTTCTTGCTCCGTCGTCTCCGTACAGCACTGCTGATCGGTACTATCTATATGTAACTGTTTAAATACCTCCCAAATATAAAAATATACGCTTTGTATAAACACCATTCATTGTTGTCTTTCTTATTTCTGTTCGGCTTTTCGATGAGCCCCTTCCCTTTTCAAACGTCGATCCTCAGTAGAAAAAGCCGAGTCCTCGCGCACCTGCTCTTTGTAAAATTACAGCTTAACGCTCCGTGGATTTTAAAATGTATAAAACGCCTCGGATGTTACACGTACAGGCGTTCATTTAGGTGGAAGGATTCGGTCATACGATGTCTCGTAGCTAGCTATAGTTGCCAAATCAACTAGCAACAGCCTGCGATGTTAGACGGTCCTCGGTCCTCGTTTCTCTCTCTCTCTCTGTCTCTCTCTCTCTCTTCCCCCCTCTCTCTCTCTTTCTGACAGTCATGTACAGACAGACGTCCTCGGCTCAAGTCGCCCTTGCTCACAACGCCGACAAGCGGGCTTTCTCTACTCCTTCGCTCGTTCCCGACATACGTTCTGCCGACAGACTGCTCTCTCGGCTGCAGCACGCCCTTGTGCTCGCTCCCGCCACCGACAGCCGATTCCCGTGGTCGCACAAGCGCCTGTTTCAACTACGTCATTGATGTCCATATTGTGTATGACACTGACATGAGTGAAAATACTTAACGACAAGCACTTTTTTAATGCATAGCATCTGTAATTTGCTTTAGCTTCAGGATACTCTGTGAACAAAGTCACCACGGATGTTGAATTATTATCAAGTTTAGATGCAGATCTAAAGGCAGCACGCTGGTTCAGCAGGTAACATTGCTGCTTTAGGGATCCATGGTTAGTACTCTAAGTTTCTGCCTTGTTGCCTCGCACAATCCATACTCTTGAAGTTAGGGCTAAACCAAGTCTCTAGATTTCCCATGGAACACAACTGTGAATTTGTGCATATGCCCTGCTATGGGCTGGCAGGTCACCCCAGAGAAGCTCCAGTCAGGGGTGTGGCTAGAATTTATGGCCCCCTGACAAAATGCCACCTTGATTAAAGTGCTCCATTTTTTCATATAAGTTACCCTTGAATACTGATGGCTGAAGTATTTTCATAATGATTTCAGAAATGTGTTTCTAGAAAAGGGAAGAGACTGGAGCTGGACTTTTCCACTTCAAAGTCATGCTCAATCAGCAAGGTTTATATCAGTAGCAGAAACTAGATTGTTGATATCAGTGCTCAGACATAAAGCTTGTTACAACTGGAAGCAGAAATGGAGTGACAATACACTATATGGTCTTATGGCTTCACACAAAGAGGACTAGACACAGACATAAACCTCTACTTAAGGACATAAGAAATTTACAAACGAGAGGAAGCCAATCGGCCCATCAGGCTTGTTTGCGGAGAACTTAACTAATAGCTCAGAGTTGTTAAAATCTTATCTAGCTCTGATTTAAAGGAACCCAGGGTTTT
>JAABNX020000044.1:3148336-3162774 GCA_015163995.2 Mormyrus lacerda
GCATAGCCCAGGACACGGGACCTTCTTCCTGTATTTACTGCATAGCCCAGGACACGGGACCTTCTTCCTGTATTTACTGCATAGCCCAGGACAGGACATTCTTCCCTAACTAATTTGCACCAGAGAAACTGGCCTACAAGTGCCTTAAATGTATCTTACAGAATTATTTTTGAAAGTATGTAAGCACATTGCAGGGGTGACAAGCTGGAAGTGATCAAATTCTGAGACCGATTCCCCTCCACAAAAGGGACACTTCCAGACACTGAATCCTGTTAGTATGATGACTGAAAAAGTGTTTTCACGTTGTATATTTTAAGATGTGGACCTGTGAAATCTTGAGACAAATTGTTTCAAAATTGAAGCAGCGCTGCATAGCAAGAGCAATGAGAAGGGCAGCTCAGACATTTTGATCTTGTCAGCATGATAATTACGATAATTCAAAAACTGTTTGTTTGATCTTCATTGGTATGGATGAGGATCTCCAATTGTTTACGTTTTGAGACAATTATTACAAAACTTGAAGCTACAGTGCTGAGTGACCACAAAGAAAAAGCTAAATAAAATATGAAGCTTATCCTTGTGCTTTGATTACTGCTTCACAAAAACATTTATATGGATGGAAATGTATACTTGGAAATCTTGTAAAAATTCCAAAATTGAAAGTGCAGCGATAGTGGTCCAAAGCGGAGGCAGCACCCGCCATCGTGTAAACACGGACATCACATCTAAACTTATTCTGTGGATTTTCTGCAGCCTGGTTACCTGTATTTCTCTGTGCATTTTTTAATGTCCATCTCGTAAATTATCATTTATATTAGTCGTATTTTTCTGTATTTATATTTATTTCTCATTTGCACTATCCTTGATCCTTGTGCTCCTCTCAGAAGATGAGAGACGACAGAATTCACAGAATTCAAGTTTCATCAAAATCAGTAACTGAAATGCAGTGGTCATTTAATGTGAATTAAAATGAAATGACCCTGGTCTGAAGCACTGCACCGTATTGTTTGCGGGTGTAGTTGTGCTTGCAGTTTTTGTTTTTAGGAGTGTCTTTTGGCTGACACGTCAGTTGCTTTTTGTTTTCTGCGCTACAGGTTCACCTGCGTGCCAGTGGACTTTGAAGTCGTGAATGTGAACTCCTCACTGAACAGCGAGTATGACATAAATAATGCGATCACCGCCATTCGTCGCAATGGCGTCGCTCTCAAGGGTCAGTCTGTGTATGTGTTTGTAGTTTTGCTGTTGATGTGTTAGGTTTGTTTGCCCTTGTGAATTATGTCAAGGTCACCTGATGTGTCTTTGCAGGAAACATAGAGACAAACCATACCATGCCCCCTTCACACAAATCCAGGAACAACCTTCTGCGGTGAGACTGTACAATCATTTCTCTGGTGGCCCTTTCTTCTCTGTCTGGTTCATTACTACATTGTGGTCTTGGAGCGTGTGAACAGCTCTGTTTCTTGGCCATTGTGATAGTGAATCATGGAATGATCTCGCGTAAAGAGCAGGAGTCTCAAAGAGACAAGCATAGAAATTCATAGAGCCCGTTTCTTTTGGCTTCGTGTCTTGTTTAGGCATGGAGAAGTTTCTTTTCTGACCAACTGCTGTCTTTACCCAGGACGAGCCTGGACCTGTACGCCAACGTGATGCACTGCCAGTCCCTGCCCGGGGTGCAGACCCGTCACAAGAACATCGACATCATCATCATCAGAGAGAACACGGAAGGAGAGTACAGTAGCCTGGAGCATGAGGTGCTAGTCGCCTGTGTGCTGTTACTGCACCTTTCCCAAGTCCTTCTCCAGACATTACTGACAATGCACACCACATGCTGACGATGCAGGTCATTTCAACAAGGCGCCATTTTGGGCTGATCCACCTGTACAGTATGTCTTGCATGTGACTCTTTGATTGTTAAGCACATTTTGTTGAATTGTCCTCCTTTTAACTTCGTTTGACATATTTATCATTTTCCCGGCTCTATAACTGAGATTTTTAGTAAAGTCAAGCTAGATTTAGATTGACTGTTCATAACAATGATTGTTCGATTTTGTTTTACTGTCCATATGTGCGGGATGAATGTAGCCCTGATTGCTGGCATGGCGTTAAAAGTCGGTGTAACTAACCTTGCCCTACCGCGCTGCCAGAGTGTATCTGGGGTGGTGGAAAGTCTGAAGATCATCACGCGGCTCAACTCCCTCCGCATCGCGGATTACGCCTTCCGGCTGGCCAGAGAAAGCGGTCGTCGCCGGGTCACCGCCGTCCATAAGGCCAACATCATGTGAGTTGGTCCTGCCTTCGTTCCTTTCCGTTAAAGTACAGTTAGGAAGGCCGGTGCGCAAACACATGTTTTCAACCTGAGACTCCATCCAGTCACTCTTCCCTCCTGCTCGTAGGAAGCTGGGCGATGGCTTATTCTTGCAGTGCTGCAAGGAGGTAGCGTCAGGCTACCCTGATATCACCTTTGACAGCATGATTGTGGACAACACCACTATGCAGGTGCATAGACACTTTCATTCAGTAATTTTCTACAAATCTGTAGCACTCCATTTAAACTCCAGTCCTACGTGACTGTTAAACCGAGACAATGATCCCAAATATAGAGATAAGAATTATCACTTAGATGGACACTGAAGCTTGCCGGGCCGCTCTCTCCCCATTTCACAGCTTGTTTCCAAACCCCAGCAGTTTGATGTGATGGTGATGCCCAACCTGTACGGCAACGTGGTCAGCAATGTGTGCGCAGGCCTGGTGGGGGGGCCAGGCCTTGTGCCTGGAGCCAACTATGGGCAAGACTATGCCGTGTTTGAGACGGTAAGAGGGACTGACATGGGCAGGCGTTTCATCCAAGAAAGGTGGATGGTGATGAACAGTCGACAAACAGATTACAGTCATTCCTCATAAACATTTATTAAGGCTGAGGTGGTACATGAGAAAATGACAGGATGCTGCATTTTTGTGTGTTTTATGTTTTTTTTTTAATTAATTTATTTATTTTGTCCCAGGCTACTAGGAACACAGGGAAAAGTATTGCTGATAGGAACATCGCCAACCCCACGGCCATGCTTCTAGCCAGCTGCCTTATGCTTGATCACCTCAAGTGAGTCGCCGCTAGTTGCTCTTCTGGTTTGGAAGCTCATGTTTCGCCACCAGAAGTGAACTGTTTCTGGTACTGTGACACTGACCTCTCAGATAATTGTTTGTGAAACCAGGGCGTCTCAAACATTTTGATCAAAGATTCAGATTTTTGCTCCAAGTCAGAGATCTGGAACAATTGTCAGTAACAAAACAGCAATTCATGAACTTTTAAAGAATTAACTTTCTATGTCACACATCAACATATATCAATAATGTACTTCAAATCATGTTAACCCATTTTATATTCATTCATAAGTTGCATTATTGAGTCCAGATTAACATACAGTTCTGTTCGCATCCAGGTTGGACCCCCTGCCCTAAACTGATGCAATAGTGATATATATGAGTGTCTGACATTCATGACACTTTGTTAGCCAATCAAGTTGAAGGGAGTTATTTTAGACATATAAAATACAAGGGGTGTGCACTATGTATACCTTATAAGGGGATATTCAGTAGATGCTGAATTTCTTTATCCTTCTCGTTTCCCTCCTTTTTCTGTAGACTTCATGAATATGCCACGTTAATTCGGAATGCGATCCTCACCACCATGAACGAGACGAGGGTACGGCATGCCTTAAACTGAACTGCAGCACTGCAGCCTCTCACATCGCCGGTGTCTTGACTATACAGTTATGCATTTTCTCCTCATGGGTCATAAATGTCAGAAATCACTGCAGCGCTGTTGGTCATGTTGCATTTACATCTGAGTGTTAATCAGGTTGCGCTCCTCTGTTTTTCTCCCCCTCAGCTGCACACGGTGGACATTGGAGGACAGGGCACAACATCTGAAGTTGTCCAGTCCATTATGAGCATCATCCAGAGTAGTGGACCACGCACTACAGCTCAGTACTGAATTCCATGTGAATGTACGCCTTGTGCTTAGGTATCCAGATGTTTTGGCGTCTCTCCAAACTTTTTGAGTTTTGCTAACAATACTACTCTGTGACCTGAACCACCTTCTCTTAATATGTTTTGGGAAAAGTTTCATTTCTGAGATGTGTGCTATGCCAGGAATAGAGATTGGGATCTTTTCAGTCTTACGTACAGAGGCCCTGAGATGTGCATCAATGAAACCACAACTCTTCTGCTTTTGAGAAGTGTCTTTGTGTCCCTGGGGCAGCAAAGGATGCTGTAGATGTGTCTTTGTCAGGCAGTGTGCTATTTGTGACTTCATTGAATTCTTTTCTCTTTTTTTGTTTTCTTGAATGGGTCCAGTGTGATCATAAAGGTGACCAAGATGCCACAATCAAACACATTATTGTCTTTCTTCACTGTCCCTGGAATGTTTTGCTACTTTCACTTATGGGAGAGTTCAGCTAGTAATTAAGTTACTTGCAGCGTGACATTTGCATGTATGACTTCACCATTTGAATTAAACTTCTCCATCTTTTGGTTTGTATACCTGTGTTTTATTGGGAAGTTGTTTTTTTAAGTTGAATACAGCTCTGGAAAAAATTAAACAACCACTGTAACATTTTTGGTTTCCACTTGTTTCTCAGTTTATGGGAATGCATCTGTGTAAAATATACATTTTTTGCAAACTCTAGCCTGGCTCTTCCCTGCTTCTCATTGATGAAGGGCTTCTTCCTGGCGCAGTCCTGACTGCCCTAGCAGTGCATTTCACACCACTTAATGTTTCATTATTAAGAATTAAATAGAATACAAAAAATAATAAAATAAAATTTTATTTCCCATTCTTTCTGAGGGGCAGTTGATATCATCTTCTGATTCATGAGGCACTGTTGGATAAGTTAAGTCATCTCTGGCATTAGAAAAATGTTTCTGCCCTCTGCCTGGCTGTTTTTGGTCACTGCTAGTGTCTCCTGCTTTACTTTTTTCTTGTGTATTGCAGCCTTAGAAAATTTGAGCCTCGCAGTGTAGCTTTCTGCTAGCAGAAGCTGAAGATCAATAGAATGTTCATATTTTTTTTGTACTAGAAAATGCATTGAGTGACATCTTGCATGAGTGCAAAAGGGGTATGGGAGGTGACATTTATAGATGGCACCATGAATGGATGTTTGTATATCAAAATACTGAATGAAAAGATGATTCCTAGTCTCAAGAAGCTTGGCAGAAGAGAAATTTTTCAACATGACATCAAAACACACTGCAAAAACCACATAAAAGTGAAAACTTTGAACTGGCCAAGTATGTCTATTGACTTGAATCACGTAGAACACCTTTGGGGTATTTTAAAAAGGAAGGTGGAGCAACTGAAAACAATCATCTGTGAGGATCAGCAGATTTGTGCAAGATTGGTATCATGCATATTTTGTAGGTTCTAATCAGTCTTCACAAATAAAGGCGAAAATACAAAATATTCTTAAAAATAAGAGAATGTAACGTCACTGATTTAGGATGTACTGACTCTTGTTGTTGGTTCCTAAATATGGACCTCTATTGTTTAGTATTGTTTAATATTTCTGTTTTTCGAATGAATCGGTTTCATTCTAGTTGGGCTTAGGCTATAGATAACTAAAACCTATACAAGGCACAGGATTTCTATATTCTTACCATTTTAATGATATTGGGTGTGTTCAGATTTATTTTATACTCCAGGGCTGCTAAACTGACTGACCCTATGATTTGATCCCAAATTTCATTCTCACCAAAGTCTCTCAATGTCGGTACAGATGCTCCTCTACTTACGAATGATACGTTCTGAATGGCCGTTCATAACTTGAAATGTTTGCAAGTCGTTATTCTACATCATTTTAAGGGTATATGCAAATACAAAGAACTAGGATGCTGGGAGTACGCACCCTACGCTGCTGTGCTGCTGGAGTATAACCCAGAAATCACACCAGGCAGAATTGGCGCGCAGAAAAAAAAATTGATGTTGCGGACAGGAAACGGGAGCCCAATGAACACAATTTCAACTTACAGTCCTCTTCGTTCATAGCTTGAAAGTTCGTAAGTAGAGGAACGTCTGCAATGCGATTGTACAATTCTGCAATCACAGAGTCTGACACAAAATCAACTCCCAGTGACATCAGGTTGTTCAGATGAGGGCTTATAGGACGACCCTCAGCCACTGGAAAAGAAGTTAGTCATTTTAAGCTTCATTTCTCAGATATTGAACCTGTGCAAAGAAACTAAGTGAATCAAATCCCAAAAAAATGCATTAGTTGCTTTAGTTACTGAAGTGTGCCAGAAACTGGAAGACTTGTGGGCACTGATGTGTCATAGTTACTGAAAGCTAAGTAGTGAATTCAGATCCCCAGTGTATTCCACAAAGGCCAGGGAATACAATGAATGCTACGTCTACAGTGTTTAACACAGCACCAGACGCCAGCAAGGAAATACGTTAGGAGACAACAGAAAACACTTGGTTTGTTTATAATTTTTTTTTTTTTTTAAATCCAAAAACCAAATTACATAGCACAGTCACCCCCCCCCCCCCCACCAACCCCAAATCCATTAATCAACGCTATGTCAGAATGTATGCACCTTGCAAAGTGGGAGCAAAATGAGTTCCACCGATAGCAGGTTTTCTGATAAAATTAAGTACAACATCAGTCAGTATCATTGGTCAAGATGTAATAATCCAGAATATATTACTGAGCATTTTGTTGACATCGGTGCAGTTAGGTGTGCAGCATACAAATTATGCTTGGATGGCGCTTTTTGCACTGAAGGCCAGGTAGTAGGCCAGGATACCAATAACAGCAGCCACAACCTCAGTGGAGACCCAGGGACCACTCCATGCTCCCTGCAGAAGAAAAAGACCATCAGCTACCCCACCTTTATAGGACATACAGGAAGCTAGATTTGCTGCTGTTGGAAATAACAGAATTGTATTCCCCAAACAGTCCTATCATTCAGTCCACCCATATAATCTGTACTTGTTCCACACTCAATAACTTATACAATTTCTAGAAGTACTGTGGGGATCACCTGGAAATGCGAGTTAAATGTATTGTTACCTGAATGCTCAGAGTCCTTCTTAAGACATGTAGATCTGAATTATACTTACTTTACTTGGACTCTTGTGTGTGTTTTAATGTCCATGTGAAAAAAGTCCCTAAAATGTGCGCAGAGTTTACTTTTATTGTGCTTTTCATTTTCCATTTAGAGCTCTTGGATAAAAGTTATTTATCATTTTCGTAACTTGTTAAATAAAATGTGACTGCAAGTCACACTCCATTTATATGTCAATTTGCAGAATCTTTGCCCATCAATCAGTGTTTCTTTTGTGTACGTTTTAAAGTCCATGTCTGTAACTCGTGTATAATTTTTTATAAATTTAAATATTTATATTCTAATTTATTTCTCTTTTGCACGTGATTGTGTGCGACAACAGAACTGTAACAGACATACCAACACTATATACAGAGGTCTGGTGGGTCCACAGAGTTTTTTTTGTGCACAAACAATGTGCAAGTATAACTCATTGATACAGTAGAGGGAAGAGGTACAATCAGAGGCGTCTCTAGATTCTTAACACATCCAGGGCACATCCTGGAATGGGCTTGTTTTGGACCAACTGGATCATTTCCAGTTTGTCACTCCTTCAGCGTGCCTGCGAAGTTATCGACTCGCATACTAAAGCTTCCGCAGCGATGACAGACCGGTGCTAAAACCATATGTATTCCCCGAAAGCTGGCGAACATAATCAAAGGAGTTAGCACACTGGATGTGCTTCCAGCAACATATCCAAGTTTGGTATAATAAAGGTGACAGTGCTGGTCTTATCGACTACTCTCTCTGCAGTGCTGGAGTATTTAGTGGGGAAACCTGAAATATTCCTAAAGAGCCGATTATGACTGAGTGTAACCAGCATTACATGAAGCCAATGGCCACAATTAGCATAATGTTTTCCCTGTTGAACATCTACTTATGAATGTGGGTTCTGACAAACGTTTGCGTTCATTTCATCGTCGGTACCGAAATGAAAATGATGTACTGACTGGTATACAACAAATACAGGTGTCACTGCAGCCTGGTGAAGCCATTATAAAAAGATTAGATGAACAGTATCGGTACTTTTTAAGACACACTCAATTTTTAAATATACTTGCTGTACAAAATTACTGGTCTGTGGCCGCTTATGATGAACCCAACCCTCTTACCCTGTGGTCCACATTGACAGAGAAGAGTGGCTTGATGGAGTCTACATCTTCATTGTTCCTCTGTGCCTGAGACAGACGAAAGGCCAGAGATCTTACTTAGTCACAGGGGAAGAAAGAAAGAAAAAAAAGCTTCCGCACCCATAGACATCTCACGCTCGCCGAAAAGTCTCCCACCTTGCGCAGTGCGCTGTATGACTCCTCATCAAAGAATTTCACCTGGTACGTCCCAGAGGTGCCCTGCTTGTGGGGGACACTCCAGGATACCTGAAGAATTTGTGGGGAGGGAGGGGTATTTGTTTTTTGCCCATCTACGTCACACATTAACATAATATACACAAACAAGAAAGAATCAGACCTGGTATTTTCCAACATCTTGCCCTCTGGTTACAGGAAACTGTTTTCCATTGATATCAGCATATAGCACCACACTCTGTTGAGGAATAAAATCAGTTACTTTGCAGAATCATTAATACAATAATGTTTCATGACACGGAGGCTGCAAATTTCTAACTGAATTGGTATCACAGAATTGGTATCACAGAATTGGTATCACAGAATAGCCCGGCCATTTTGAACATGCATGAAACCTTTTTCACAAACGGAATAGAAACTAGCCAGTGAAATGGAAATGTTAAAGTATTTTACCTGGGCTCCATTGGCACAGGCCAGACTGAGCTCCACAATAAATACGGATTCTGAGGCGATGACAGCATCCGTAGTTGTATAGGAGGAAGGTGTGATGATTGGGTCTGTGCAACTTTCAGCTGGGGAAAAAATGGACCACAATTGAATACAACGAGTAATATGTGGCCATCAGTCCCATTTCGCACAGGAGAAATGTCACTTAAGACATTTGTCATGTATGATTCCCCAATTGTGGACTGAGCTGTCAAATCAGAGATTCACTCTCCATCCACGTTCAAGAGGCGCCTCAAAATCCACCAATTCCAGCAATGCTAGATGGATATGACCAAGTTCCCCGAATTATCTTAATGTTGCACTTTCTGCTGATTGAATAGTACTTTTATCAGGCTCTTGCAGCAATACAGCTTAGACACGTACCTGAGAATTCATTTTAAGCTCAGCTTAATCAATTCCATGACTGAACTTATGCTTGTAAAGTGCTATTTTTCACACGTGTCATTTTGGACATAGTGCTTGCTATTGTAAGTCTACATACTATTTTCATTTAGCTTGATATAATCGGAAGAGCTGCAGAAAGGGCTCCAGTGGTTATTCCGGGCGTCACAAAAGCACATGGGACGGAGTGGTGGCTCTGAGGCTGAGGCCCTGTGCCAATAACTGGAAGGTTGCAAAATTGTCACATTTGTCCATTCGGACTAGTGTGGTGCTGAGGTATCACCTGCCACATGGCTGCACTGAGGTTCTCATCCCTGAGGTGGTTCGTCGTGTGGTGGCGCGGCAATGCGCTGTAATCAGTTCATGCTCCTTACCTTCTACAAACATCATATTTCACCACCAACCCAGACCAATCCAATTATGTTCCAAATTGTTGTTCCATGTCACTCAGGAGCCCTTGGAATCACCCTAACTGTCGACCGCCCTTCCATCTTTACTGCGCCGTTACTTCGCTTAAACCTGATCGAAGCGGGTTAGGTATGTAGCATAAATTACCAGGACCATATAGCGTTTGGAATTGAGCTAAGATACGTAATATGCAAAACTCGGAAGTAAGCCTAAAACAGAACTCGACCCATCACATAATGCCAGCGATGCAATTATACATAATCAGATGCTACGAATAAGGCTTACTCTGAATGAAGAACCACAAATATTACAAAGCATGCAATAGCTAAAAATTTAAGACAATATGCTGTTTCACCGATCTGTGGAGTACTATTCCCAAAACAGCCCGAGATAACTTGTAACGTAAGTATTATAGACCCCAACTACTACCCAATCATACGGGGAAAAAATTGACAACACGATGAAAGCCCTGTTAAACCCATTAAAGGTACCTGAGCATAAACAGACGACGACAGCCAAAAATGCGGCAATCCGAATCATTTTCTTCTTTTTTCTTAGACTGAAACTTACACGTCCAGTCAGATCACACGTTCAATCCAAACGAAAAGCCAGCTCAGCTATAGCGCGCTAAGACTTCTGGGATTGACGTAGACTGGTGAGTACGTCATTCGCAAGCGCAGGACGCACAGTCGGGGTCGCGTTATTTTTTCCTGCACCACCTCCCACTCAAAGACATGTGCCTGTTGGAGTTGTTTGGCTTATGGGTAGATGACACTTCCAATGCACTTCTTCATACAGCTGCGACTTACTGAAGGCTTGACCCAAATGAATAACTTCGAGTTTTCTTAATGTTAATTTCCGTCCAGTTACAGTAAATTTGATTAGTAACGTTATCTGTCTATCCATATGTCATAGTCAGGATGAAGGGAGGCGATATGGAGGTCGAGACTGGCTCCAAAATGTATAACGTTAACTCTGAGAACCGCACTAAAAAGTTATTTGTTCATTTCAAGCCAGTTACGATAAGTGACATTAACTTAATGCTACGTCATCTGTTAGCGCTATGCATTCAGTAACTCCAGGTTGTCAGTGTATTAACTTGTTTTTTATGTTTGGACTTTAATATCACATTTTGGGGTTAAGCATTAGCAAAAACTTTTGACTGTGTGAGTTGGAGAGACTGCGTATGTAAGCAACACCCCATTCACCGATGCTTGTTTCTGTGCAGCTGGCATAGTGTTTTGCATTGTGTGTATTTAGTTCAGAGTCATATCTAAAAATGTATCTGTTGATGTATTAATTATTAGGTAGAATAGAATACAGGTGCCCTCCTAAAACCCTCAACCCCAAGGTCTTTGCTGAAAGACCTAAACAAAGGACTTGGAACATAAATTGCGCAGCCAAGATGATCTGAGCATCACCATGATGTACACTGCACAGACGGGTGGCAGGAGAACCTGTGTGTAATTTATTTATTTTTAAATTTTTACGATGTCCATTGGTCATGAAATCATCATATTGTACAATGCTAGTTGACATTGCATTGTAGGTTGATGGTAATCTAGCAGTGGATAACAATTGTTTCATTTTCCAGCTTCTGGGATCAGTGAGGAATGGGACATCATGTGCCAGGCGTTTTCAGCCATAGTCTGAAATCAGAAGTTACGTGGAGCTGCGTAAGCTTTCATGAAGACCGCTGATAAACTGGAAGAAAACCCCTCAGAACCAGTGTCGGCTGTGTATGTTTGACCGTTCTGGTACTAGCCGAACGCCGAATTGGGCACAGGCTCTCTGATGGACTTACAAATGGGCTGGTCCTTGTACAACAACACAGCCCATGTCTATAGCCCATTTGGGGAAAAAGGTGGCAACTTGCAGCTGGCAAACCCAGAAAACACCAGTAACTCAGGATCATTGGCATAGTCAACTAAAAGGTGGATCAAAAACTGCCCTCCGCCTTTGGCTGGCTGTGCAATGTTATTGCAGTAATGCAAGGTGATTTCCCTACCACCTTACACAATGGATGCTGTGCTGCAGTGCTTTACTTACTCCCCTGATGAGGATTTGCTGCAGTGCCCATTTTTTGTTCTGCATATCCAGTGCTCAGCATAAATGAGTACACCCCACTACATTTGTCAGAAAACCTTTAGTTTCCTTTCAGAATCAACATTTTCTATGAGATACTATACTACAAAATACTCCCACAAATGTGGGCCATTGATTGCAAACAAGATTTGTTAATTTGCACACACAAAAAAGTGATTTTCCTAACAAATTCATTCAAGCCCATGTTGCAAAAATGAGTACAGCCCAATTATAGTCTTAGGAGAAAAGCCACACTTAAGACTACAAAATTCTAATTAACAGGCATTTAACCACAGGTGAGTCTAATGATTAATCTAAGAGGCGTCCAGCAGACAGGTGACTATAAAAGGGCATTACTTAACAAAGAAAAGCCCTTCCCCTTTCATGCTGTCAGCGATGGCTCCACATGGAAGAGAAATGTCACAAAATCTGAGAAAGGAACTCATTTCTTTACACAAAAAAGGTGAGGTCTACAAGAAGATCAGCAAAGCTTTACATATCAGTCAAAATACTGTAGCAAAAGTGATCCAAAAATTTAAGAAAGATGGAAGTGCAACCATCTCAGAGACGTCTAGGCCGTCCACGGAAGTTAACATCTCGACAGGAGCGTCTTCTGATGAAAAGGGTTGAAGATATTTGCTGTGAAAGTTCACTACAGTTAGCTAAAGCAGTAGAAAGCCAAACTGGAGTGACCATTTCCAGTGACACCATACAGTGCACACTGCAGAGGAATGGCATGCATGGGTATCTTCCATGAAGGAGGCTTCTCCTAAAGCCCATGCACAAACATTTCATGTTATGGAGTTAAATAAGTGTTCAATAAAACTCAGCCTTGTGAAAATTTTGGAAATTGTTCTTTTGTTCATTGAGCTACTGATTAAGTTCGTACTTTTTAAAGGGGGTGTACTCATTTATGCTGAGCACTGTAGTTTTTGTTACAAAGCTATACAAGTGGCCTGCATTTACTGTATGTTGATTGTCATCAGGTTAATTTAAAATAAATGACTTTTAAACACATGAATTTTAACATGTTATTTTACAGTCACACTTTTTTTTTTTTTTTTAAAAAGTAAAAACTTTTTAAAAGTTGTCCAAGTTATTACGCTGTATTATTACGGTAGGTTTGTCATGCTTGCATCTCTGTCACAACATCTGGCAAAAGGACTGTATCAGTGTGTCACCTGATCTTAAGTCTTGGGTTTGTGAATGTGCACGTTTTGTACGTGTTAATGCTTAATAACGTGTTAACGTACAAAATGTGACCTTTTGGCCTTCCATGACTTTTTGCCTTTATACAAGTTCCAAAAGTGTTTCGGCAGCATAATATAAATATATATGGCCTAAGGCAATGTTAACTCTCGGGATGATCTGTATTGAGGACATCTAGTAAGTGCACAAGAAGCTTACCAGTTTGTCATAAATTTATCCCATATAATTTATCCATTTTCACCCATTTTCAGCACTGTCATGCAAAATTTCTTCTACCTGTGACGTATCACTCAGCTGATGACATGACAGCCCCATAGGGAAACATGGGATTTTGGAATCTTAAGCCTGCCACTTGGTCACCTTAGCAAAACCCTAGCAACCATGTTAATCACCTTAGCAACACAACATAGCTACACTCTAGCAATCACCCTAACTACCTTAGCAACCACCTAGCATCACCAAAACAACACTTTAAAAACACCACTGTAACACCCTACCAAGCATCTGAACTACCTTAGCAACATCTTATTAACCACCTAGGAACAGCGTAGCAGTGAGCTTGCAACAACCTTAACTGCTTTACCAAAATCATAGCAACAACCAACAGAGCCTGCTTGCTGCTGTTGAACAATCACGCTTGCATTTTTCAAATTAACTTTTTTTTAGTAATTATTATTGAGCCTGATTTTTTGGCACTCTTGTAAATTTTACAAAATATGGAGCCCAAATCAATGCCAACCCATCCATCCTATAACTGACAGATGAGCTTGTATACAATATATATATGTGCACTCATTCTCCAGACACTGTAATTTTTTCATCCTTATTTAGCCTAACATGGGATTTCAGAATTAAAGTCCTGCCAGTGGGTCACCTTAGCAACACCCTAGCAGCCATGTTAACTGCTTTAATAAGATCCTAACAACCCTCTAGCAACACCTTAGCAGCCACCTTAAGTACCTTAGCTACACTTTAGCAGCCACCTTAAGTACCTTAGCTACACCTTAGCAGCCACCTTAAGTACCTTAGCTACACCTTAGCAATCACCTTAGAATCCAAGCTAACTACCTTAGCAGCACCCTAACTATCTTAGCAATGATCTAGCAACACCTATACCCAGCAGGTGTGCTTATATACATCCTGCATTAGCTGAGACTTCTCTAGATGCTGCTCTGAGAAGTGTATTGCTTGCCATCTTGGTAAATCTCATACTTTACTGTTGAAGCATATAGAGGCTAGATGTGGCATTCAAGAAGGTTCTTCCCCCTCTGTCTTGGAAGACAAGACACCGGATGTGATGTTGATGAAGTGTTGTGGTCAAACAGAAGACAGGCTGGATACTGAGGTTCTTGGGGAGAACATAACTAAAAGCTCAGAGTTGTTAAAATCTTATCTAGCTCTGATTTAAAGGAACCCAAGGATTCAGCTTGCACTATGTTATCAGGA
>JAABNX020000044.1:3214505-3227102 GCA_015163995.2 Mormyrus lacerda
GTCCTCCTTCTCCAGGCCGGTGGTAAGGCTGTCCTCCTTCTCCAGGCCGGTGGTAAGGCTGTCCTCCTTCTCCAGGCTGGTGGTAAGGCTGTCCTCCAGGCATTGCAGGCAATCTTTGCTTCCATTTGGGAGTCAGGCGTCATCCCAACTGACTAGAAAACAGGACTTGTAGTCCTTATCTGGAAAGGGAAGAGTGATCACTTGGATTGCAGCAACTACAGGGAAATAACACTACTCTGAGTGCCAGATAAGGTGCTTACTAGGGTCATCCTTAACAGGATCTATGATCATTTGCACGCCTATTAGTGATAAGAGCAGTCTGGTTTTATGCCTAAGTCGTCCAGCAACTATGGGCCATCAGTTGTTGAAGAAAGATTTACTGATCTTGACTTTGCCGACAATGCTGTGATCTTAGCAGAGTCAATGGAGACTCTGATCGCGGCTCTCGAGATTGAGGAATCTGAGTGTCTGGGATTGCGGGTGTCCTGGATAAAGACCAAGATCCAGGCCTTTAATGACTTCTTAGGCACAGCCATTAGTATTGTATCTGTCTGCGGGGAGAATTTCGACCTCGTCAACAGATTTATCTACCTTGGTAGCGAAATTCATGTCTCTGGTGACTCTTTCTATGAAGTTCACAGACAGATTGAGAGAGCATGGGGGGTCATGAGGTCACTGGAAAGGGGTGTGTGGCACTGCCAATATCTTTGCAAGGATGAAGGTCCAAGTCTTTAGAGTCCTGGTGCTCCCTGTCTTGCTGTATGCCCGTGAGACTATCCATTGAGTTGAGAAGAAGATTGGACTCCTTGAGTACTGTGTCTCTTTTGAGAATCCCTGGGTACCGCTGGTTTGACTTCGTGTCGAATGAGCGGTTGCTAGAGGAGTCCTGAATGAGGCACAGTACCTGCATTGTGAGGAGGTGTCAGTTACGACACTCCAGCCATGTAGCTTCTTTCCTTGAGGGTGATCCAGATCACAGGATCCTCATTATTGAGCGGCTGGACCAAGGGGACTAAGGGTGTGGCAATTGAATGCCCATTTCCGAAGTGTGGAACTGGACTGTGTGTCTGCCTGGGGGGGTCACCAGCCTGGATCCCGTGGAGTTTCACTGTGTGGGGGCGGCAACTCGCTGCATCAGCGCATGCTCCCCAGCCTGACCTGACCAATTTCTGATGGTAAGACAACTAAGAACTAAGCTTCTCACAGGGCCACACTTGCTGATTCCACAAACTGGAAATTTGTATGTGTAGCAGGCGCTTGAAAAGAAACAATGGGAACAGAAATTGTACTTTGGTCAGGGCATATGACTCTTGCCAAGTCTGAAGCCAGGTGACAGGGTTCTTCTGCAACAAGCAGACAGCTGGGATTCTGCTAGGGTCAAAGGTGTGATAGAATAACCCAGATTTTTTTATTGTGGAGACATAAGATGGGAGTGTCTGTAATTAAGTAGAAAGACTATTTCATTTGCAATGTTTGCTTTTTGTGTATGTTGAAGCATCTGTGGGTCCTTGAGCAAAGCCTTAAAGGGACAATTCACCTCAAAACTGAAAAAAGATATGTTACATATGGGCTTTAGTGCTGTCTGTCCATCTAGGCTGTTTTGCTGGGAGTTGCTTAGTTTTGGAGAAATCAGCTGTAGAAATGTCAGGCTTCGCTAGAATATTATGTGGGTGAATGGAATTCTTTCTGTGGTGATTAAATCGCCAGAAAAATACATTTCAACAATCCAGCAAAAATATCTTTTACCAGAAATCATGACCTGGTTATTTAAGATAAACCACAGACTTTGTGGTGAGCAGTTTAATGTACAAAGTGTTTTCTTCTACGAACCTTAAACTTACAAACTTTCAGACATACAAATGAAGAGGACTGTAAGGCTAAATTGTGTTTGTTGGGCTCCTGTTTCTGTACGCAACATCAAAGTTTGTTCTGCGCGCCAATTCCGCCTAGTACGAATTCTGGCCGCTACTCCCATTGCGCAGCAGCGTAGCCTACGTACTTCCAGCATCCCAGTTCTTTGTACTTGTGTATCGATAAGACGTGCTCTCTTGAGATCAACGTTAATTTGTTTTCTGTGCATCCATTGTCCATTTTTGTTTTATGTATCATTAGTAATGTGTTTTAGGATAAGAAATCATGTTTTGACTTTATATCATACTGGCATGCCCCGGGCGTCCGGTCCAACTATGTACCACGCTCCCTCAATTACCTCATGTGGAATCTCCTTGTTATTAGATGTTGTTGACTGTTGCTGTGTATTTAGGTTCGCGTTAGAGTATGTTTCCCCAGTCCGGTGTTATGCCGAAAAAGGCATCCCTGCCGTAGAATGCATGCCTGTCTCTAAATGACCAATTGGTAGCTGATCTGAAACAAGTTGAGCTACTTTGTCAAGTTAGGCTACCGTAGTGCTAATCGATAGCCCTAACCCTAACCCTATTCCCCAAAAAAAACCCTCAAACACCCCTAAAATCCTAACCTTAACCCTCAAAACACCCTTAAAACCCTAACCCCCCCCCAAAAACAACCCTAAAAGCTCAACTCGTCAGAACACCGGCATGCATTCTACGGCAGGGATGCCTGTTTGGCATAACACCGGTCATTGTGTGATCACGAAATAAACCCGTGTGTTCACCTGATTTCGCCAGCTCCTGTGCTGCTTCCCCATGCCGAATGCGTGACAGAATGACCAGACTCTTGGAAAAATACAGTACTCTAACACGGGCTTAAATACACAAGACTAATTAACACAACTAGAAACAGCTCATGACACAGGGATTCCACACGAGGTAGCGTGAAAAAGAAGGTGTCGCCATACAAGAGGTCTAATTAATTCATCAAGCAACAAAAGATTTTGGCAACAAGCAAAGTGAGGGACAGGGACTTTTTAATTTACATTTTGAACCTAACTGAAATTCACAGAAAGCCATTTAGGTTAAGAATGAAAGTAGGATGGCAGCCTATTATGCTGATATTTGGTCATTCTCACAGGCATGATAATCCCTCAACAAAAACAAAATGTTACAAAATGTGACATAATTTCATAGTTTTACACCAACATGAAGACTGTTTAAACATAATTTTCTTTGCCTAAGACTTTTGTGCAGTACTGTAACACATACCTAGCACAAATAAACGCATAGTGGCAAGTCATTTTAATAAAGTAGATGAAAGCTGTTTTAAAATTGTAATTGTTCTCTTCTTTAAGCCACTTTTGGTTTAATACTAGCATAACATCTCTCTCAATACCTCAGTAACTGAAGGCTCTGACTAGAGAACGGGCGGCAAAACCCCTGCATCCCACCTCTACTGGAAGATACCCTGCCATACTTAAAGAGTTTCTTTTCAATGGCTTCCTCCATGCAACCCTTCCAAAGGGCTTTTAGCAGCGTTACTTGCCAGGTGAATTGGGATATGAGGACCATGCCTGGTCGCAGTGTGGTGAGCGCAAACTGATTAGAGAACTTATCTTTTCTTACTAGGTTCACCAAAAGTTGCCAAACATCAGCTGGGGCCGCAGAATGGCTGCAGATGTTTTTTTTTGCAGTGAGTTTGGGCTGCTACCCAGCTCTCACAAAGGCAATAGTCTGTTTGGAGTGGCGGGCTCACTTGGCATAAGCTATAAATGTCCAGGAACCAGAGGTGGAAATTTCAGGTCCAGAAAGTAAAAATCCAGATCAGGATTTTGTTTCAACTAACCGATTGAGTATGAAGAGTCACTGTAACAGAATACTCAGCTGGTTAGTTGAAACAAAATCATGGTCTGGATTTATACTTTCTGGACCTGAAACTTGCACCTCTGCCAGGAACATGGATGGTCCAGAACGAAAGTGAAGGCACTGTGCCAGGTCCACGTCTGCAGTAACACAGGAGTTTGCAATCACATCTGTGACACACACAGCTGGTGGGACTGATGGCAGTTTGTGTTAAACTCAGTGGAATCCTGAAGGTTAGACCCTGAGTATCCATATGCGTAAATTACAGAGGGGATGAGGGGGGTTGTAGCCCCCCCAATAAATCAAAACCAGCTAATACAACCCCCCGATAATCATGTTTCCTCCGGAATGGGTGGAGACCTCAACCCCCCCTCCCCCAATGTTCCAGCCAAAGTTACGCCCTTGCTTGCATGTGCATTTTAGTAACCAGAGTTTCAGTTATCCACAGTTTACCACGCTAAAAAAAAATCCAGAAATCGATGACTCATAAGTTTTTCAAATGGATGGTGAAATCGGCCAGCCCAGTCACGCCCAGTACATGACTCCTCTCCCTGTTCCCATACCCAAGCTTCCCTGCAAGACTCTCATACAATCTGCCTCCAGCATTCACACTGATCTCATTTGTAGTCGCTTTATCGCAGTGTACATATTTAAGAAATGTATGAAAAGCATAATATTCATTGCTTCATCATCTCTCGAGAATAAGGCTAAATGACAGAATCCCTTTCAATCGAGAATGTAGTACTGTACAATTCTGCATAACGTACTTTACGCTTACTGTGTTAATTGGTGGTATTGTCTTCCTGAGTGTAATTTATCAATTAAATCTTTACCACACACATGTAAAGAAAAATCATGTTATATGAGGCGTGTAGACGGTGAATCATTGTCCACGGTTTGGCCATCCACAGTAGGTCGCGGAACATATTACAGTCCCCCTGTATCTGGGGGTCTGTACTTTGTGAGTAATTTAGGACACCAATGCAAATGAACAACACGCCATTAGACAGTGGGAGGTAAAACATGCATGGACCAGACACAGAGCTGGGGTGGTTAACACAACCCTTAAGAAAATGCAGCATTCCTCTCCCAGCAAAACTCACAGCCAACCGACACTGACGACAGACAGACAGTCATAATTTGAACACAAGACATAGGCCTACTTACTTTTTCAGGATTACTTAAATGTATATTTAACACCCAGATTAATGTGCAGAGCAGTTGAAATTCAAATCAAAGCATATTTAAAAAAAAAAAAAAAACTTTGACATTGTCATACTGAAGATTGCTCCCTTAACTGACGACCATATTAGCCAAGATGTCAGCAAAGTGGCATAACATGAGGGGACACAAATCCCCCTGCCCCCCCCACACACACACACACACAAAAAAATGTAGGAGAAAAGTATCCAAACACACATGCAGTATTTAGTGAATGGATGTATAAACGAGATTAAAATCCAAAAAGGAGAATGATTCACGGGGGGGGTGGATCATGTTACAGAAATTCAAATGAATAAATTAAAGGAAAATTATACTGCAGACAGCACTTTGAAATATAGGCCATGCTCTGCCCTCTTCATGCATATCATTCACAGAAATATGGTAAAATATCTAGACATTCATAGTAATATTTTCAGAATAGGCCCATTGTCATTGGCGATTCAGTTAGTCAAACATTGTAGCATTAAATCTCAAATATGTGGCATTATGAAAATGTTACTCCAAGGCAAGCACATCCCAGATTTTAAAATAATTCCTTCATGCAAATAGTCACCTTAAAACTATGTGCAAAGATGCATTTTGACAATATAATTATTCCCTTCACATTTTCATTTGCCATTTAACTGGGGACAGCGGGATGGTAGCAAACACACCCATTAGAAGCTTCCTAGCAAGTATATTTGGCTTAATACTAACCTCTTTCACTACAAAACAATCAATTCATAGCCAGGCCAGAAACACAGAAGCTGTGAATCATACTTTTTTTTTTTAAGAGCAGGGCTAGTATTAACACCAGCAAAGACCGTAGCTTTAGAGAAAACTAATTTCCACACAGGGGACACGAGTTTCTCATCAGGCATTCGTCAGCACAAATTAACCCTGCCCTTCCACCCACACAATACAGAAATAGGAAAATATGAATAATGACTAATAATTTGAAACACTTAAAGATAAAGGCACTTACAATCATTAGTTTTCTGAATAAGCGATCATAGCAGAGATGGATTGGAATTTTGCCAATGATTCTGAAGCTCACACACAAACATACCGTAAGTAAATGTGGTCATTTGAAAGGTGGAGCTTAAGCTGCCTTCTGATAACAATAATTCTCAAAGTCCCCATCTTCTCCAAATAAGATTCATAAATTAAAAAAAAACCACCCAACTCACTTTTCCCACAATATACAATCTACTATGTTCCTATTCAACACAGCCATTGGTTCCTCGTTGGAGTCCAGTGCTTTCCAACTGCCTTCCATCAGGCAGAAACGGCAGGGGGTGTGTCCTTTCTGAAAAGAGTCCTAAGGGGGGTGGACTTTCGGGGCACTTCTCCCTTAGACTTTCTCTGTCAGTCATCAGCTGAATCCCCAGTGTTGGTTGAAGTCAGCTGCGTTACAGTGGCTCATTACAATCTGTTTTTCCTTTAAGACCAGGCACTTTCCAGAAGGTGGGTTCAGCAAAAGGTTGTCCTGGGAAATGTTCATGGGGAAAAAAAAAACAGGCACCATATTACATTAAGCAATAGTCTTTGGTTTCAACAAAACAATCTGATGCTGTAAACCACAAATGTGCACCACATTTTGTTATTGTTGAACCAGCTGACTGGTAGCAAGCCATCATCTAGGGCAGTGCTGTTTAAGTTGTTTCCCAACAGGCCATATCGATGCTGATTTCATTCTAATCCAGCACAGGAAAGATGAGTTAACTTCAAGGTGTCAGATGCGGAAAGCTGCTTACCTCTGTGAACTCCCACATCTGGCTGTTGATGACAGAGGTGCCCCGGCCCTTACGAGCGCAGAGCTCGATCTTGACAGGCATGGACTCTGTGGAAGCCTCCAGACACAGCTGCTTTCCAATGTTGTGCCGCAGTTCCTGGTGGGACGTATACTCAAAGTACTGGAAAGGAACCGTGAGAGTGGTGAAGAACTTTGCAAACAAAAACAACAAATTGCATTCGTTCGTTCATACAGCTGGTTATCATAGAGGAATTCAGGTCCATCATCTTTCAAAATTAAACTGTTTTCTGCCCATTTGGTGTGTGTCAGACTGAAGCCATTTTAGACCATTACTTTGAAACCACTCACATCAGCAAGATCAATGTACAAAACAACTAGATTTCCCATTATCCACATATAAGGCTACTGTAGCAAACAGTACCTGGTTTCCACCCATGTTGTGGCAAGTGTACATGATCAGGGGCTTTCCTCCATTGTTGTTTTCCCCCACGTCGAGACAACTCTGTGAGCCTGAGTTCTTAATCTGTGTACACAATTATGTTGGATGAACATAGTAGCAACAGATTTTGGCTGCTATAGTTCTGTTCTCCATGCTTTATACCCAAGTGCTACCGTAAAATTCTGCAAGATACTAAGCTTCTTACCGCTCCAAATTGGACTGGGGACAAGTCCGGGATAAAAATCTCTGGGTAGATGTTCTCCAGGTACCAGGTGAAGTTTTTGCAATGTAGACTTTCTCTCAGCTTCAAGCGATCAGAAATGTCTCCATAATTGTGCTGTGGTGGTTTTAGAGATAGTTTGAAAAGTAGACAAAGGCAGAACACCTTGACAACCAAATCTACTTAAGAGAAATTGATGAAGACAAAAGGTGAAGCTGTGCTTCACCAAATAAAGGTGTAACATTCATATCACACAAAACATCCCAGTGAAGAATGCCTCACTTAATCTCTTCAATTACACGTGTTCCAGACAGGAACATGATTAACACTTAACCATTTAGAATATCAGGCAAGTTTAATTCACTTGTTTGCCAGTATTCCTTGTTGGTTTGTGGACAAAGTGTTGGTACACTCTAAGAAGGGGCAGTCTAAGGTTTGCTTCACTAAAAATTGCAGTCAGCAACCACCACTGTATCGGGTGGGATATATTAAAGTGCAAGCGCAACTTAGTTTTTATATAATTAATGAACTATAGTGTAATGATTTTCAGATCTTTCTCTAATGAAAAATGTTTGTTTTCTTGAGCTTTGGTTGAAATCCTACCCAAAAGAGGAAATTCATGGGATCAAGAGGTGAAACTGCACATTATACAATGTAGTTGTATACCCTGCCTTACATCTACAGATACAACACTCATACACCACAATCATTTCCATGTGTGATGCTCATTATTGTTCTTTGTACTTCACCTATATTACTTGTCTTTTATATAATCTGGATATTGCTTTTATATTGTTAATTCTCTGTATATGGACATTATTAAGAGATTCCTTGTGTGAGTCGACATACTTGACTAATAATTCGGATTCTGAAAAGCCAGTGGTAGTTAGGACCGTTACCTCTTTGGCCATGGTTGCAGCATTCTGGTTGCGGCGATAAAACACCTTCTTGTAGTCGTCCATCCAGACTTCGGCCAGGCGTACCTGGTTGCGTGTGATTACCTCTGTGCCTTTGGGGAAGGTGTGGGGGCTCTTGGTGCGGAACACATGGCCCACCACCGAACACGGAATGATCTCCAGTTGGCCACCACACTGCCAAACCTGCTCACATGGTCACACACAAAAGTAATAAGTCTCTCCAGGACACATACCACTACATTTATGAAAAAGTGCATAATGGTCTGTGACAAAAGGATTTTACTGGTAATTACGAAATTAATTAATATCGTTTACTGTATCAGGAATTTTCAAATATTCAATGACAAG
Source organism: Mormyrus lacerda (assembly GCA_015163995.2). NCBI lineage: Eukaryota > Metazoa > Chordata > Actinopteri > Osteoglossiformes > Mormyridae > Mormyrus > Mormyrus lacerda. Next base: position 3,223,102 of record JAABNX020000044.1, read on the forward strand.
TGATTGTGGTTTTCTTGGGAATCTTAGCGCTAGAATCGAGAAATGAGCACTATAGAGATATATAATGGCAAAAGACAGTGGAGGAAAACAGAGCTTTATATGCAAGTGCATCGTAGTACGTTATCTGGTCATATGCAAAAAAAAAAAAAATTCTTAGTACATGTTTTGGTGGATCTCCTTCTTAAGGAATTAATGTACTAAAGTAAGGAAGCCTGCCCTTACATGGTCAAAACAAAAAATTGACTTGAAAAAGCAGGTGCAACAGAGAACACTACTAACCCTGAAAGACATCTCCACATTCTCACCCCCCCATATTTCCATTTTGTCATCGTAGGTTCCTATTTTTTCAAAGTAGGCCTTTGAAACTGAAAAGAGGCCACCAGCAAAAGTTGGAGTCCTGCAAAGAAAAGATAATCAAAATTAAACTGTGCTGTCATGTTACTAATGTTGTTTTAATTGTATCATGTTAAATAAAAGTAATTTTGAAATTTACATATACAAGTTGATTACCAACTGAATAACAAACGATAAATACTTAATGACTATTCAAGACATTTAAACAAGTTTTATAATCTTATTGCAATGCACACACCTTTACACTAATGGTCACATTTGGAATCACTAAGATTTTTTTTCTTTTAAGAATGAATATAGCTTATCCTTAGTCATGTTTAAATGCCAACTCAAAACTTTTCTAAAGTGTTAGCACAGCTGAAACGTGTTATTCTGTTCAATAAAGCAAGCAAATTGTCTTCCTTTGGGTTAAATGGTACTGGCATTGCTAAAGTTCAATTCTGGGTTCAAAAATGGGCAAAACAAAATAGCTCTCTCAAGAAACATGACAGTGTATTGTCTATCTGCAAAATGAAAGTTGTTCCATGTATCAAAATGCCAAGAAACTGTAGGGTTCATAGCAAGGTGTCCACTGCTGTCTTGAGAGAAGAGGGCAAACTGGATATAACCAGGAAAAATAAGTGGACCGTCCGGAATGCAATTTTATTTGGGGAAAAAAAAAAAAACTATTTATTAACTATTTATAACAATACATACCTTCATGAATACAAATGAAACAAAATGAAACTATTATTAATTGTAACAACCTAACCTTTATAGCTTGTCAGCTAGCTAACTAACATTATTATTAATTGTGACTATAAAGCAAGGTTTTTTTGTACCGTGTCAATAACATACTGAGATCTTGGAGAGAACGGGGAGACGAGGCTCGAAATAACCGCGCACTGTTGGAACGCATGGTAAGAAAACCGTGCAAGTTTGCGTTCACTAACAAGTCCATTTAAAACATTAAACCTTTCACTCACAGCTGCGTGAACACAGGTTTCTATTTGTGGTGCTAAACGTGTCTCATTGGGTTGTTTTAGGGTTCTTTTGTAAAGCAGCTTCTGATTATTTATTTATTTATATATACACACATATATATATATATATATATATATATATACACACACACACACACACACACACACACACAATTTCATAGTCAACAACTGATCATTATTTGGATGATGACCTGTCACTGTTGCTATGACAAGAATTCATACAAAGTTGCTGAATCTGGATGAACAAGAAAGGTAAGGCTATTGTATCTGGACACTGCAACTACTGTATGGAGTATGTGTTGCTCACTTGACAGGGTAGGTCTCGTCTTTGCGCCGCCGCTGCTCGTGCTCAGGGATGCCCTCCCAGCCAAAGGTCAGGCTCCAGTCGAAGTTCCCACGGTTGTGCGCGCGGGCTGAGGCCACAGGCTTGTTAAACTGGAAGGTGTTGAGGTCAATGGTGGTGATCTCGGGGCTCACCACTGCAGTGGGCTCCTCCACAATGCGAGCTAGCAGGGGCTCCAGCCAGCCATGGAAGCACTCGCCTGGGCAGGGAAACCCAGAGTGTCGGCTACAGCTTTTCTATATTAGCTATACCTATATCAGAGCTATGAGTTATACAACAGCCAAACAGGAGGGCAGTACTCTAAGATTTTCATGGTCTGATGGGGAAAAATACATACAATTAAAACTATTAAATAAATTTCACTGTAATTAGCACTTTTTGGGCAATGCTAACACGCACACATTAAAAAACCATTAAAAAAAAAAAAATTGTATCCTTGAACAGAAGCCACCAACGAAAGTTCACAAACAAGAAAGACTATCATCTAAATGTGAGCCTCTTACACCTGTTAGGCAGCCCTCTTTGTTCACATATAAACCTGACAAATCATCGCAGACACTTCTGGTCCCCCTATTTAGAAGATGCAATATTGTGTAACTATAATGCTGCATTCTGAGAGACTCACAATGAGCATCCAGGAAGGTGAGCACCTCTCCACGGGCTTCCTTGGCACCCAGCAGTCTGGCTGTGATCAGACCTTTTCTCTCCAGCTGGCGTACCACGCGCACTATCTTTAGGGCGCGCACATATTCCTCCAGGCGATCCTTCAGGTGTTCTGAAGAGTGAAGTGTCAAAAGAATTGTTCAAGACTAGCAGTCAAATACAGAAACGCAGTAGAGATTGAATACTGATCACATCGTACTGTAGGTGCTCTATTAATAAGGCCCCTAAGAGAGTAACCAAGTAGCAACATCTGATATGTCAGAAAGAGCTGCATGTGACCAGTTTTCAGCAGTGCGATGTATATAAACACTGGGTGTATATAAACACTGGATGTGTGCAGTATTATGTACCTGGGGTGCAAAAATAGCATTTGCTGGAGAAATTCATAAACACTATTTTCTAGGAAGATCTGACAAAATGACTGGTATTTGGTTCCTCCTGATTAAGATCATCTACTGACATTTCGTTCTATCAAGGTACCTTGATTGTATCAACGTGTATCTTGCAACTTCATACTTTTAGGTCACATATGCACATAAGTTATCTCTGCTTTTCAGCAAGATGTTTCCTCTGGGATGATAAAAGTATTGTTATTGTGATGCACTGCTTACCAGTGTAGGTTTATACTGTTCAAAATAGGAAGCACTGTAATGCCTAAATAAGAGTACAGAAATGTTTCAAGTACCTTCTTGAATCTACACCAGAATTAAGGCAGTTCTGAAGGCAAAAGGGGGTCCAACCCACTACCAGCGAGCGTATCTAATAAAGTGGCCAGTGACTGTATATGGCACAAAACATGCAATTTAGGTAGAAAGCAAAACACACAGCAGATGATGCCTGTGCAACACAGAAGTTAACAGGTCTCAAGCGCAGGTTTTTCCTGACCAAGTTCAAACTGTTTCCTGTTCAAAACATTTTCCTGATTCTAGTGAGACATCCAAACTTTCTACCCATGTTCATGATCCAGTTAACTCAAGTAAACATATTTTGCAAAACTGGTTACAGCCACTTACACACAGAAAAAGAGCCAAAATACCTTGCAAAGTGGAAAGTGAAGTGAACAAATATTTGTCTATAAACTGGACATGGATGATATTCAATTCATGAATGGAACTACATTCAGAAAGTTTATTGCCCATTCAATTTAATGTGCAGTAATGTGGCCACATGTGCAGAGTTTGCCCGCATTGTGTGGGTTCTCCGGTCCAAAAATAGGCTGTCAAGCAAACTAGCCATAGAATGAAAAAATACACTACTCACAAAAAGTTAGAGATATTTGGCTTTCGGGTGAAATTTATGGAAAACGTAAAAAGCTCACACTACAGTCATGTTATACCATGAAAGTAGGGCATTTAAGTAGAAGCAGGCAATGGTGATTTCCTCATCTCGAACAATTTATTGAAACAAAAGTCAACAACAGTGGTGAGTACACCACAACAAAAAATGTCAATGCCTCAATAACGTTCCCTAATGATGCGACCTCGATGAGCTGGAGCATTGTCGTCCACGAGGATGAAATTAGGCCTGTGTTCTTCGTGCAGGGTCACAATGATTGGATTAATGATGTCATTCAGGCAGTATGGGCTTGTCACTGTACCATTCACAAAGTGTAGGGCAGTTCTGTATTGACTAGACACACCTGCCCACACTGTAACACC
>JAABNX020000044.1:3235091-3262695 GCA_015163995.2 Mormyrus lacerda
GTTGAGTGGCATTCATCATCCGGTTCCGCAGGGCGCTGTTCACAATGAAGCCGTCATCAGTGTGGGATGAGGCCAAAGGACGTCCACTTGTATGCCTTTCTGTGACTCTTCCAGTCTCTGTATCTCTGTAGCAACCTGCTGATGACGCTCTGTGACACTCTAAACTCAGTGGCCGCTTCTGTCTGCGAACATCCTGTTTGAAGCCTCACAACGGCGAGCTACTGTACTGTTCAGTTGTATCTCATGATGCTAAAATGTCAACAGCATGATGAGGACTGTTTAAATACAAATTCTGATTAAACCAGGAAATTTATTGGCCGATTCATGGATCAAACACCTGTTGTGAATTTTTCCGTTAAGCTCCTTGTTAGAGAAGAGCAAGTTGTGCAAAAAGGACTGAAACACTGGACAGTTGGACATGTGTACTCAAAAGTTAAGGGAAGGTCACATTAAGTTCATACTAAAGGTTATAGTGCATGTTAGGTTCATCCTGAAATTTCACCCGGAAGCCAAATATCCCTAAGTCGTTGTGAGTAGTGTATATGATAAGCATATGCGTTATTTTACTTTGTGTAGAGAGAATGACAGGGCATGAGCACATGAGCTTTATCCCCCCTTCTAATTGTTCCCAACAGAGGTCAATAAACCCCAAGAATAATAGCGGTGTCTGCTTTACCCCTTTTCTCCTGCACCCCACACACCTGCTAGTGTTTTGCTTATTGAGCTGCCCTGTGAGTCGCACATTTTATTTTTATTCAGAAATACCAGTGAAACGTGCTGAGCTTGCTGACGCAGATTAGCAGAATGACTTTTATTAATCTGAGACAAATCAATTTATGGGCAAATTTTTGAATGAATTATAAAGATTTTGCAGGCCAGTACTTTTAAACCCCTGTCAATGACTATGGTTCATACTGCACACAAGAGTGGGCTTGGTGCAAATCGCAACGAAAACATTTGTACAAACTGAAATAAAACAAAGTAACTTGTTACCATTTTAAAATACTAATTAGCTAAAGTATTGATTATGTTTGTGTTTGGGCCATTCGTGTAATGCAATTGAAACACACTGAGACATTTTGTAATATCGAGCGAAGTCCTACAAGGTTCTGTCTATACGTAGAAACAAAATGACTAAAGTCTAAAATAAAATATGTAACAACTAAATAGATTTACATCTTTAAAATAAAAACTGATGGAGCCATACCAAAACTCAATTCCAAATAATAAATATTAAAACTAAACTAAAAAAGCATAATGATAACTAATGCAAAAACACAGAGATATATAGCACTGCACTACAAATGTATTTTATTTGAGTTTGTAGCCTTCCGGGGGATTTTTTTAATCATCATAGTAATTATAAACATTTCCGGACTTTCTGAGTCAACTATTCTACTAACCCGCTAGCCATATTTCCTATCATTCTTATCATAGAGGGCAGATAAAGCGTGTACAGTGATTCCCCGCCATTTCGTGGTTCAGTTTTCATCCCTCCGCTATATCGCAGATTTTTCTCCGACGCATCACAGTGTATATATATATATATATATATTGTAATTATTATGTCACTCATATCCGTAGCCCGACATCCACATATCATATGTTTTTACAATTTACATCGGTTGAAAGCGTGTGTGAGGGGTATTTTAAGGCTTAAACTATTTTAAAAAAATGTTTATTTATATAGTCTTTCTATATCGCGGATTTTCACGTATCGCCGATGGGTCTGGGACGTAACTTCCGCGATAGGCAGGGGATCACTGTATATCTTTGGTATGATCTACTTTCTGACTTCCTGATACTTTTTCCCTGGCCAATGTACAATCGAGCTTCGCATGCATCACAAATAGGTGCCTGTGCAGTGATTCAGTTTTTGATTGTGTCTCCCCCGTGTGGGATCCAAGTCTGGTCCCTACGGTAAAATTTACAATTTACATCGGAACTGCTGTGAGGGTGTGGCACTGCCCTGTCTGTCAAGTATAAATCAGCCCGTGGTACGGGCATCGGAAACAGGGGGTTACAAATGCGCTGCTAATCTAAATCAATCTTAAACTACACTCAGTGACAAAAAATGTTAAGCACCCAGAATTAATGGTCTGATTTGGATGTAATTTGGGACACATGTAGACCAGCGATGGGTATGTAAATGATTTGATTTGAAAGGAGCTGGCACATCTAGTCACCAGACACAGATAATGCCTTGTAGATGCATTAGACAGCATTACCAGCACTTGACAGAAATTTATAGGGGTCGCATTGTGGGTTTTCATAAGCCAGGTGGTCGTATTGTGCAATTGCCCTGCATGTGAGGCATGCAGATGTCACAATTTAGAATTAGAATTTATTTAGAATTGCCAGTTGCTCAATGTTGAAACCAATGGGCACGTGAGGGGTCGGTTCCACATACATCGTGAAGATTCCGGACGCCCAAGACAGACCACACCAAGGGAGGATCGTCGTGTTGTGGGCCAAGCATTACTGAACTCCATTACATCTGCACCTGCCGTCTGGACACAGGTATTGGATTGGTTGAATCTTGGTTCTGCTTTACCACGGATGACCATTGTGTGCATGTATGGGGGCGCCGAGAGGAGAGGACCAATCCCGCCAATGTTGTGGAGAGACACACTGGCATTATTCCTGGCATCATGGTGTGGGGAGCCATAGGGTATGACTTCAGGTCATCTCTGGTAGTGATTCGGGGGACCCTGATAGCACAGCGCTACGTCAGTAACATCCTGCATCCGCATGTCTCACCCCTCCTGAAATAGCACCCTGGTGCAGACTTTCAACAAGACAACGACTGTCCACACATGGCACATGTATCTATGGACTGTCTACATCATGTTGGGGTCCTCCCATGGCCAGCCGAGTCCCCTTATCCTTATCCATCCGAACATTTGTGGGACAAGCTCAGACGTCAACTCAAACCCAGTGTCAGTCTAGGATCTCGAGGGCCAGTTACAACAGCTGAGGGCTGAATTGCCGCAGGAGAGGACACAACAGCTGTATGACTCCCTTTTGCACCATATCGCCGCATGTATCCAGGCCTGGGGGGCTGCCACACCCTACTGACGTGGAACCAGCAGTGTGCCCATACTGCCAACTCTGTTGTCCATTTGATCTGATATTATAATCATCGCGATACAGTCACATGACCTTTCACCACATGCAGATTCATTTCATTTCCACCGCTCCATCTGGGTGCTTAACCTTTTTTTGTCATTGAGTATATGTAAGTATTGAGTATATGTAAGTATTATAATACTCAAGTAACAACGAACTTTTAGACCATCGGTGAAACCCGCACCCTTGCCAACTGTAGAAAGTTACAGCCCATGTTATGTATTTGTACAAACTTTCATAAAATGAAAATACAGAAATACAGGAACAATATGGCCAACAAGGGGAAAACCAAAATTCAAAATGTCCAACAGCTCGGTTCTCAGCCGCACACTCAGCCCATTCAGCCACACAGCAGCCTGAGGAGGAGGGGACCTCGCTAGGGACTGTGACAGACACCAAACAGAGAAAGGAATGGGACAGCCGGCAACATCTGCTGGCCAATTGGGGAAAAGACAGACAGCAGGCACTGATCCTGACAGCCTTTGAAAGTATTGATCTGCTTCTGTTCTGTGTACATCCACATTAAGGAACGCTGATGTACTGTTTTGACAGTCAGTTAATACCAGCCACAACTTAAATAATAATGGAACTCTAGGCTGGGGTTTCCCTGATCTGTTAGCCAATTCTCAGTGGTACATTTCTGTTGGCAGTACTGGAAGATGGACAGGAACAGCGTGATTTTGTACTGTAGGTCATTCAAGAGCAAGGGCCAGTTCATCACACAATTTCATTAGAATTGAAGCGGTGCTCAATACTGAGATCAAGGGGTGAAGAATCTTCAGTGGAACCTTAATAAGTGTTCCCATGGTGCTTCAAGAAGCGCAGTCATGAAATCTCGAGAGGAACCTGAAAGGGCGCTCCTATCGTGCCTCAAGGGGTGCAGACATGCAATCTCCAGGGGAACCTGAAAGGGCGTTCCTATCATGCCTCAAGGGGAGTGGACATGGAGTCTCCAGGGGAACCTCAAGGGACGTTCCTATCACGCCTCAAGGGGCACCTCAAAGGGTATGGCTCAGGGTGACGTGTAGAATTCCGGTGTAGAGTCAGATCTTCCTTGTGTCTGGCTGCTGAGTCCTACCTTAATTTTTTAATGGTTACAGGCTGTTGATTTATGTAAAATGCATTATACATACAAATTCAACTGCAATTAAGCAATTAGGAGACATGATTCTTACCTGATTCGAAGGTCAGTAGTTTTGTGACCTTGGCACCTGTTTTTTAATAAACATGTAGGCCTTTTTTGGGGAAAAAAACCCCATCAAGGACCACAAGCAAATAGGTAAAATGTGTCATTGTATTTAAGCAGTGCCTTCATGTCATTCTTCTTACTAGTGACTACCATTCCGAGGAAATCATTAGCCCATTTTGTGCAGGTGCAAGCATCTTGCACAGACAACCATTTTCTGACCTACTCCATATTTATTTTCCTCTTATTCTTCCTCAAGAGTTCTTTTGAACTTTCCCATCCCTCTGTCAGAATGTGACAAGACGTTCCCAGTGTTTGTGAACAGGACCCTTAGAATGTTCTGACCCAGCTGAATGAGCTCTGTTTTCATCATAAGTTTGAATTCAACACATAGAGAGTCCTTTAGATCATACAGAAAAGCTTCTGTAATTCCCTGCAGCCTCACTCATAGTACCTGGATTCTCTCAGAGGCCAGAAGTGAGCCAAGTTGGGGGTGAGTTGGTCAGCCCAGAAGTCACGATTTAGAGTTTCAGAATGGTTGATCATCTTTTTTTGGAAGTTCAGAGGTACTTTTAGAATGTCTCCTAGCCTTTGACACTTGGCTAAGCATGAAAATCAGTCTGTCTGTCCAGTCATTAGTGAGTTACACTTGGCTCTGTTTAGCTACGGTAACAATCAAAACACGGGTAATCAGATGCATGCCATCCGTATAATTTCTAATTTCTGAAAAATAATCACTTCAATTCAAAAGCTCTCACAGAAAATCCACTGATAGATACCTCATGGGAGGCACACATAAGCCAATTCCACTTAGATACCACTGTCATGACCAGCCAAAGGGAGCTCTTCCATCCTGTCACTTGCCAACTGTCAGACCAACTTTTAATTATAAACAACATGGGGAGTTTTATTTATATAAAGGGAAGCCAGGGATTCAGGGGTGAGTGGAGACTAAATTACAAACCAAAAAATGTCTACTAATATAAAGGAGAAAACAGATATGGATGAAGCAACAACCAGATGTTTCAGTCTGACAAGCAGGGAGCAAATCAGGCAGCTGTGCGAATCGAATTCCAGTTCACTAGCCATTTTATTGTGTGTATTACTGATGACCTTCTTATAATTTGACACAAGGCACTGTGTTGTTAGTCCACACTAAAATTTTATGGGTCGGAGGAAAAGGGGACAAATGGGTCAAAACACCACTATTATTTTGTGGGGTCTTGAGGGATCATGTGACAGTTACTGGTGAATGGCGGCATTTTGAGTCCCACTTCCTGTTTCCTAATTTTTGCATGGTTCTTTTTGGTTCGCTCTTTTAGTGGCGGTATGGATCGCTCTGGGAGCCGGAACACCTCCTCACTCTTTGGCCACCAGCCTGGCAAAGAAATCACAGAAAACCATGTATGCTGGAGACATAGCTGACACGGTGAGTTTGGACGTTAGCGGGCTAAAGGACTTTGTCAGGGAGCAGATTGAGGCTCTTCATGTTAATCTGACATACACTTTTAGGAGAAATTTTACAGAATTGAGGGCTAATGCCGGCGATCTGAGGAAAGAGAAGCAGAAGCTATGCAAATACTTCAAGCTGTTTCAAGGTCAAGTCCAGTAGCACAAATTGGAGCCGGGGTTGCTCCGTTCTGAAGTGGGACTCCTTCGTAATAAGATTGCAGAGCAGGAAAACAGGGTGCGGAGGGTTAGCGTCAAGACTGTCAGGGTTCTGGAGGACATGGAAAAGAGCAACTTACTGCATTCTTGGATTTTCAATGGCTGAAGTGGTTTCCAGATCTTCCCAGCTTCAGACCCAAAGTGATGAGGGCTCATTGGTTTACGGGCAAAGCCGATGGGTCACACCCTCGCCCCTTAATTTTGAATCTCCTGCACTAAGTCACAGGTTCACTTTGAGGGCCGAAAAATTCTTTTCCTCGCCAACCACAGCACCCAGACCGCACAAGTTCGCAAGGCTGTTTAGACAAAGGCTTAGGAGGCTGGTATTCCTGCTTTACCCAGCTAAGGTACACCTTTCATTTGCAAGTGAGGGATTTCCCTAGTTAATTTGTAGTTATTTAATTATTTCATTTTAGTTCACTCATATCTTTTATATTGCTTTCTGTCCTTGCTTCCTCACATCATGTCCATTGCGTATCTCATGCAATGCACTCTTACCAAGGCTGTCTAACCCCCTGGCTCCAGGAGTCTGTGTGAAGACCACAGATAAAGGGCCAGTGTCCCTCGGGGGGCGGGCAGACAGATGAAGACAGACTGTGTGTGAACATCTTTCATTTTGTTTTAATGAACTCCTTAAGCTTAAGGAACCTGCTTCATCATTCGACCCAAAAAAGATCCTGAGGTTGCACTGAAGAAATCGATCAGTTGGTGTCTCAAAAAGAATCGGTGAGAGTATAATTAATGCTGGATGACTGAAGACAACAATTAAGTGCACAAATCAACTGAGGTAAGAGCTTCCTCCTGTCTTCGGCTGAAGATTGAAAATAGCTTTTCCTTTGCTCAAACCCCCTATCAGGGAGTTGTTTGATGATGATGAAGTAAATGTAACTAATTGTGAGATATATTTTTTTATGAGCTCAAAGAAGTTTTCCTTTGCTGTATGGGAAACAGTAGACACCGTTGTCGTAATGTAATGTAAAATCTGCAGATATGTTAGACAATGTTTGTCAATGGACTTTTGTTTTGAAACCAATAAATTTGGCACATTTTTATTGAATTAAGCATGCGTCCCAATAGTTTCTGTGAGCTCTGTAAAGGGGCTGATAAAAAAAAAACTCATTTCATCATATAACATGTTAATTTTAAAAACATCCATGTTATATAATGTAACAATGCCCTCAAACACAAGCTGAAAGACAATTTAAGAACGGGCATAGTGTATGAAAGCAAATATCTTTACAATTTATTAGAAAGACAAAAACACTGCACTTGTCAAACTGAAGTCCAGAGTAAGAGGTTGATTAATTTCCTTCCACTTTAAGATTCAGACAAAAAAAAAAAAAAAAACAGCAAATTCGAAAAATTTCAAATTCTCCATGGGTCACACAAATATCAGGCTTCTTTTTGTATTTGTGCACCACTTTGTTTACCTGTGGAAGTAGTTTCTTCATACCTGGGGTGCATTCCTTCAAGGTCGCAAAATGAAAAGCATGGTTTATTTTGATCAATATCATTATATTAAGTGGCAGCTTTGTAGCAGGCTAACTCCAAACTTAGTTTAGCCTTGTGGCAGATGAGTCCCACCTGGCAGAAATGAAATCCCGTTTATATATATAAAAAAAAAAAAGCAGCCTTCAATTTCCCCCCCCTATTTTGACTCATTGCCGTCAAAGCACACGCTCCACACACGCGTGTTCACCTGTCATGATTATTTTAGAAAACAAGACAGACCTTTCTATAGTATGGGACACTTATAAAGTGACCTACATGTCAGTTAACAATAATGAAGGGGAAAAAAAAAATCAATAGCCTATTTAACCGATAGAGCATTATCAGTGAGGAGGGGGCCTTTTCGCAACAAAACCAAAAAGGGCTGGATGAGCCATTTGGGGATCTGGCACCACCTTTTCAGAGAGCACCGAGCACAGGAACCCCCACAAATGTTAACAAGTTAATGTAACTTGATATGAAATATGGTTGTATATTGTTCTTTTAATATAGCACTCAGTGAAAACGTCCGTGTAACATTTTACCTGTGCTATATGCATTTCTGAATTTCACCAAAGCTCGAACCAGCAATCCGTCGCCAATCAGACGCTTCGCCAGTTTAATCTAGCTGATATCTTTCCATGTCACCTCACTTGCCTTATTAAATAGTGACAGTGTTACTTTTTTTCTTGTGACTACAGCCTTGTAATCCACATATCTACACAAGCGGCATTTGCTCGGCTGTGGAGATCAACACTACTCTTGTGTCGCCTTCTTTTTGTGAAAGGGCTTTAACAGGCTTGGCTTGAGTTAACGTCAACAAGGTGTGGCCAATTTGTTTTCACAGAATGGCTTGACCTTTCAGTGGGAATCAATAATAATTCAAGCTGAGCTAATTCAGTGAAGCACAGATTAATTTGGTGATATTGATGGAATACCCCCCCCAGCTTTCTCGAGTGATAAAATGCAACTGAAAATGTCATGTTTCAAAAAAAGATATCAAGATACAAAAAAGCTACCCTGTTATAAACGCAACTTTGAAAAGCGTTTATCATGAAAGACTGCAAACATCTCCACTAAAAGAAACACCATTCACTTTAAATACCAAAATAGTGAAATACTAGCATTTCTCTGAAGAATATTTGTAATTTAACAAAAGCAGGAAAAAAATACTTAAAAACCTGCTTCGCAACTGCCATCACTGGAAACAGAGTAAACTTTACAAAAAATCAGTTTAGAAAATTAACACCTTACTAAAAACTATAATGATTGCTGCTGCCATTATGTCACTACTACACAGAATAAGGGGGGGGGGAGAGGCTTAATTTATGAATAAATTAGCTCCAGATTAATCTGTCTTTTTGTTTAATCAAAACTGGTGCTTTTTGATTGATGGGCACCCTGGAAACAGTCCATGCAGATTAACAATAAAGCACTGCACTGTCAATGGCCAAAGACAGTTCTGTACAGGTTTGCATATCCACACTCAGTGAAGCTATTTTGTGACTGCTGTAAACTTCTAAAAAGTGCAGTGGTTTACTAGCTTTTCCCTATAGTTTGTTCTTCAGATTAAAAGTCCTTCCAGCGGTAATTAGGAATCCCATCTTCATTCAAGGTCAGGCATTTCTGTGGAGAAATAACAGTGCTTAATAAACATGTTTAAATGAGAACAGGATGAACAGATTGGGAAAATGAATTGGTGACACTTACTTTCATCATCACTGTCAGCATATTCATCCTGTGAATCACAAATTAATTATAATTTTAAACCACGGACATGAGCATTAGCAATGATTTTCACATCAAGATTTAGGGTGATATTCTAAAATTCATTAGCAGAAAACAGTAACATATGTCAGGTGGGTTTAAGTTTTTCTGATTATGATGACCAAATTGTTTTACTTGTAGTTTTGGTGCATGTCACAGGTATAATAAATTTAGCCAAGAACAGTTAATTATGCAAGAAAACAAGTGTTTAAGCTGTACTGCGATAGTCAGGATGTACATCAATGATACATCATTCTAATTGATGATATGAATGTTCATAATCTCAATATGATATTGTATCAATATATTGTCCAGCGCTAGAATTCAAGCATTGGAAAAGCTGAGATGCGTGGTCTATGACATCATTGTCAGGGACTTATCTGGTTCCAGCATCTCAAAATCGGCTACATCTCTGCAATTTCCAAGTACTACAGTACCTAGAGTCTACTGAGAATGCTTCAGTTTAAAAACAAAACCCAGTTATATGCAGTTCTGTTGCATATAACATTTTATCACAGGTCAGAGGAAAGTGATTTGTAAACTAACAAGAAAAAACGATACATTAGTACAATAGTGATGTGCAGAAAAGCATCTTCAAACGCAATCTGTCGAAGTGATTTTGGAGACAAGACAGTGCCCTACTTAGTACTAGGCAGACATATCTAAAAAGACAGCCGCCAAGTGTATTCGCCCTCAAATTCTATTTTTAACAAAGCTGCAATGCATATTAATGGCTACATCATAGAAGGGCAAGTGTAACCCTGTACCGATTATTAAACAGGCAGGCTTAAACAGGGATGCGAATAACTGGTACAAGTACGCATTCGCCATGCAAAGCGATGTGCCCGGCAATCTCTCCTCAAATGCGCATTTCTGCTGCTACTCTATGTGCATTTGCGCCGACATGACAAGGTTTTAACCTTTTTACCGCAAATTAAGTATGCATTAGCCGTAAAAAAAGGTTCAAATGCCCAGTAACTTTTTATCAATACAAGGTGAATGCGGATAAATACGCATTTTCACTTCTATGACAAAACAGTGCCGCATGTATTGCTTTGTATGGCGAATGCGTACTTGCATAACAGTCATGTGCATCCCTGTTTATAAACACGCCTGCTGATTTATTACTTTGTCCAAATCTTACCTCGTCTGCGCCATCCACATCGGGCAGCTCATCTTCCCCTCCCATGTTGTTCATCATCTGCAAAAACAAACATATCCGAAGGTGGTTCCCTCTTAGCTACTTCAGGGATGGTAACATTTCACAGATGAAATTTTAGAAACACCTGAAGATCCACTCACCTCTGAGAAACGGTCAAAACTAGAAAGCTCTTCATCTGAATCATCTTCCCAGTCCTTCCAGTTATTAAAATCAACACCAAGCCAATTTAGCTGTAGAATACAAACAAAACGATTTCATGATGGCATCTCCAAATGGTACGTGTCATAAAAACACAAGAAATTTACAAACGCGAGGAGGCCATTCGGCCTATCAAGCTTGTTTGGGGAGAACTCGAAAAATAGCACAGAGTTGTTAAAATCTTACCTATTTGATTGAAAGGAACGCAGGGTTTTAGCTTGTACTACACTAACAGGAAGACTATTCCATACTCAAGCTACTCGATGTAAAAAGAAGTGCTTTCTCAAAAATAATTTAAAGCTTACCTTTGCCTTGTCTTTTGTTAACCTTGGCCAGGACTTCCCAGATTCAACCTTTCGTAAATAACACAGTACAGATCTATCCGTCCGTTTGTGCTTGGACTCCTGTATGAAAATTAGAACATGGCAAACTGTTACTTTTATGTGTAACTACATGCACATGCAAAAAAAATGCAAGGAAAATATAGACGGAGGCTTACATTTGGATCAATAACTTCAAAAAGGTCAATCTCATTTTGATGTTTGTGTCCATCTGTTCCACCAAGACAGCTTAACAGAAGAAAAACAAGTTACTGATTAAAATTACTAGTTCAAATGATGTATTTCATGACGATGGAGACACAGGGCGAGTCAAAAGTCTGGAAGCACCCAATAACTTTACATGCTCAGTATTGGAGTGAAGTAACCAGTACCATTTTACTTTAGAATAATGGCTGCATATGGGAAGTGTATGAACACCCTTCAAGTCAGTGAATAAAAATAGAAATTAGTCTAATACTTTAGAAGCAATTTCTTCAAAAACTTATTTAATCAAAATCAAAAAAAACGGTGACACTAAGATCATTTGATGAATTTAAATGGAATGACCCGCATGTTGCTTATACACTCAGTGACCAAAAACAAACAAAAAAAAAAAGTCAGAAAACCCAGAAGCAATGGTCCAATTTGGATGTAATTTGGTACACATGCTGACCAGTGATGGGAATGTAAATGACCTGATTTGCTAGGAGCTGGCACATCTAGTCACCAGACATAGAGGATGTCTCCTAGACACATTGGCAGACAAGCAGGACTTGGCAGAGTTTGATAGGGGTCAGATGGTCGTATCACGCAATTGCCCGGGATGCAGATGTTAGTCGCCCGATGTTGGAACTAATGGGCATGTGGGGACACCCAAGACAGACCACACCAAGGGCGGATTTTTGTGTTGTGGGCCAAGCATTACAGAACCCCATGACATCCCTTCTGCACTGTATCACTGCATGCATCCAGACCCGGGAGGGTGCCATACCCTACTGATATGGGATCAACTCTGTTGTTCATTTGATCTGATGATATAATCATTGCCATACAGTCACATGACCTTTCACCACGTGCAGATTCATTTCATTTCCACCTCTCTGCATCATTTCCACATGGTATTTACAGATGCTCCTCAGCTTACAATGGGGTTACGTTGTGATGAACCCATCAAAAATGTACAATTATGCATAATAAGAAGTCACCAAACACACACACACGTTGCTGTAAGAGTTTCAGAAGTGTAAAGTAACTATGTTACTGTACTTCAAGTTTTTTCCCCCAGATTTATAATCTGAGTGCCTCAAGTTGTTATTTCACTTTTACCTTGCTACACTTCTGTGCCAAATTACTTATTGATACATTTTGCACAAGTCCAAATTGTTTCTCACCCGATTAAAAGAAGAAAAAAAAAAAAACAAACGGTTTGCATCAAGTATGCAGCACACCTGAGAGGAACAGCAGATAGGCTGGGCTAAAACATATTGAAATGAAGGGACACTCTCAAAGAAATAAAAAAAAAAAAAAAAGGCAAATAATTGCTGTGAAATTGGCCAAAACCTTTTCACTATGGAGACAGGGAGTCATCAGTTTGAGATTTTAGAGAAAGGTGGCCAGCTCTATTGAGTGAAATTCAAGATTAAATTTTTACCTGCTATGGAAGTTAATACATTTGTTCGGCCAGTTGGTTTTTTTTTTTTGGTCTCATGATTTTTCTCCCCTAAAAAAAACAACTTCAGGAGTATCGCAACAATGCCCTTGAAGGAGGCTTTCATGGTGAAGCTGAACTGGTATATGCCTAACCTTGCACGAATGAAAAAAGCCAAAGGAGGCAGAAGGTTAAAGTCACAACCTTGCTGCACACACTAAACCAGGTATGTAAAAGCAAAGCATGCATATTTAACTTTTTTTAATTTAACAAATTTTTCCATTATTGGGCTGCAATCGTGACCCCGTTCACATTTGGCTGTAAAATGCGTCTTGGGCAATTGGATCGCAAATGTTAAAAACAAGTGTAAACAACCATGATGCATTGTGATCTGATCACTCAAACAACCTGGCAAAGTGATCTGGAATGGATTTCACCACTGACAAAGACGTCACAATAATTGTGCTCGGGGCCGTAACAAAATCTGAACGCAACTGGTCAGCTAGACACCTTGGAGACGCACAAGTCCCTGTGTGCCCCTGTGTTCCCCTAGGCAGCACCATCGGCAACAGGCTGCTATACTGCTCTACAGAGCAATTCCGCACATCTTGTCCCTGCAGCAGTGAGACTCCACAACAGCAATCACCATTACTCTCAGTGAACACTCACACATGCACCCGGAGCATAGAGACTGCCTCAGCCTCCCGTCGTCATGGCACCATTATCATCATTTTTATAACTACTACTATTTGTTATTGTATCATTATTATTACTGTTATGTGCCATGTCTCTTCACTGAACCCCCTAACCCCAGTGTCTAACTTTACACATTCTGTGACGTGTTCCACAAAGCGGGCTTTCTTTTTTCTTGAAAAAGGTAAAGCCAATTTAACCCAGACTACCTTAAATCCAACAAGTTATCCAACTAAGTAAGGAAATCCTGCTCATGTTGTATTGTCTAATCCTGTCTATAACTGCTGCTGTAACAATGAAATTTCCCTTTGTGGGATTAACAAATTTCATCTCATCTTTTTTTTGGATCTTGATATGGGTAAACGCTACCCAAAAACCAAATTGTTAGCATGAGTGTTAGGTATACAGTAAAACTGGTCTAAGTCGCCGGCTTGAAACTTGCTCAAGCAAAAGTCCCGATTATTCCTAATGATGTTTCCCTTTAAAATTCCTTGTGTAAATCGCCGCTTGTAAGTCGTCAAATTCCCATAGTCGTCACCTAAATCCCGGTCCCGAACAACACAAATGAATGGATTTTCCTACCTGTAAGTCGACACCCCAATCGCTGCATTCCCGCCGCCTGCTTTACACCTCCTGCTTGTCACCACGGCAATGTAGAAACGGGGAAACCCCACCTATCGCACTAGTTGCTCCCTGGTCTTAAGTCTCGCGTGTATAGTGCGGTGTAGTATCACAGTAGGCCCACGGAAGGGTGCGGTTCTTTGCCACTGTTATTCAAAATGGCTAGTGGCGGTTCAAAGCGTAAATTAAGCACAAAAAAAATTATATAGAAGTATGAAATCATGAATGTATGAAAAGTACATGGAGGCCAATCCAGGTCTAACAAAGACCGAGGCCGTGATGAGTAGAGGTATGGTGTTATATTTACTAGTCGGCAAAACGGCGAGATAGACATAAGTCACCGAAGTGACGACTTGGAGAATTGACGAGATACACCCAAGTCATCACTTTCAAGCTGGTCCCGTGAGTGTCGACTTAGACCAGTTTTACTGTATTGCATTTGGATCCATCTTCAGCCCTATTTCTCTTCCATACATAATTTCTGCACAGGTTTCTTCTTTGTCAATTTAGGCTATGAAGCATGTTAGGCTTTCATTGGGCCAGTTTTGCATTGTCCAGTTTACTGTGCATTGCTGCACGTTTCCATATATTAAAAAAGTTTTTAGTTTTAAGAAGTTTCGAGATACAAAAATGGAATGCAGTTCTACAGGGATACAGGGAACACCTGCAGACACTAACATGTTCTAGGGGCATGGTGAGTATTGTGTAGGTCCACTTCGTGCCACCAAAACAAGGCTCCAGATGGTTATAAACTCAGACCTGCTTCCTGGAATATTTCAGTACTGGTCCGCATATTTCCACATACTGTACATCATCAAAGCAGAATACCAGGGAGGTATCCGAAAGCAGGTTTGAGTTTAAACCTTAACTATGACACCACGGTACAATTAGCTTTATCTTCAGGTTTCCAGTTGAAATATCTTACAGCAAAAGCAACACCCCTTGGTTTTCCAGATTTCTTTATTGGCAAATGCTAATATTTCAATATTTGTGTGTGTACTTCATGATATATCCCAGCTGTCTTGTCAACTGTTTCAGTGAGTAAAGTGAATCTTTACTCACTGAAACAGTTTCAACACATTGTTGCTCTTGCTCTACATTATTGTCATTGATACGTTTGATTAGAATAGTACACTTGTATGACCTATCAGTTTCCTTTGTGAAATACTCTGCGAATTCCATCTCGGCCAATTTGTGCAGCAGTCTTGATAATTGTACAGATGAATTCTGGGTAGATTCGGGCACGCCTCAGAGTCGTCGTGTGAGCGGTATCGGAGCGAAATTGCAACGAGAAAGAGCGACCACTTCAGCCTTAACTAAACAACCGCTCCGCACTCTGACTAAATTCCACCCGCTCCGCTCACATGCTATGACACACATTAGCCCATCCAATCCGTGCTTGAGCATGTTGGACCCCCAAAGTCCAGTTTGTCCGTCTAGTGTGATCACGCCGTACTGTGCCCAGGCGTGGTACACTTAACCGTGTCCTGGCCTGCTTAGAGAGGTGGGTCAGAGCACGATTAGGCAGACTCAGGCACGGTATGGATGTAGTGTGATCGCTAAGTGTCAGGGTACGGAACACAGACATGACATCAATGATGTGACTGTCACAGAACATGTGCGCATATCCACAATACGCCAATCAGACCCAGAAGGAACAGATCAGGTAGGCTGTACAGAATGCGGCTTTTTTTTTTTGCAAAACTGCATTGCGAAAAAAAATGTGCGTAAGGAAAGTAATGGGTGGTGAGGGGGAGAGTGGGGGAAAAAAACACAAGTGAACTGTGAAACGTATTTCTTCTATGATTAAACTCATCACTATTACTCAGCACTGTTAAAAAAAAAAAAAAAGCAAACCGTTAAGTCCCCACAACGCTTAGAAAAGCATTCTTCGATTCATTTGCTCGATAACTTCCCGTGCTGCTTAAAACACAGCATACCATAATAACCTGCAGGTACAGATGCTAGTTTGATATCGTTAACATATCCTGTTTATTATAAGATCCCTAACATAAACCATTGACGTGAAGCTAGGGAGATCATATTTAAATAGCTGACATTTTAGTGATGCGTGTAATTCCGATATAAGGCATAACCTCAGGCCAGGATTGTTAAGTGCAATGCAGGTACAGACCAGCGGCGGAAGTGGAGAGCAAGGGCAATCGTGCTTGGACGTGATACAAGGCAGCCGGGCCAAGTGTGAGTACGCCCTTAAAGGTGACTTACTTGAGTGGTATCTTTACTTTCACATATGTACTTTTAAGTATGAAATCTGAGTACTTTTCCCCATCACTGATGAGATCACAACCAAGACTGAAATGTGACTGAGTGGATTAACACAGCTAGTCTGGAAACAGAACAAAATGTAAAGGTAACTAATGAATGTGCATTGCTATCACAATCAAGTCAAAATATCTTAAATTGAACCATCATAAAGCAAGGAACTTTGTATGTTTGAGTACAAATATACCAGACAAAAAAAAATTTAAAATTTGAAAACATTAGTTACAATCTTGTATAGGGAAAAGATTTCATACTTACGTAAAATTCACCTTTGATTTTTCAAATTTCACCTTGACATCTTTACTATCTTCAACACAAAACTCAATAACAACACAGTCCCGTCTATCATACCACTTCGTAGTTGCTGGCAGCCTGTTGAGAGAAGAAAAGCATATGAATACATTACAGGAACCTTTCAAATCAGAATATTTTGAGATACTGGAACAGCTAGAGTAATGAAACACTACACTTGTGAAATTGTGAGCATTTGTCAGTGTCTGCATTTCAAAACAAAAAAAAACACTGATAGCATTTCAAATAAATCCACTTAGCTACATCACCATCTGCAGGATATTCAGGCAACATCTACCTTTATTAAATCAGCTACATCAGGTTGTTTACTGATATTCTTGTACTTGGCACTTAACGAAAGATAATGTTCAACGGCATTGTTAAAAGCTTGTCAATGAATAGATCTTGCCTGCTTTAAACAAGCTTATAAGAAGTCACTTCATAATACCAAATTAAAATATGAATGCAATTAAATATAGAACCATTTCAAGCGGTCTTAGGGAATAAAAAGCTTTCTAAATGGAGCAGCAGCACCCTGGTGTAAGGCCATACAAAGAGCCGCTATCGGCGGCAATGAGTACTCGCTCCTCGTTAAACTAAAAAAAAGCAGTGTCAAAACTGACGACAATGCTACACTTAGACGGGTATTTAGGTTATCTTAATCCCAAAGGCTACCTGACTGCTCGGCTTGCTTCAGCGAATTTGTACAGCTAATATAAGGGGGGGAGGGGGAAGCGTCCATTCATTATTTTAGCCTCAAGATGACTTTCGGTTTAACGGAACTGTACTAGAGTTCACTAGCGGATTTTATAAAATATCAATGGCTTCTCAATTGCGCCAGCGCACGTGAAAAGCACTTGTGTGCGTTTGTGTATAAAATAAAGAAGTACATTTAAAAAGATGCACCCGTAAACTGGTATCTAGGGACAGAACGTGCAATTTCTACAAATGTTCACATACGACTTACACAACTATGTAACATAATTGGTAAAACAAAACAGTAGGGGGAAAACAATAATGTGATAAACGCCAATATTTCGATTAAATAGCGTATTTAATGTCGAGAGACGTATAGGCGAGTAGCCCCACAGAACCAGCTAGCTAACCGCGACAGGACAGGAGGCCTAGTACAGTCTACTACCATCTGTACCTCTACGATAACAGCACCAGCGTGTACATATTATCTGTTACTGACACATGTAACACACAGCTTAGGAACCAAATGTTTAATAAACATTAAGCATCACTAATAAAACGAAACAAGCGCTCACGAACGATGAAGCCGCTCACCGCGTTTGCACTCATACTTTCCACAGAAAACTTACATCTTATTCTTAGCTCCCCGAACCCGTATTTCCCTGGGCCACCGTTCCGTTTGATTTCCCGTATCTCCTTAAACGGTGAGATATATCAGCAAAATAAACGAAATATCCGTAGCTAATCTCGTTCACAGACTCGCGCGCCTGCCCTCCTTGTTTCAGCGCTGTGACGCAGCAGCAGCAGGAGGCAACCTCGAGCTGGACGTTTCTAGAGCTTTTTTTCTGTCTCATTCAGGGAGAAATTCCACTTTTCCGCGCCCCCGGCTCATAGGTATTGCAACATTGCAATACAGCAGTTTACAGGTATCAACATTTAGGCCAGCTAGCTTAACTGAGTTTTTTTTTACATTGTGACTAGACTAAATTAGCTAACATTGAATAATTGCAGTATATAGGGCAATGGGTTATTGAAAAATTCTGTTACTATATGTAACAGAATTGCAGACGCTATTTATGTGGGCTTCACCCACCCTATTTGTTTTCTCTCAGCCCTCCGAAAAATTATTTTTATAAATCCATTTAGCGTTTTTTCATACTAATTCTGTAGCTGGGGTCCCTGCTGAAAGTGGCAACCGTACTGTGGCATAACCCCCCCCTGATGCTCAAATCTTAGATTTGCCCCTGCTTTACTCTCTGTTTCTGCTATTTCTCAACTCTTAGAGTTAAGATTTTATTTCAGAAAAAAAAATCTAGATCTAACAACTGAAACATTTTTATTAGGCTCTCTTTGTCACAGATGACTTGAAATATAATACTGGTCGTGGAAAAGAATCCCCATATTATATTCATATTTGGTGTGACCACCTGCCATGTGCAGAGGGGGTGGCTAAAGGGACCCAAGCCACTGTCTCTTTACCCTCCTTGAGTAAGTTATCATGAACTAATTAATCTCTCTCATACTGGGGGTCACATGTTATTCTGTTCACTAACCTTACAGACAGTTACATTATATAGACAAAAGTATTAGGACACACCATTGAATTCATGACCCACAGAACCCACTGAACCATCATGTGGCAGTGGGTCAGAACCATTGAAACATGATGGTGTTGCAGGAAAGAGGTGAGGGGGTTGGAAGGGAATGTAAGGCAAGAAAACAAAATGCTAATAAATAAAATAAAATAAAACCTAATGCAAATTTGTAATATTCCTGCATCCAGACAGTGGTGGAATGAGCTGACAAACCATCAGACTCCCTATTTACCATCATGAAACCCTGTACGAATTCCTGTACTAACCTGATTGTTCTGTGAATGTTCTTGCATTGTGCTTACTGACCCTTAAATTGTTTTATTAGATATGATGTCAAACTGCATCTGGCTCTGCAAGCAATCCTCCAACTTGCGGGGAAAAAGTTTGGGGGTTGATGACGGGATTGGCACTCCAGCCACTGTAAAAACTTCACACGACTCTGATAAGGCAGACACGTGTCTTCTGCTCTCTACCTGAGTAGCTCTGCTGCAGTCATGCATCCACAAGAAGGCTGCAGTCATGATCAAGATTATGGGGGGAAAGATCCCAGGAGCCTCGTCCCCGGAAGAATCAAATCACTGACCCACTGCCACATGTATATGAAATCAAGCCCTTAGCCCTGAAATCAAGCCCTTGTGAAAGAATGGGTCATTCTGAAGAGCTCAGTGAATTCAAGTGTGGTACTTTCATAGGATTGTATACCTTTGCGACGTCAGTTCATGAAATCTCTTCCCTGCTGGATATTCCACAGTCAACTGTAAAAGTGGATGCAAAGTGGAAGCATTTAGGAACAACAGAAACTTAAAGACCACGTAAAGTAACAGAGAGGGGTCACTGACTTTCGAGGCACATATCGCGTAAAAGTTGCCAGTGCTCTGTTGAATCAATGACTGCAGAGTTCCAAACTTCCTCTGGCATTAACCCCAGCACAAAAACTATGTGCTGGGAGCTTCATGGAATGGGCTTCCATGGCTGAGTAGCTGCATGCAAGCCTCACATCATCATGTGTAACGCCAAGTATCAGATGGAGTACTGCAAATCACACAGGACTATGGAACAGTGGTAACGTGTTCTGGAGTGACAAATTAAGCTTCTCTGTCTGGCAGAGCCTGGGTTTGGCAGATGCCAGGAGAACATTATCTGACTCCACTGTGCTATCTGTAAAATTTGTTGGAGGAGGGATAATGGTATGGGGTTCCAGTAAACGGAACTCTTGACGTTTTAGCATACCAAAACATTTTGGACAAATCTTCTGGTTAAATGGACAAAAATTCCCATAGACGCACTCCAAAATCATGTGTTTCTAAAACGCGCCACTTAAATTTTTTATTATTTATTTTAACATTCTCCTCTTGTGTCTCTGTGTGACTGTTTAGTAGTAACATGAGCAATTTCCTCCGGGATCAATAAAGTTTTTCTGATTCTGATTCTAAATACCGTTTAACAATGTGCCACTGACATTAGATGTGTTTTTTGTTAGTCAAAGGCACAATGTCATTTCGCTGCCTTAAAACAGCAACGCAACGACAATGAGACTGGCCACACCTCATTTAAAAAAACACCACTCCTGCCAGCGGAAAGCAAAACCATTTGCTATTTTGACGACGTGCAGGCATGGCGTGAAAATGACCAATGCTCTGCTATGAAACTAGTAAAATCACTTTGAGTTGTGCTTTGAGTTTGTGGAAAATAGGGTCCATAGTCTGCAAACTGAAAAAAAACAAGTTCAGAAAACAAAATGTTTATGTACAATTTGTGTGAACTTGACAATGTGCAAGAATGTGTGCTGTTACTAGAAAAGAGTAATCCAAAAGTTACACATAACAATATCGCATTAAATATCGCTATTGCACAAATACCATGATATATCCTGATAAAATTGTATGTCCATATTGCCCACCCCTAGAGATCACAAAAAAACTAAATTGTGTATACATTTGAGGGATTATATGAGCTCGATTTAGTATTTCTTGGGAATTTAAACTGGCAGACCAATAATAGGTGTACCCACCTACAGAGATCTGGCCACCGGGCCTGCGTACCTCAGAGTTCTGCCACTGAAGTGCAGAGTTTATGAAGCTCCTCTGACAGCAGAGGAAGTTGGTCACTGTGCTGGTGAGATAAGGCATTCCGTGCTCCTACTTGGATGGCTCGCCTCAGATTGAGAGCAGAGATCTGCAGTGCAGCGCACGCCTCAGCACCACACCAGCTGATCCCCAATAGGCCTGATGATTGGCTCCTCAGTGATTTGATTCTTCCGGGGACGAGACTCCTGATATCTTTCCCCCCATAATCTTGATCATGACTGCAGCAGAGCTACTCAGGTAGAGAGCAGAAGACACGTGTCTGCCTTATCAGAGTCGTGTGAAGTTTTTACAGTGGCTGGAGTGCCAATCCCGTCATCAACCCCCAAACTTTTTCCCCGCAAGTTGGAGGACTGCTTGCAGAGCCAGATGCAGTTTGACATCATATCTAATAAAACTATTCAAGGGTCAGTAAGCACAATGCAAGAACATTCACAGAACAATCAGGTTAGCACAGGAATTCGTACAGGGTTTCATATGGTAAATAGGGAGTCTGATGGTTTATCAGCTCATTCCACCACTGTCTGGATGCAGGAATATTACAAATTTGCATTAGGTTTTATTTTATTTATTAGCATTTTGTTTTCCTGCCTTACATTTCCTTCCAATCCCCTCACCTCTTTCCTGCAACACCATCATGTTCTTATAGCCATGAAGGACCTCAGTTGTTGATGCTCCAATTCCCTGATTACAATAAGCACACACTTGATGGGATTTGGCACTTGTGAAAAAAGTGAAGTCTACATGTCATGGGGTGTCTGGGCTTGAATGTAAGCTGCATACAGAGAGAAAAGGACTGATCTTCCTCTTACATAGGATAAATCTGCAAGATTGGGAGACTGCAATTTATGTGCGTGGTAAAGCCATATATTCAGGAACCTTGGAACATTTGTCTGTTATCTGCTTTCACTCTTTGCTATGACTTCAATTTTGGGGTAATCCATCAATTTACACTTCAGAAATATTGGCACCACTCAAAAAAAGTGAACAAAAACATTACCATTTGGGAGAAAACGTTTTGGTGCCTAGAAACTGTTGACTATAGTGATTTCCTGTTTCACTGGGGTATAAATATGAGGCAACACACAGGTGTTGACATCCATCAACATGGGTAAAGCCAAAGAGATCTCATGAGAAAAAAAGATGACAGGCTGCTTACATTGGGGAATGGCTACAAAAATATATTCAATTGAAATTTCCAGTAAGCACAAACAGGGCCATAATAAACAAGCTTCAAAAGCATGGAGCTCATGAAAATATGCCAGGAATGGGACATATCTGCATATTTCCGCCCCATGTACAGAGGAGGATGCTAAGGAAAACAAAGAGAAGTCCAAAGATCAATTTCTCAATTGCAATCTTTAGTTGAATCTTGGGGATTCACCATTTCAAAATCAATTGTAAGACGACGCCTCCGTGACCAAAAGCTTCACGGCCAGTGGCACAATAGAAGCCTCTGCTGAGTCCAAGACACAAATCCCAGCATCTCAACGTTACCAAGCAACACTGGATATGCAACTGCATTTGTGTGTTGCGGTCAGATGAGACGTGAGCTTTGACCACACACTCACACACACCATCGCCAAGTTTGGTGAAAAAGGGAACTGCGCACAGAGTACCTCCTACACAAGGCTAAAGATGCCGTCTTGCTGCCAGTGACCGAGGCACTCTTGTTAATTCCAGAACATTTCAGCTGAAAATCTGGTTGTCTCGGCGTGAAGGCTGAAACCAGACCATAGTTGGGTCTTTTAACAAGAGAATGATCCATATCACACATCAAAATCAAGTGTGGAGAAACACAGAACCGAGGTTTTGTGATGTCCTCTCGTTCTCCAGATTTGAACCCAATTGAAAACCTGTGGTCTCATGCAGAGAGCAGTTCACAGGAGAAAAGCCAAGAATCTCCACAATTTGGAAATGTCCTGCAGAAGTGTTCTCCAGCCTTGTTAAACAGTACAGAAAGAGGCCACATGCTGTCATTCTTGCCAGGAAAGGCTCCACCAAACACTAACATTTGGGGTGGCAATATTTTTGGAATCTGCCTTATGAAAATTTGTTATGTCTGACAATAAAAGTATGAGGCTTACCCACTTTAAGCACAAAAACTCTCATTGCATGTGTGGCCCCTTTTATGAATTTCATATGCGGTGCCAATAAATCTGAAGTTAACTATTCAAATATGTACTCAACCGACAACCAATTATTAAGACATTCAGTAAATGATCTGAAGATTCACTTTTAATGCTTGACTTTTGAATCAAATACACAAAAAGGGGGCAAAACAGTCACTTTATTACCAATAAATACCAATTGGGGCATTTCCAGTTCCAACAGCATAATCCTTACTGCATTAAGAGGGAAAAAAATCCAAAAGAATTTTCCGTCTTTGCAATCCACAGCTTTATTTCATCCGCTGGTATAAACTGTACAAACATATCAAATGAACAGTTTGACCTTCTCATTTCCATGGCCTGCTTGCCTTCTACATTGTCAACTCCTGCAAATACAAAGAGGCACATTAACATACAAGCCAGACCTCAAAAGTGTTACAGTCCATTGGGGAACACAATTCAAAATTCTTACCATAATGGCATTGACAATGTCGTTGTTGTTGTTCTTGAGGGCGCGTACTGCCTTTGCCCGTGAGACGTTGGCTTGTGACATCACTAGTTCAATGTCCTTCACCTCAACCCCGGTCTCGTCAACCTTCCAAATCACAATAAATATTAGTTAAAATTAAGCACTAAAAGGTTCCAGAATAGATTTTGGCACCATTTAAAAATACGGAAAAAACTGTAAAAGATTAAACCTCAAAAGAACCGAAGTCACTCACCTCCTCCTCTTCACTCTCCTCCTGCACAGTAGGTGTCTGTGTGTTCTCCTGGATATTTGAAACAGTCTCTCCCTGGACCTTGAACTTCTCTGCTGCTGCCAGCTGAGCTTGCTGTGAAAGATCCTCAATCTGCAAAGGGAAAATAAATACCCTCATAATAGGATAATACAAATTCTCCATTCTAAAAGTTTCAAAACATAATCAACTAAACACAAGTCAATGATGGAATCCATTGTCTAATACACACAGTTAAAGATAATACACTGGCAAAAACCTTTTGAGAGAACAGGGAGTAAATGAACGTTCCTCCTCAGGATAAAGATTGGCTTCATTTAGAAGAGTTCAGAAGAACGAAAGTCAAACTATTTTGATCATCATAGGAGGACTGAAGTTTAGTCTAAAACAAGCTGACAAGCCACCTAATAGACAATACTAGTATGCTGAATATAGTTGTCAAACCTACCTTGGCCTCACCGAAAACTATGTATGTGTCAGATGCCGGACTCTTGTAGACATCCGGCTTGGTGATGACAAACAAGATGTTCTTTGACTTTCGGATTGTGACCCTGGTGACTCCTGTCACCTGGCGAAGACCCAGCTTGGACATAGCCTGAAAAGAGCCATATCAAGTGACCACCCACAGCAAATTCCTGGCATGAAAGGCTCTGCAATTAATTACATTCAACAGATATGGGTGCGACTACTGCAAAAAATTTAGCTTTATCGTACATAGAAGTCATGCCGTCAATCATTCACAGAAGCAAAACTTATCAACTGTAATACTTACAAATACCCAGCAAACTCAAAATCAGACACGTTTAAATGCCTTACCTTCCGTGCCTTCTTTTCACTTCTGCTCTGTTTGGCTTTGCTGACTGGTTCCTCATCGATTTCTGCAGCGGCTGCAAGCTAATGGCCGTAGGGACAGACAGGGCGTTCACTACGTTACATAAAATGTACCAGAAACACGCGATCAGCAACCACAAAGTGTCACTGATATATGAAAAAGGTGGCAAGGTGCTCACAAGAATGAACACTTTATACAAAACTCAAAGTCAGGAATTTTTGCGTTGCCGATTCATACCTGTGCCTGTTGCGATTGCACTTGTGCAGAGTCTGCCTCCTCAAGGTCCGGTACAGACTCATCACTGTCGGACTCCGTACCAGACCCTGCAGGGAGATAGGGGGAGGGGAGAAAGAAAAAATAAATAAATAAATAAATAAAAAAAAAAAAACAGCAACCACTGGCCAATGTTTAGTATTTGTAGAAATAAAGAACATGCCAATAGATCCTTCAGCAAGGAGAAACACAATAGTCTTATGCAGGCAAAGGATATCAAGGGTTGTCCAATAACCGACCGTTCTGAACACAGGCGAGTAAAGCTATCCAGCTTCAGGCTCAGATTTACACGTGTCATGTTATTCGTGAAATGAAACATTACTGTCACAAAACTCATTTAAGAGTTCAGACCGCGCAGAGGGTTGTGGGGGGTGGGGTAATTGTGGTTTCGTCTTCCAGAACCGCGAAACGAGATCATGAACGTATGTACTACAGTTTCGGTCTCTGTTTCAGAACCATTACACCACTAACATGCAATTTAAACTGAGAAATATTCTAAACACACAACACACACACACTGTTAATGCAAGTTCTCAATTTCAGAAGTTCACCCATGCAGAATAAAACTCCTCCTGTACCAAGTGCATAGTTAAGAGCGATCACACAGTGAGAAGCAGAAGGCAAACAAACATCACAACTTGGAAACCTAAAATAACCCGATTGCAGGAATAAATTTCAGATACTGTGAAATAAACACTTCATATAACAGGGCTTCAGACTAACTTTTCCAGTGGTAGCACTGGTGCTAGAAAGAAAGAAAAAAAAAACACTTCTTTCAATCACAATTCGTTACCGCGTACTCATGCCGGAGCAAACCACCCTAATGATTAGCATGCACTCACACGGATGAAACTATTCTGGTGGCAGTCTGGAGCGCTGTATAACTTACACAAAATACACCTGACTAAGAATGAAAGTGTGCTCTCTTTCCATTTCATTAGTAGTCAAACAAAAGCATAATAGCTTTTCAATCAATGCATTTATGAGTAAGGTGTTCCAGCACAAAGCACTAAAGTCACACTGCAGTGGATTTTTAGTGTCACAAGCTGACCAAACCCAGTAAAATTAGCTTGAATTATCTGGCCTTTGCCTTCCTGTCTACACCACATGACCACACTGGAAACCACTCCAAATTAGCAGGCAAAAAATTAAAGCCAGATACCCTTCTCATTCTTGATGACAGGTTCCAGTTTGGTAGTAGCTGGAGGGGGTTTATGGAAGGACATGGGTACTACAGGGGGGGTAGGAAAAGTGATTTTCTCCTCAGGTGGAATGAGTGGGGGCAGATCATCATCTTCCTCTGGGGCCATAAGCACAGATGGTTGAACAACTGATTTAGCACTAAGTACTGGGGGGTTCCCAGCAGCAGGGTGGGGTACAAGAGGCAAAACACCGGCAGATTGAGTTTTCTCTGCATCAGATGAAGGCGGAGTGGGTTTCGGAGACTTATCAGTAGCGGGGGGAACTGGAACAGCACCAGAAGCAGGAAGGGGCATGGCCATAACTGGGGTAGCCTCAGGTGGCTTCCTGGAGGAAGGTAGGTCACCCGGAACAGCTTGACGCTCCTTTGAATTAGCATTGTCAGCCAGAGGTAACAATTCCAGCTCTACTTTGCGGGTTTCACTGGTAACTTTAGGAATGCCAAGGGTCTTGGTGTCGGCAGGAGCCTGGGCAGGAGCCTGGGCAGGAGCCTGGGCAGGAGCCTGGGCAGGAGCCTGGGCAGGAGCCTGGGCAGGAGCCTCTACAGCTACAGGGTCAGCAGCACTCTTAGGGAAGAGCAGGGGGTCAGATTTAGACACAGAAGTAGAGAGAGACTGAGCAGATTGAGAATTCTCCAGTGACTGACAAGCAACAGCTACTGAGAGGTTGCTGATGGGAGCTGGTGCAGAGCCAGAAATGGGAGAGGAAATTTTATCTACTGCTGGACCAGATGCTGGTATAGAGATGTCAATCTTGGCTTGCTTTACAGAAGCTGGGAGACTGGCTTGCACCACCTCAGGCTTGGCCGTAGGAGCCTGAGAAGTAGGAAGTATGACATTGGCTTGACCAGTCAACTGAGCCTTTTCAATGGGCTTCTCCGTCTTAGCCGCCTGCACATTGCCACCTTTAGCCTTTCCCTTCCCACTCGTCTTGATAACCTTGGGCTGCTGGATGGAGGCAGTTCCTGGACTAGAAGCAGGAGAACCAGTTGGAGACACTAAAGGAGAGGGCATAGCGGTAGAGGGAGTAGGGGAGGACACTTCAGGAGCATCAGAGGATGACAGCTTGGGAGAGGTGGAAGAGGAGTTGGAAGCGAATGGAGATGAGGGCTTGCTGGTGACGGGCATGGGCTTGGAGACAGAGGAGGGGTGTGAAGACTGCTTGGAGCCACCTTTAGCTTCTTTAGCTTTAGGTGTGGCCACAGAACTAGCAGAGGAAAGTTTCTTGGAATCAGCAGTAGTAGCTGGAGAAAAAGGGAATTCAGTTGTACTTCTGATGAGCGCTATAACATCATAAATAGAGCACAAGGAAACATCTAGTACTATAAGATGTATACACTGAGAATTCTCTAACTGCTAATAAACATGCTTTATAGGATAAAAATACCTCATACAAATTTGTGCAATTTTATGGGAACTGCTATTTGTTAGTAACTATACTACAAGTATCCCTGGAGGGTTTAAGGCAGATATCTAAAAGGGCACAGTAACAAAACAAGCTAACCAAATATCAGAATAAAGTGTCAAAGGTTCATTTCACACCAACAGATTGGTCAATTAGACCTGGATATCTCAATTTTCTTCACCCAAGGGGGGTGGGGGGGGAAATTGCATTAATTTACA
>JAABNX020000044.1:3268895-3280186 GCA_015163995.2 Mormyrus lacerda
TGCTTAGTTTTGAGGGACAGCCTGTTCTAGTAAAGGTTTTTGGTGCTGTGATGTGTAATTCACCTTCAACTTTCTGATGATGGATCCAACAGTGCTTAATGGGACATTCAAATTCTTCAATATTCTTTGTAGCCATTTCTTGACTTGTGTGCTTCAATAACTGTTTCTCACATCAGCAAAATGCTCTTTTGCCTTAATTTTTGCAGTGATTGTCCATCAAAGACAATGGCCCTTCCAAAGGGTGCTTTTTATATCCAGAGAGAAATCTTACACTAAGACTTGCAAGTAGTGCCTAATTTTGTTTAATTATGGTCAAATGACTGTCACGTTCGTGTTGTTTGTGATTAATTTGTCCTTCCAAAGCACAGGGCTTTGAATACTTATGCAAATAGCAGGTTTTTATTTATATATTTTTAATGTTAGTACACAAATGATCTAACTTGCCATTTGTTAAGATACAGGGTTGCCAACTCTCACGCATCTGGCATGACACTCAGGCTTTCAGACTCACACAAGTAATCTTACGGTAAATATAAATTCCATTATAAACCTAAAATTAGCTACGTCTAAATTGTTGGGTTTACAAACACTACAGATAATTTTCAACTTAATAAAACTGTTACATGCATGTAAATGCATGTGCAAACTTATCTCGATTTGAAAATCTCACACCAGCCAGCTGACCCAAGTTGGTGACACTGAAGATACTGGAGTAAAAGAGTTCTCAACATAAATGATGTTTGAGAATATAGTGTATATCTGTTTTATACTCTAGACCAGGAGTCAACAACATGGTGCCCACGGGCGCCAGGATGCCCCCAAGGACCACATGAGTCGCCCATGGACCTGTTCTAAAAATACCAGAACTCACCAGTGAGCAGCATCTAAAATTTAATTTTATCCTGTTGTTGTTCTTTAATCACATTTACATTTATATGGATTTGAAATGACAATATCTAAAAAAAAAAGCATTTATAACATATTAGATTATACACAATATTTAGATAAGTTTAGGAGGGCGTTTCAAACTGGTAGCCCATTGTATGGCTCAGGACCCATGAAGTAGCTCTCAGTTTGAAAAAGTGACCCCTGCTCTAGACAATCGTCATGACTTTCAAGGGGGTTGAATACTTTAGCAAGCCACTTCAAATGTTTTATTTCATCCAAGGATTAATTTTATGTTGATGGAATTTAGTGCTTGTCATACCAATTGCAGAGCCAGAAATCATAGCGTGGGTGGGTGAGCAGAAAATTAGGTGGACCAGTCCCATAACAATTCACTTGATGACAAAATCACACTGCAGACACAGCTAATTTTTTTTTTTTAATCAGTTTTTAAATGAGCGGGGCATTACTAAGACCAAATGAACAAAATGAAAGAAAAATTTTCCTTTCAAAAGCACATTTACTCCTATTGATCTAATATGACAATCCAACGGCTTGTCTTTTTCGGTATGTGTTTCTTATATCTCTTTGACTTGGCTCCTTCCAGCTCGTCAACTGAAATCTGCCTCACCTTTAGCAGTCTTTTTAAACTCTCAGCCAGGCCTGAACCAGGGAAGAGGGAGAAAGTGCTCCTTTGTGTTTGTGGCACTAGTTTGACACCACCTTACTCCTTACACATCCAAACAATCACTTTTAATCATGTTTTCATTCTTGTTTTAAGTTTCTTTGCTAGAGTTTTCTATGGAACACACCGGATGTGTGACGACTGCAGTGCTGAACTGCTGCTGTTCACACCACCCACGCTGCTGCACCGCAACTGCTGCACCGCTGCTACTGCAAGCCCTGTCTTTATACATTTGAGTTTATCGTCAATAATAGAATGTTTGATTTCATTACACATTTAAAATCTAGTTTAAATGGTAAACCGTCAACATAATTGTTTTCATAGGATAGAAACTCTCAAACAGTTAACATAAGTATTTTCATAGAACAGCTAGTATAAATACTTATGTTCCATACTCCCACATTTAGTGGTGGGACTTTGGCATGAAAAGGGTACTTTTAAAAGGTGAGAAACTGTATTACCACCCCCCACACACCATAGGCTTTAAGAAGGAGGTAGAGGGGGATTAATCTTTGAATGCTTGCAAGTGCACTTCATCTTCAATACTCTCTTGCAGTCACTGGTGGTGAATAGACACAGTGCATTTATTAATATAGAAATACATAATTTGATAATCAAGTCATGTACATTGTCCCCCATAGTCCATTGCTAAAACCACTCTTCATTGAACATGTCTGTCATTATGTTGTATAGTTATTCCATTAATTGTAACCTTTCCACTTTCAGTGGCACAATTATAAATGAACATCAATGTTGTTCTGAGTGACACTGTTAAAATTATTTACGCGTTACACTATAAAATATGTAAAATACAAAACAAAATTTAAGGTTTAGTTAAAAATGTTCGAAACAGGGCTTGAACTTGTGACTGTCACATCCATGCTTCCCCTGACAAAAACAGGCAAAGTGTAATTTTGCTCATGTTTCACAAAAATGGCATCCTATCAAATGTTGACATCTGAACCAACATAGCATCTTTCTAATTAATCTTTCTAAGTAATTTAAACTTTTCGGCTCTGCTTGGTGCCCCAGTCCTCATATGGTTAATGCAGTCCAGCTGAATCTGTTGCAGAAAGGTTCTTACTCATTGATAATGCTATCAGTTAAACTGACCACTGAGTAACGTTTCTCTGGCAAGACATGATTTTCATTTTTAACACACAATACACAATCGTTTTTAATACACAAATTTCACACTGACACAAGGAGGTAAATTAATAAGAACTGTACACTGCAAGACCGTCTTGTCTTATTTTCTAAAATGATCTTGACAGGTGACCACACGTGTGCGGAGCGTGCGCTCTGACGTCAATAAGTCATGGGATATTGACGGAACTGTTTTACGAGATTTTGTTTCCGCCAGGTGGGACTTTTTTGCTACAAGGCTAAACGAAGCTTTGGGTTTAGCAATCTACAGGCTAGTGCAGAAGAATTAATGACCATAGTTACTATGCGGGGAATGAAATAAGCCTTAGTAATGGAACCCAAGTGCCACATAATGAGCCATGTAGTAAACTGAACAAGCGGTAATCGACTATCATCATTACGTATTATTTCCCCGTATCCACGGTTCGTGGATACGTGTCATTCAGTCTGACTTCCTCAACATAATAACAGCGACTATAACCAATCCGAGCACTTTGTGACGAACTTCCTGCTAATATATCGTCCTTATATAATTGTGGTTGGATATCAACAATAAAGAGTGTGGTGTGAACAGTGTACAGCAGTGCAGCAATTTTAAGCAATGGAAGACTATAAACAATCTACTGGTCATTGTTCGTCGCGTATTGCTTTCGCATAGGTTCGAGGACGAAGCTGATGATTGGCAGGGCATCCAAACAGTCATGCACAGATTCAGTACGGCTTTCCGTAAAGTGTTTTAAAAATGTGAGGATGCAAATACACAAAAGGACAACTTTCATAGAGCAGTGAAAAAGCATACTCTATGCATTTCCTAAAATCAGCTAAAGAAAACGCTGTCAATGCTAATTTTTATTACTTGAAGAGACGGATCTCTTCCGGTTTCGCAGAAGGTGAGGATTTTTCTTTCATGCTGTATAATTGGACGGTAACGGTTTACACTTGCGTCATTGGCGCTTATTGAATTGTTAAATACTTAAACTTCAGTTTAATAGTAATTTGCATTAAAACCCTGTACGTTGAACAGTATTTGTTTTTTGTTAC
Organism: Mormyrus lacerda; assembly: GCA_015163995.2. Taxonomy (NCBI): domain Eukaryota; kingdom Metazoa; phylum Chordata; class Actinopteri; order Osteoglossiformes; family Mormyridae; genus Mormyrus; species Mormyrus lacerda. Next base: position 3,272,653 of record JAABNX020000044.1, read on the forward strand.
CGGTTTTTTTGCTAAGTTAACTATTTAATCTAATGCATGTCTGTCATTCTTGGTACTCTTCATTTTCTGTTTTCCTCCACTCAGACAACGATTCAGCCACCTACGATTCAAAGGAACATATATGGGATCTAGAGGTAATAATTATATATTCGTTAAGTGACCGTCCGAATCCAATCTTAATAGACATGTAGTTACCAGACAAATTATAACGAGTTTTAATGACGCAAAAAAAATCCACATTTAGAGAGTTGAATGTTAATTTGTAGGTGATTCTTTGGTGCAGCCTGTTGGAGGTGTCGAACGTGCCGGAGCAGATAGACATTTGTAAAACCAATCAAGTCTAGGTTTAATTTATAACAGTCGCTTTTTATTATTTTAAAAATAACACAGTTCTTATTTGCAGTGACAAATGCATACAGCGTTGTATTTGGCTAGTCTGCCCTATGTTTTGCGAGGCAGGAAAATTGACGCCGAGCCTTGGGGTTCTCCTCGGGCAGCTGATGGCTACAGCTAAAGGCCAGAGCATCAGGGAAAAAAGTAACGGGCCGGAAGAGTTCCGCAGCCGCATTTATAAGCAGAACGTGCATTTAATATCCTACTATTTATGTGCAAATGACAAGCTAAAGAGTAAACGGGTAATCTTAAAATTACTGGGATAACTGTTTCAGGTAACTGAAGCCATGTTTATTGTCCCAACAGGTCAGTAAGATTGTTAAAACTAAATGTATATATTACAACTAATATAGCCAAATTAGGGTTGTATAATTCAATTCAGCTTTGCATAGTTTATGTAACAGTTAAAAATAAGATGAAAATTATGTATTTCTATTAGTTACTAAGTAAATAGTTGTTACATTTTGGACTGTAACGGGTGTTGAATTTACCAGTGTTGTGTAATCTTTCCTATTCTGTGTGCCTGTGATCATGCAGTTTCATCAGCTGCAATGAGTGTGTTTGCGGGACAGGACAGCGATGTGGTACTGGTGTCGCAGGTGGTGTGGGACTATTTGGACTCTGCTAGACAGTCCTGGCTGCTGGATTTTCAGACCAGGCACGGGCTGTACGTGGAGGTAGTACGGCACGGAGAATCTGGGGACTGCTGTGCAGTCAGGCTTCGGCCGGTGGAAAATAGCGCTGCGGGGGGTGATATCCATCCTGCTGCTCGCAGAGCTTTCATAGACCTGTGCCGCTGTGCTCGCAAGGAGATGAGCAGGCAGAACGGAGCAGCCAAGAGGAGGTGCTCCCTGCTTCCCTGTGTCAGATCCTCAGAGGCCGACGGTGAGGGAAGCCTGTTGGCCCCCCCTCCTCCTCAACTTCGCCATATCCAGAAGCAGCATCTTAAAGATAAGAAACCCATCGATCTGGATACCACCATTTCCGTGCCCATGTACCACAACACGTCAGCCGGCGGGGAGGCAGAATTTGCTACCTCTCTGGGTGGAGACAGTGGGACTACCTGTACCATATGCATGGGTGAGATTGTGGAAAGAACAACACTGGACAAGTGTGGACACTCCTTCTGTCGGACCTGCCTGGATCAGGCATTCCAGGTGAAGCGAGCGTGTCCAGTGTGCCGCATGGTGTATGGCCAGTTAATCGGGAACCAGCCTGCCAATGGCAGCATGATGGTGGAGCGGGACCCAGACCTCGAGCTGCCTGGACACGAGGGCTACGGCTGTGTCTGTATAATCTACAGCTTCCCGCCTGGCTTGCAGGCTGTGAGTACACGCACAAGCACTTGTGCTTTTCAGAGAAGTTTGTCACCATTTTTCAGTTTATCCTGGACTGGCCTTGAAAATTTTGGCCTACATCCTGCCATATGTAGCTGCCCTATGTAAATTGTATGGGCAGGCTTTGGAGAATGGTAAATATAAAACGTCGTGATCATGGCGGCCCTACTGTTGCTGATTATAGAAATGAGATCTCTGTGATATTTCACCTCTTGACTACAAAAGTGGTTGCTAGTAGCTGCAAAGATACAAGCTCCAAACTGTGTGGGTGGAGGTCGTGTTGACTTTTTATGTGTTTGTTTATTCATTTATTTATTTATTTTTAATTGTTTCCTTTTGTCTTAAAACACATGGGTGAATTTCAGCAAGAGCACCCAAACCCCGGGGTGAGGTATCCAGGAACGGACCGCGTGGCCTACCTCCCGGACAGCCCAGAAGGAAACAGAGTTTTAGGTCTGCTGCGTCGGGCCTTTGAGCAGCGGCTCATCTTTACTATTGGTACCTCCATGACCACAGGCATGCAGAATGTCATCACCTGGAATGATATCCACCACAAGACCTCCATTTGGGGAGGGCCACGATGGTATGTGTTCTACCCAAAGACGCCATGTCAGAGTTTTCTCATTGTTTCTCATGTTTGTATTGGGTGGTGAGTGGTTCTGTGGGTTAGAACTGTGTCCACGATCAGTAGGTCACTCGTTAAAATCCCATGACTGGCAGAGTGTTTTCACTGGTGGGCCCTTGAGCAAAGGCCTTAACCTTAATTGCGCCAGGGAAACTGATCCTGCTCTCATATACACACTTGGATTTTCCTCTGTACAAAGATGTCTATATATGTAATATATGTATGTGTGTGTGTGTGTGTGTGTGTGTATGTATATATATATATATTATACACACAGTAGAGGCCAAAAGTTTGGACACACCTCATTCAATGTGTTTTCTTTATTTTCATGGCCATTGGTAGATTCTCACTGAAGACATCAAAACTATGAATGAACACATGTGGAATTATGTACTTAACAAAAAGGTGAAATAACTGAAAACATGTTTTATATTCTAGTTTATTCAAAATAGCCACCCTTTGCTCTGATTACTGCTTCGCACACTCTTGGCTCCACATGTGTTCATAGTTTTGATGACTTCCGTGAGAATCTACCAGTAAATGGTCATGAAAATAAAGAAAATGCATTGAGTGAGATGGTGTGTTGGCCTGTACTGTGTATATATATACACACACACACACACGCACACACATATATATATATATATAATATAGTTCTGTGAAGTTTTGCATGAATCGTAGTTGACATTTCGGAGCAGTCGGGGTTGAGCAACTGATTTTCAATCTAATATCAGTGGTGACTAATTGCGTGCCCCCCATCCCCCACCACCACCTTAGTTTTGGCTATCCAGATCCAACATATCTAGTTCGGGTCACAGAGGAGCTTCGGGAGAAAGGTATCACGGCTGACTGATTCCCAGGATGGGAATGGATGCTCCAACCCACATCCTCCTGCTGCTACTGCTGTTAACAGGGCCGATGGTCCACCGGCCCTCATCCTGGCCCACCGACAGCACTTATCCTTGTGGGAATGCAGGTGTGATCTGCACCACTCTGCTATTCTCCCAGGTCTAGTTTTTAAAGTCATTTTCTTTTACAACAGGATTTGCTCCATCCCAGTCCTGCTGGTCAGTGAAGACATCCAAGGATGTCTCTCTTACCTCTCCTCTTTTTAGCATTGAGATATATCGAAAAAGATAATATAGTCCAAAATATAGGCACTGAAATTTTGTAACATGATGCATGTCTGTTTTTATTAACCTCTTGATTTTTATTTGTGGTGATGTTGTTAATTGTTTGTTAGTAGTCAAAGGGAAAATGAGTCTTTGAATGGGACTACCTTTATTCAATAATGGTCTTCAGTAATATGCTTAACGTGCACATGTAGACTTAGTAATACAGCAGCACAGCTCTCTCACTGGAGCAGGGCTACAGGTGTAGCTCTGTCTGTGTGGTCAAGAGATAGTCAGCTTTTGGAGTAATAAAAAAAATCACTGGGACCTCTATCAAGTCTGTCTCTTAAGTCTACTTAAGTGCTACTGAAAGGCAACCCTTTCAGTGACAGTTGGTTTCCATTTGTGAGACAGAAGTCAGGGAAGCCCTGAAATTGTGAAGATATTTGTGCTCCTGGGTGGATGTGGGTTGAATTCTTTGAATTGATACGTGTAACGTTTTGTCTACTACAGATATAGTAAATAACCATGTTTATACTGCATAAGAAGATTTGTTGGTAAAATAAAACCACAAATCGTTGTCTTTAAAAAAAGTTTCTCTCATATTGAAATGTAGTCCTTATTTTTTAGACATGTAAAACACTTGGAGGATAATTCAAGCCTTCTTTATTATTATTTTTTTCCCTTTTGTTATTGTGTCTTTTGTCAAAAACCATCTGAACAAGTTGGCACCAATAAGCGGAACCAATCTCTTTGATTTTGATGGGTCAATGAGCAACATAAGTAATGTATGTGTATCATGTCTTGAAGTGAAGAATATTTTATCAGGGCACTGAACATTTAAGTACGCTCATCTTTGTGTAGTTTGAAATTTGGTAGGATTATTTTGAAAGTGAAAACTTACCTTTCTGTAGTAAGTGAATAAGCTTTGTGTGGGGATTTTTTTCCAACTCCAAAAAATTCAGGACTGTGGGAGAGTTCCCATTCTGCTTAAACTGTATTTCTTTAGTCTATTAAGTAAATGGAAAGAAAGTCTAGAAAATGTTCAAGTTATATGTATATATACACACATATATGTTATAATATGTGTATATATATTTAATGTTTCTGTTTTCCACATTTTTTTGCTTTTTGAGTTTGGGACCTGTTTCAATGTATATCAGCGCCAAGGTTCACACAGTATTCAGCTTGAATGTTTCTATGCAGCACTAAAAGGGGGAGAGGAAATACTTTAAAAATGGAAGTTTTAAAAATTTGCACATGATTCTGAAAATATCATTTTGCTTTTCTAGTTCAGTTGATTTATATTTTGACTGAAATTTAATTGTTAAGAATTCTGTGCTTTACATTTTCATACTTGAATAAATGGTTCAATAGTAAATGTTCTGTTGTGGTTTTATGTTGAGTGAAGTGTCATGTCCTCTCCCCTGTATTACAGTCCAGGATTGTGCTAAGCCATGAAATGCTGGGGTTAGGGAGAGGGTCTGGTTAGTTTCTAGAAATAAACTAAATATTTTCAAGTTATGCCTTTTTTGAGACCCCTGATATTGGCATCTGAAAAAAATGGAAATGGCTAAACCAGGGGTCTCCAACTCCAGTCCTGGACAGCTACTATGCAGTAGGTTTTCTATCCTACTTGGCTTCTGATGAGCCACACATGCTCCTGGTATTTACCTGAGAACTAGTGCGGCTCATCAGAAGCCAAGTAGGATAGAAAACCTACTGGATAGTAGCTGTCCAGGACTGGAGTTGGAGACCCCTGGGTTAAACTTATTAAATCTGTCTGCCAATCGATCCACTGGTTCGTGGAATTTGCGCGCAGGCTAACCTGGTCTATGGTATTCAGAAGGTTGGGAATGACTTGTTTGGGGTTTAGCCTAAATCTAAAGAAAGCACGAAAGGTAAGTTTGGAGATCAGGGACAGGATATGGGTAACTCAAGTGGCTAACACGACAGTTTCTATCATCATTTGCAGAGGAAACATAAAGTTTGCCAATGTTAGCAAATTCCACTAGCAAGTTTATCAAGAGGCAATGAGCGGTCAAAATTTGTTTTACATCGTAATCTAGAGATATAAAACAGTAATTGTCTCTCATGTTCTCTTCTTGAATGGTGCAGTGACATCTAGTGTGGCACAAGGTTCAACACAATCTCTTAACTGCTGTAGTTCATTATGTTAGATGGCATGCTAAGTAATGAGTAGCGGAGGGAGGTTTTTTTAATGAAGCTTACTATGGTTTCAGGTGTGATTGCATGTTTAGTGCTGTAGTAAGGTACCAATGAAATGTCATGGGTCAGATGGATGGATAAGAGTGTGATCTGAAATAATGTTACTCGGAGAGAGCATCTTTGTTACTAGCACTGATGCCAAACCGTAATATTAGGTGCAACATATGATTGTGACAGTCAGCTCGGCCTGTCAAACTCTGAATCACTCTTATTCAGTCAAGAATTGACGCAAAGTCTTCTCTGAATGAGTCATTTTCATTCTCCTTGTGAATTAAATGACTAGACTAGACAGAAAGTCTGCAAATTCCTGAAAAAAATGGCCCCGTGGCCCATAAATGATGATGAGAAAGGCTATAATGTTTTCATTTATCAGGTCTACCACATTAAGGATGAGTACTTCAAATGACTTAAAAGTGCATCTTGGTTTCTGCGTAATGCCTAATGCATTGCTGCATGCGCCCCCCCACCTCTGCTAGTGAGGTTATGCATATTCTTATAGCCTTTGGGGCTACTTTCATTTAAAGGAAAGTACTCATTTTGTCTGATCCAAGTTATACAGAGAACATGCAGGCTATGATCTAAATTAATCTAATTGACAACGGCATATGGAGAGAGATCTTATATCTTTGCAGGTGTATTTATCCAAATCAATTCTAGTTAAGTTTTAAATGAAAATTTTGAGTAATGGACTCAATTACAAATGTATATATTTTTTTTCTAGTACTGGGAACAGACACAGTCAGGATATGAATCCTACATGACATCTCAAGACAGCTGAAGGTCGAGCCTATGTGTCTGTTGCAGTCTTGTCTTCGCTCTAGATTGTTAATGAGAACCAATGGAGAGACTATATGCTAGATCTCTAGAAATAAGTGCAGCACCCTCCCATCTCCAAAACTAGCCAAAAGATTTACAAAGTCAAATTGTTTTGAGCATCACTTAGACGGCCAACAATTTAGCAATGATAATCTGCTGTACATTTCATCACTGCACCAAATCAGCATGGAACCAGAGCAAATTACTGCTTCAGGCATCACTTTGGCATACACACCTCTATAATATTAGCTTTCAATGATGTCTGACTGCATTAGATGAAAATCATTAGTGCTAACATGAATAACATTGTTGGAGTATTTATGTTTAACCAACACTTTTGAATTTGCTGTGATATTGGACACTCTGGCACCCGATGTACACTCACTGGAAATTAAATGAATCTGAACATAGTGAACGGTTATATGACTGTATCACAATCATTATAACATCAGATCAAACAGACAACAGAATTGTCAGGATGGGCGCACTGTTGGTTCCATGTCATTAGGGTGTGGCCCCCACCCCCCTAGGCCAGGATACATAAGAACTATACAAACGAGAAGAGGCCATTCGGCCCATCAAGCTTGCTTGGGAAGAACTTAACTAATAGCTCAGAGTTGTTAAAATTTTATCTAGCTCTGATTTAAAGGAACCCAAGGATTCAGCTTACACTACGTTATCAGGAAGACTATTCCATACTCTGACTACACGCTGCGCATTTCTCACAGATCAAACTAATGCTGCAGACAGAAGAGGAACAACTAAGCATGTTACAGTTTCTTCAGATAACCAGCGATGTGTTAGGAGAAGCCTTGGTAGCCATTTGGCACTTACTGCTGCTGGCGATAAAAGTTTCTCTGTAGAAACTGTTTGTCACACTTGGTCAGGGAAGGAGACATGGATCCAGGAATGCGAGAGAAGGTGGGTTCGTTTCGATGGTCCGTTAGCACCACGAAGGGATGTCGAGCCCCCTCTAACCAGTGTCGCCACTCTTCTAGGGCTAACTTAATGGCTAAAAGCTC
>JAABNX020000044.1:3280286-3294523 GCA_015163995.2 Mormyrus lacerda
ATGCCATCAGGGCCCTGCGATTTATTTATTTTGAGCTTAGCTAGGCTTTGTACCACATCAGCCTCAGTTATACATATATTGGTCATAGACAACGCTATATTCCTACTAAATGGTGGTAAGTTACTCATGTTCTCTACTGTGAACACCTGTGTAAAATAATCATTGAACTCATTTACTATATCAATTTCATCTTCAATTATAAGGCCTTTACTATCCTGCAAATTAGTGATTTCAGCTTTTAGAGCTCGTAAAGTTTAGAACTCTTTTAGAGTTAAAATATTGGAGGAAACTTTTATTGTCATCCTTAGCCTCAAATGCAATTTTTCTTTCTACATTCTTCTTAGAGAGTCTAATGTTGTTTTTTTAACTTAACCTGTAGACTTAGATACTCCTGTTTAGTTTTGAAATCATTAGTTAATTTCCATTTGTGGAACAAAGCCCTTTTCCTCCTGACTTTATTCTTAATTTCCTAAGTAAACTACCTTGGTTGTAGTTTCCTAGATTTAATGTTGCTGGAAACAGGTATGAAGTCCTCTTGCACTTGCAACAATGCGCTTTTAAAAAATTCCCATGCCTCTTCAACCGTTTTGCTATTTAACTCCATCCAGTTTACAGTTTCTAGTTTCAGTCTCATACCATTAAAGTTAACCTTCCTGACATTGTATACTTTTATTTTGGACTTTACTCTTCGGACACTAAAATTAACCTCAAATTTAACCATGTTATGATCACTACCGTCCAATGGTTCTAAAACCTCTAATTTTCCAATCCTATACTGGTTATTATAGAAAACATGATCAAGAAGGGCTTCTCCCCTGGTAGGGGTATTAACAAACTGAGTAAAAAAACAATCCTGTACTAATTCCATCATCTGAAATTCATTTACACTTTATCCCAGATAAATTAAAATCGCCCATAACCACCACATCATTTTTATTACTCATAACAATGTTAGTATACCACCACAAATGATGGACCACATCCAAAAGGATGCAAGATGAAGCTGTCTGAATGGGATGTCCGGGTACTCACCTGGATTGTATCCAAAAAACATAAAACCACAGCTGCCCAACTCACTGCAGAATTAAATACGTACCTGGACTCTCCTGTTTTCACTAAAACTGTTTGTCTGGAGCTTCACAGGGTCAATATCCATGGTCAGGCTGCTATAGCCAAACCTTTGGTCACCTGTGGCAATGCCAAATGTTGGTTTTATGGTGCCAGCAGCCAATGGTTGAAATTCCAGATCCAGAAACTACAAATCCAGACCAAGATTTTGTTCCTACCAACTAGGTAGAAACAATATCTTGTGCTGGATTTATAGTTTCTGAACCTGAAATGCCCAACACTGCTAACAGCACAAATCTTGGGCTGTGAACAATGTAAAACATGTATTGTTCTCTAATGAGTCCACCTTCACTGTCCTTCCCACATCCAGGAGAGCTGCAGTGTGGAGAAACCCAAAAGAGGCCAGACCGTTGCGTACCCAGAGTGTAGCACAAAGGTAGATCCGTGATGGTTTGGGATGCAATATCATGACATTACCTAGGCCTGCTATTACAACCATTTCGATGGACCATGATCACCCAATGGTTCATGATGATGCACCAATGCACACAGCAAGATTGGTAACAGAGTGGTATGATGAACATGAAAGTGAAGTTGAACATCTCCCATGGCCTGCACAGTCACCAGATATGAATATAACTGAGCCACTTTCGTGTGTTTTGGAGGAGCGAGTCAGGAAATGTTTCCTTCCACCAGAAGCACATAGAGGTCAAGCCACTGTTCTGCAAGAGGAATAGCTGAACATACATCTGGCCACTGTGCAGGATTTGTATCTGTCATTCCCAAGAGTAAATGATGCTGTATTGGCCACAAAATGTGGGCCTACACATACTGATAAATTATTGTGGCTAAAGCCAAGTGTTTCAGTTTCAGTTCAACCCCTGTATATATTATGAAGTGGGATAAGATCTGCAGTCCATAGTTATGTAGTTATGGGTTTGATGATGCACTTGGTCAAGAAAAATACTCAGTCTGTAATGTGTCAATGATGATGTGTCCCAGCATATGCTTTGTGTATCAAGCCATTTAGTCTAGGTGAGCCGATGACAACCAGGAAGAGACAATTGGTTGATGTTATGATCCCCAGTCTAGGGTTGGGGGCCATCAGAAAAATAAGCAGAAAAGGGCAAGGGAATGACAGGACAAAACGGGAACGGGGAAAGGGAAGTAGGTGCAACCGACTTCCGGAGTGACCCAAGCCAAAACAACAAACAAAACCCACATCTACCGAACACAACCGAAACTCAAGCTAAACCCTAAGTGAAAACAAAGAAACAAAACGACAAAGTCTACACCTCGCTACCTATCCAAAACACCTAGTAAACCATGTCACGCAAAAGAAATGGCAGCCACTTCGTACGCACCAAACAACACAAACACACGACGAATTACACAGAGAAAAGAAAATCACGGTATCCGAAGGGGCGAGCAAAAGAATAGTCAGAAGACAGGCGGGAGATCAGAAATCCAGCAAAGAAATCAAACCAAAGCAAAAGTATCCAAAAGGGTGAAGCGAAAATCGGTAACCAGGAACAAAACAGTCATACACAGTAAGAGTCAGCCAATAATAATCCAAACACAATAATCCAAAAATGAGCACCCAAAGTTTGCTATCCGTGGCCCTTTCTTTACAGGAACCAGAAAGTGACGCGTGACGCATCAGAGCCGTCGTGGGCAGGGCCTGGTCAGCAAGGCAGAGCCAAGATGTGAATAGTTTTGTGACTGCTGGAGAGACTGCTGATCAAGTAGATATCCCCAGGAGAGCCCAAGAGGCAGGATAGAAAGAACACCCCACAAGAAGGAACCAAAGAGTAATGACAAACTTATCTCTGACAGTGAGTTCCACCTGAATCTGCAGTAAGGTCTGCAAGAACCCATGTGGCCAAAAGTCCATCATCGAGGTAAGGAGCAAGGTCTGATCAGAGCTGTCAGCTTGCTGAGCTCTGGAATATCATCAGCCACGTGTGAAATAGGCCATAGCTAGCAAGCAGAGAGAACAGCATCAGTTCAGGGAAGATGTTGCCCAGATATTTTCAAAGATATAGAAAAGGGAATGTGATAGTCAACTACAAGCAGTGTCTGCAATTATTACGAGCTATTAAACACAAAAATTCAAGTGCCAAAGAAGAACATCAGGACTCCCCATGTCATGAACCAAAGAGCTGCAAAGATTCAATCACTGTGGCAAATGCTTCGGAGACTGATGAGAGCACAAAAGTGGAGAGAAGCAGGAGAATCCACCACTTTCTGGGCTCTTTAATATCATCAGGAAGAAGCTTGTGACCCTGCACAGGACAGAGTGGCATAGGAGATGGGGCAAAGGGAGAGCTAAGAAGTGAACTGCTTTCATAGGCAATCCTTTTCACTTTACCAAAAATCTGCTAGGAAGCCAGCAAAGTGACTGTGTCCCAAAAGAACTGAATTAGTTCCTCCATGTCACGCTGACCGACACTTGGAAGGAACGGGAATTAGAAATTAAGTAATCCCTCATTGACCCATCAGCTCCGGAAGTCAACTTTGACGAGATTTCGTCAATGCAGCCAGAGCTAGCTCAGCTCTTGGACCAAGCGGTGTACCTTATAAGGTACATAAATGACGTCCAGAGCTCCTCTGATCTTCTGGAAACCTCTTCGGATAATCTGGCACAGGAGGAGAGTTGCAAATTGATAGAGACAAGCTGAGGGTGTGTAGATTCCTGAGGATTAGAACATTGAACAGTTCAGATCCATTTCACTGCTCAATCTATTTTTCAGCATTTTGTCTACTTTGCAGAAAGTAATGAGGTGCACTGGAAAAATCATTGAAGGTGAGCTCCTCTTTCTCCATGTTGGCAGCAAAGCTGCAGACAAGACCACGTTTGTCGAGTCCTTGGCAAGTCCAAGACCAAGAATAGTCAGGTCCAAGTCAAGACCAAATCCAAGCAAGACACACAGATAGAATCAGACAAAAAAATAATCGTCTTCGAAACCACTTACTTATGTTCGTAATTTGTTTGACACTAGAAACTCATATCTTCTATTTTAAGATGATCATTCTGTACTATTATTTATTATGATCAAAAAGCAACTAATGCCACGGCACTGTAGGATCAAATTAGGCCACATTATTTACGTTATATAAAGCCATTTAACTTGACATCATACTCAACACTCTCCAAAGACAAAATGGCATGTAAGACCCACCCAGAGAAGGGTGATGTCCCATATTTGTGCTAATCATTTATAGGCCCAAGAGTATGAAGTATATACAGTGTACATACTGAACAGCAGTCTTACCATAAACATAGTAAATGACTTTGTTAAATGTTATTTGTTAAAACCTTTAGGTTTGGAACGGTCTTGAATAATATATGTATATGATACCATTTTTGTCACGCCCTGCCCCGCCCTGCTTGTCTGGTCCCAGTGTTTCCCTTGTGGCTGCTAACCAGCTGCACCTGAAGCTCATTAGTCCTCCATCTTGCTTCTGCCCTCTTGTTAACCAGCCACAGCTCCTCCTAGTCCTGTGCTCCCCGTTCAGTCATTGTTCTCTGTCCCAGTGTGCCGCCCTGCCCAGTCTCCACAATAAACTCCCCTGTTAGGGGTTTCACTTGCTGACAGCCTGCCTTTGGGTCGTCCTTCTCCCGCCATATCGTGACAATTTTGATATTTAATCAAATTCGTAAAACATCGTAATTTAATTCCAAATGCTTTGGAAGATCTTATCATATGTATGACGACTTTTCATTTTCTTTCCCAGGTGTATTATTAGATCCAAATGAGAACACTTGGAATCCACTTTGCAAGCTTAACACAGTTTCCTCACAAATCCAACCTGATTGAATTTATGCATATTTTAAATGCTGCAAATCAATGGGAATTACCCTGTACATTATGACATATAGGCAAATCTTACCTTTGGCTTTGTCAGCTCATCCAGAAAACGATCCTCTGTAATCCTGCTCAGCTGGGATTCATCTGAAGATGCACTTGGCTGTGTCTTTTTAAATTCTATATTTAGTACAATGTTACCTTCATGGGCTTCACTGCCAATCCGTGGGGCCCAGCATCTGTAAATGGATTATTTGCATTGCCTAAAGATAATATAAAATTAATGTATTTATAATAATTTCACTTCTAAACGACTAATCCTAAAATACATAATTATTAACTAAGTATATTACTTACTCTGGAAAAGAGCCTTATCACTTCCAAATGAATGAGTTCCAAAAATCGTCAATGTCTTGTTCACATTCGAAGCCTTCTGGGGGCATTGACTGTAATTCTCATAAATGATCATGCAAATACATACAGAATATACTTTGAAAACATAAGAAAAATAAAAGGGACTTACCGGACAAGATGAAAATATCTTTTTTGTGCAGATCCATTACTACTACAACTCAGACTTGTAGTTCTCAAGTCGTGAGTGAATCATACGAGGGCCGACACGAGAGGTCAGACAAATCAACAGCAGGTGTGGTTCGTTAGAGGGGGCAGGAATGCTGGACACAACATAACTCCCATCAAATGCGTGCACTCCGGGCACACAAAACAGACTGGGGAGGCCATCCACAGGGACCAAACCGGACAAGGGACAATGGGGACCCAACACCAGGGTAAGTGACAGACAAAGCGCAGGACTAGACATGATAGAACAGGACCAAACATCACATGGAGACACACAGGACTAGGAGTACTATGCCCTTAGGGTTACCACACAGACTCAGGCACAACCAAGGACAAAAGGGAATCACTGTGCAAGACCAGGACAAGACATGTGACCAAAACAAAACAGGACCTAGGACAGGCAAGACAAGACCTTACCAGGGTCAGGGAACGGACACAAATGGGGCCAGGAACTGCAGGGACAGCAGACAAGACAGACACTGAGACAAGAACTGGGCAGACAGGTGGAATGACAACCAGGACAAAAATCAGACATGACAAGGTCACCCACAAAAGATGATACTGAGCAGATGAGACTGGGTCACCCAACGAGACGAGATACCAGGTTTACATAGGCAGAGTTAGACTAGCAGGAGAGACATGAGGGACCAAGGACAGCATGGAAACCATGGAACACATGAAGCAGAACAGGGAGGACAAGTGAAGGGTCACCAGGGTCAGGAACAACTGGAAGGGAACCACAGACCAGGGAAGGAAAGGCGGGACAGGGCGTTGGGGCAAAAACTGAAATGGGGCAGGAGGGAACAGGGCTGAGCTAGGGGGCCCTCTGGATCCCAGGAAGCAGGGCATTGATCGCAGGACATGAGCCTCCCCAGGCTGCGGCAGGCCAGCAGGACCAGTTGGAGCCAAGGGGATGGTAGGTTTGGGGCTGAGAGGCGCTGTGCTAGCTGCAGGGTAGGGAAACTGGGGCACTGCTGGGACCACAGGGCAGGAACTTGAACTAGAAGGGGAACCTGAAGGGCAAGAATAGAGAAGGAAGTTGGAACAGGAAGGCCCTGAAGGTGCCCCACTCTCCAGGAGACCGAGATATTGCCAGCCCCCCTCTTGTGCCCCCTTTGATACCAGAGGCCACCTCAGGACAGGGGATGGGGTGGCCCCGGTTCGGGATGGGACCCAGGGCCCATTGAGCGGGACTCAGGGCCAGCCCAGAGGGGTCCCACTCCAGGTCTCCAGGCGAGTCGTCCTCCGGATTCACCCCCTTGTAACCAGCGGCAACCAGGAAGGCAGGCTCAGGGCTGGAGGCCGATGGAGAGTCAGGCTAGGGGCTAGAGGCCAATGGGTGAGCAGGCTGGAGCTGGCGAGGCAGGGATGGCTGCAAGCTTTGAGCAGGCTGGAGCCAGAAACTGTGGAGCAGGGGCCAAAGTGCCTGGCGGCAAACAAGGCTGGGGGAGCTCTCTGGAGATGGGTGGAGCTCAGACAGAAACTCAGGAGATGGGCATAGGAGGAGCTTGGAACCTCTGCGAGCCTGAGAAGCTCAGCTGGGATGTCACCGGGAACAGGCAAAGGAGTGGCAGCAGCAGGGGGAACAAACTCTGAATCCAGAAGGACGGACTCTGGAGTGGGAGCAACCATTGTCCTCTGTCTTGCTGCCACCAAAGGGGATGGGGGGGGGAGCTTTGAGTAGTTCTCTGGCACTGGAACTGAAACCAGGCTAGGGACAGGCTCCTATTCCTTGACAGGTGCTGCCTGTGTTTCCCGCATCCGCTTCTTACAGTGGGAACAGATGGACCACCGCGGGGAGCTAGCAGACAGGTCCACAGCTACCTCATTCCTGCGGGAGCTTAACGTGACCGGGGGAAGCGACACCAGTAGATCCTCTTTGCTGTAGGAGGACCACCATGGCATCCACACCAGTGGGGCAATCCACATGCCTACATCTTTCTCGGTGTCTTCCCCTTCCACTGTAAGCTCCTCTAAGTTGCTGTCGCTGAGGGGGTCAATGATAGGTTCTCCACGAACCGCCAGGACACACAGGAGGATTGGGCGGAGACTGGGATCTGGTGACCGAAGAGTGTAAGCATGTGGAAACAAGGAGAGCGAGAGGTTCTCTGGCCTTGCTGCTGTGTAGCTTGCGGAGTCTGGTCATTCTGTCACATCCCAACAATGAAGGAGGCAAGAGCAGGAATGAGGGTCAACCAAAAAATGGGGGAGGGGTTATTAAGGAATGGGGACAAGGTAAAGAAAAGCTGAGCGCATGGGGGCAAACAAATGGGGGCAAAACTGACAAGAAGGGCGGGACAGAGAGTTGGGACAAAAACATCAATAATCAGACTAGGGAGCACATTGCTATCAGTATGAGGTACTACTTAAACTTCTAAGCAGTTTTTAGATCTTCAGCCATATGGACGACGAAATGTGACATAACCATAAAGAAATAAATCAATAGAAAAAAATATTATTTTTCTTATTCCAAAGATTTCTAGAAAATTGTTTAAGTACATAAATAACATACAATGATACAGCAAGATTGGAAAAAAAACAGCGCAGACAAATGACACATCAGAACGACACAGGAGGATGACGTACATACCAACGCAAACGACAAGGAGGATGACGTACATACCAACGCAAAGGACAAGGAGGACGATGTACATACCAACGCAAACGACAAGGAGGACGACACATCGTGTGCTAAGATGACAGAAGTACAGTGTGGAGCTGAACTGACAGACAAATGTTTTGTCAGGTGAACAATCCACATGGACAATCTCATTGTCAAAATAGATTTGTCACAGCTGAAGTACAGTTCAATGTTGAATAGACACAGACAGCTGTTTTGTAACATGTTCAGTTGCCATGGATCGTGAGCTATCGACATATTTTTGGCACAGATAGAAACCCCATATGCATGTTGACATATTTCTTGCACAAATGGAGCTCCATACATGGGAACGGTATAGCAATCTCACGACTTTGAAGTGTGTCAGTAACATGAACGCCAGCTTGCATTTCTTCTCATCCAAGCAAGGCCAAGGTCATGGAGCCCAGATAATAAAAGTCTCCCTGGCCAATAGAGCTTTAAAAAAAGGGTTTGGGTTGCCCAAGCTATTTACATATAGAGGTGAATAAAAAAAATTATTGGAATAAATAATAATAATAATAAAAAAAAATATTTGGAATAAAAATACAATTAAAAAATAAATCTTTGGAATAAAAAAATATTTTTCAATAAATCTTTGGAATAAAAAATAAATAAATACATTTTTTCTATCGATTTATTTATGTATGATTCTGTCACGTTTTGTCCTCCATACATATGTACAATGCCTGTAGTTTGTGTTATTGATTCACATACCAAAGTGTCTGTGGTGGCAGCAGAGACGCAGGTAGCAGTTGAGGTGACGGACTGGTGCTAGAACTATATGCAATCCTTGAAGGGACCTTAAAATTTCATTAAAACAATCAGCTTAGTTATGTGACACTATAGTTCTGAGCTACTGCATTAACTGTAACTCGGCTGCCCACATCCTTTGGAAGTAAAGCCTTTATAACCTTCATTTTCAAACTTAAAAAGCTTGAATGTTGATTTGTATCTTGCTGAGATTATGATGGACGACTTATACATCATATCATGTACCGAAATTGACCAAGATGAACAAATTTAGACAGGTTGTGAACCCTGATTGGTTTTTAGAAAGTTGAATATCACTTTCAACGTCCAGTACGAATGTTGGGATTGTTACACGGCTAAACTGAACTTGGTTATTTTGCTGCTTTTAAGCTGTTTTGGTTTGGGGTGTGAAGCAAAACTGACTTTAACATTTCGTTTTGTTTTTAGGGCAGCAAGGAGCATACTGTCCAATTTATAAAGCTAAGGGTGGAGAACAATCATCTGTTTACCAGGGACAAAAAGCTGGACAGTGTAGGTTGGGAGTAAAGGAACAATAGTCCACTTGTAATGTCTGCATTTGACTGTCTTGTACTTAAGGTGACATAGCTCACATCCTATACGAAGCCCATAATAATAAGATAACCAGTAGATGGGGCAATACCCTTTGTTGCTGTGTTTTTGGTAGCGCTATCACAGGGGTGCAAGCTGTGGCTCTCACCTATTTTTATACAGTCTTTTCAACCCGGAATGTAAGTAAATGATTTCTGGGGCATGCTGTGTGATCTTTTCCTGTCTTCCTAAATTTGCACCCCTGCATTAAAACAATGTGTTTCCCTTTGATCTTGTTTCCTTTCTGTGACTAGGATAATTCTGGAGAAAATGGGTCTGCCAGGGAAGGTGAGTCCCCAGCAGGCAGAAAGGCAAACAGAAATGGGAGAATAGAAAAAAATCTAAGTATGTACATGTGACTTTAAATAGAATTTATATTTCTTTTAATCGCGACAGTGAATAAACACTTTTGCTGAAAATCGTTTTACTGTTGTTGTTGTTGTTAACTGCCATGATTGATTTCCCTTTGGATTGCAATTGTCCAGGGTCAGGAGAGGGAATGGGTGGCAGACATCATCAAGGTCCTAATTGCTTCTATCCCTGAGGATACACCAGGGTCAGGTTCAGCAGTGCATGACTAGGAGGAGGAGGGCAGCCAGCCGGCACCAGCTAAGCGGAAGAGAGACTGGATGAGTTGATGGAGTTCGTAAAGAAGAGCTGAGGTTGCACAGAAAGGCAGAGATCAAGGTCAAGGTCAAGGTGAAATTTAATTATATAACACATATAAAATTAACCAAAGTTGTACCAAATTGCTGTACAGAGTAAGAAAGAGAATAAGTAAAATAAATAGCTAGTGGGCGGACCCCGCAGCCTTGTTGCTGGTGACAGGCTCTCCTCCTCAGCAGGGAGATCCACAGCAGAGTAGAGACCCGCAGAGCCCACCCCACGGGGACACTGGGGCACTGTGCCCTCACAATTTTCCCCCAGTATGCCCCACAGTGTGCCCAATATACCCACGGTGCCAGCTTCACAGTATTCCCTTCCTTGCCCACAGTGCCAGCTTCACAGTATTCCCTTCTTTGCCCACAGTGCCAGCTTGCCATTATGCCCTACTGTGCCCACAGTTTCAGCTTTAGGGCCTGTGTAGGACCCTGGGCCAGCTGACTGGGGGAGGGGGGGGAGGGTAGCAAACCCCAAAATGCACATGTGGGCCCCACAATATGGACCCAGGTGGGGCAGCCCACACCCAGCCCAAAGTTTGGCCATACTGTGCTGTGGGCTGACAGTGGGCTTTGTGGGGACTGCGCTTAACTCTTGGTCCCCTCCTTTGTTTTCTCCTCAATTCTTTATCAAATCTCTAGGGTTAATCACCTAGCCAATGACACTGAGCTGTCCCTGACCGTCCCTTCTGATGACACCAGGTCTTGGCATGTCTTGCTGGCGTTGGAAGTATGTAGGCATTGTAAATGCGGCGTGTGGCTCGTGGGGAATAGACTCTGTGCCCGTGATCAGTAGGTTGCCACTTCAAATCCAGTCTTTGCACATCTACAGGTCTTTAGCCAAGGCCCTTAACCCCAGCTCCCTGGGCAATGCTATGGTTGGCTGCCTTTCGTATCCAGCTTGTTCTTTCCCAGAACAAGCTGGAGGAAGCATAAAGAGGATTTCGCCATGGGGATTAATAAAGTACTTATTATTATTATTACTAAATTTCAAGTTTAAATACTGTAATACTTAAAAGAATGCTAACATTTCAGGTAGTTGCTGAAAAAATTTACAGCATGATGCAGTATTTTCAGCATTCTCAGGCAGAACACGTCTGATTAGTAGCATTGTAAATTGAGGATAAGAAAAATTATATTATATCAATAAAATCACATTAGAGGATCTGGTTACCTCATTTTTGAGATTTTCTTTTTGTTTGGCCTATATATTTACTTATGTTATACGCTTAGCAGCATGAAAGTTTAAGTATCTTATCTCTGTTTTAGTGATTTTCTCTTATGCAAATTAACATTACACTTTTCAAAATAGCTCGTCAACTGTGCATTTTACTGAAGTTACTTCCTCAAAGTGGCTATTTAACCGATTAAAACAAGTGTCATTGCTAACAGTAAAATTCAGTGCTTTGCCTCATGCTTTTGGCAGTGAAGCAGCAAACAATAAATTTTGATGTACTGTTGTTTTTTTCTGACTTAGCAAGAACCTATTAAACATAAAAGTCGTTTGTGCACCTTAAATCATATTGATGTAGCAATGATTTCCTCCTAGATCTAACGCCAATGTTATGATTTTTGCTAACATGAATAAGGGGTCCTCCATCTATCCATTACCAAACTGCTTATTCCATTTGGGGTCACAGTCTCGCGACCTAATAATAATGTGCCATATTTCACCATTCTGTCAGTTGGGATAAGCAACAATAGATATTTTGTATGTTATGTATGGCTAGCTGACTCTTTCCATTTTTATTGGCATTTAAAATTCTTATACCCCTACACAAAAGATATAGTTTTTTTTTTCTTTTTTACAAGTGGGAATTATGCATTGTACTGGCTAAATGCAATGGGAATGTCAGTGGCAACTGGTGTTCTTTTTAACAGGTGGGGCAAAGGTATAGTAGTTTCAGTTACTTTAAACTTTTAACACCACATAACATTACTGTTATGTTAATTATGTTAATTGTCGGTGTCAGCTGGCGACGACCAAGCCAATGCTACAAGACAGATGGTTGGCATTGAAGGCATCCAACCAACCATTTTCACTGGCCTTACTATAGTTTGCCACATTTTCAACTTACAGTATCAAGATGAAACTGCTTCAATGCTGGAATGTCTTCTGCTGATTCAAAACAGAGGCACAGAAAACACCTTATTAATCTGACTCACTTTAGCAGGATTTTTCTTTCATTAATCACAGACTTTCTCATTGCAATTCCATTCAATGTGAAATAACATTTCCCTTCATAAGGCCGATACCATTTCAACACTAGATTTATATATGACATCCAGTCAAAACATTATAACTACCCCCAGTTAAATTGATATAATAATTAGTGCCTCCCGACAAGTGAATCACACACATTTAAAGGTACAAATGGTAACAGGGGATATAAAAGGACAGGGGCATGGTGACCAGAAGCACTTGTGAGTGGGGAAAGGAAGGGACCTAACAGAAAAGTATGATTGCTTGCTACCAACTGATGGGTGGGAGGATAAGAGAAGCTGCACAATACTGCGGGCTGTTCATGTAGTGCCATACTTAGGGTGTTTCAAGAATTGAAGGACATGGCCAAGAACATCAGTAAGTGGGCTAATGATATACATTCGCTGTGCATTGACAAACATGGGCACTGTCAGCTATCCCGACTTGTACAGGCCAACAGATTGGCTATGGAGCAATGCCTGTCCGAAGAACTGAATCATGGCTGTGTTTGAGACTAATGTCCAATGAAACATGCTCTACATGGGTCCTTGGAGCAGACGTCTACACAAGGAACTCATGCTTGCAGCCAGACAAAATACACCATGGTTTTGCCTCTACATGGATGCATTGGACCAGTAATGACTAAAAAAAAGTGTTGCCTTTTCAGTGAATCATCCTTCCAGCTGTAATGTGTGGAAGGTCAATGGAGTACAGCCATAAAAAATCTCCTCAATATGGTGGTCCAGTAGAAACAGGTGGGCAGTAGTAGTATACTGGGGTAGGGAATGTTTTCCTGAGAATTGTTGGGAGTGCACATCCTTTTGGACTGCACTCAATGCTGTAGGTTACTCTTTCATGACAATGTTCCAGACTGCAACCATTTAGTCACATTTTGCCATAATTTTTGGAGATGTATAACTCCAAAATTATATAACTAGGCACACCAGTGAGACTTGCAAATATGCTCCCCATTTTTTTTTTTTTTTAAAAAAGGTGTGTGTGCATGTGCATCAGCAAGTCGCAGAGGTATGGCCCAGGAGTTTGGAACCAGGAACTGGGGATTAAGGGCTTCAGCAACAGCAGGGTGTCAATGACAGGACTGGGGAACACAGGACTGGGAAGCACTTTTATACAAGACTAAAAAGGGAGCAAATGAGAGGCAGCTGGAGTGAGTAACACAAGGGCAGAAACTACAGGTAAGAAAAATGCTTAACAGAAGTGGCTCATTAGGGCCACGTTAGGGAGATAATGGGAGGGGCAGATGGGGCGGGGTACCATCATGCCTTGCCTAAGTGTGTCCTCAGGACATGAAGGACCAACAGAGGAGGGGACCCAAGGGACTGATCAACAGAGCTGGAGACAGATGGGACTTTAGACAAGACAGTACATGACATGATCAGATAAGACAGGATGCAACTGAATAAATGGATAACACTGCCGGACATGAAACCTGATACAGGACACCACTAGGGGTGTGTTTCTCGAAACCATTGTTGCTAACTATGTTAGCAACTTCCGTCGTTCGAACTATGTAAGTACGACGCAGGTGTTTCTCGAAACCACAGTTCAAACTACATAGGTAACGATAGTGCAGACTTACGTAGTACAATGCATCGTTAAACGACACAGGTGTTTTCCGAAACCATAGTTCGAACGAACGTTCGCAAACACTGTCGTTAAGTTGTGTAGTTCAAACTACAGCTAGAGGTGTAGTTCTATGTAAATTCGTCAGCGAAGGTGGAAAATGCAATTTAATAAGGGTATAGTCACCGTGTAAGTAAGATATTTAATAATCTGTAATACCTAATAAGGAATAAATTTGCTCTACGATCACATGTAATCTGAAGTTGTCTGAAAATGTAGTTTGAAACGTAATTGTTGTGTGGGTCTCTGGTCATCAGTACGGTAACTGTCTAGTG
>JAABNX020000044.1:3313254-3324658 GCA_015163995.2 Mormyrus lacerda
CCCCCCCCCCCCCCCCCCCCCCCCCCCCCCCCCCCCCCCCCCCCCCCCCCCCCCCAGCCGCACAACATTGCGCAAACTGCTGTTAACATCTACTGTAAACCCTTTAAAGGAAGGGCACCGTAAAAGATGGGAACGGTAGGATAATTCCTCAGGGGCCCTAAAAATTTTTAACATAATTGAATTGCTCTGGGTTGGGAGCTTTCTTGGGGCCCAGAATCTCGAGAGGCACCCCTGTTTAAAAGCACAGAAATTCACGAGCTGTTGTGGAATATCTTCAGGTAGGCATGTATGTGTCTTTGGTTTTTTTTTAATATGGTTTGGCGCTACACCGAGGGGCCGACAGGGTTGAGATTATATGTTTCCTCTAATGTGGGGAGCAGTGCAAGCAAGCTGATGCACTTAAAGCGGGAGGTGGGAACACAGACAAGTGGCCCATCCTCCATTTCAGCCCTCCTGGCCATGCGGGGGAATAAATCAAGGCCTTTGCCAGATTAATGTGCTCTTTCTGGGGATTGTGCTCACACAGCGAACGAGGTGAGTCTCTGTACCAGAATAACCTTTGGTTTAAGAAGCAATCAGGCCTAATGGTGAATCCCAAACACTGGCATGCAGAGCAGCCTTTTCCCAGAGGAAATGTGAGCCTTATAGTAGGAATGAGGAAGCCGTGTCTGACACAGCCTGACATGGAGGTGCTGGTGCAGCTCTGGCGCCGCCAGCCCCCCCGCCGCCCCCCCCAACGCACCTGCCTCTTCTCTCTCTCATCTAATGTTGCTGCAGTGCCTCCGCCTGCTTGTTCGCCTCCCTCTTTACTGCTGCACTGTGAATTGTGAAATTTTCAATAGCTTAGCAGAAATGAAGTGCCGTTTAATCCACAAATTACTAGTATTTTGCAGCACGTGTGTTACACGGATTTGTGCAGTTCCGTCATATTTTATGCTAGTGAGGGAGTGTGCTCTGCTTGTAAATGGAAGCTGTTTCAAAATGGTAACACGTTCTCTTCCTTGTCTACTCTGCGTGCTGCTTCCTGTCTTCCTGCTGGCAGCGTACCCTTTTTGTACAGGCTACTGAGTGCTTTATATTGCCATTGTGTCAACTGTTAATGGGCGGAGTGGATCCAGACAGTTCAGTTGTATCCAGTTATGTTTTTAATAATTTTGCAGCCGTACTGGGGCAAGAAAAGTGATTGAATATTACCACAAAATGATAAATTCTGTAGATAAAACAATGAACTATGGTACCAGGGTTTGAGTGTCCACCATGGCTCCATGTGTGTGGAGTTTGCATGTTCTCCCCGTGTCATCGTGGGGTTTCCGCTAGGTACCTCAGTCCCCTCCACAGTATAAAAACATGCTAAGGTGTGCATGTGTGAGTATTACCTGTGATGGGTTGGCGCCCCATCCTGCGTTGTTCCCTGCTTTGTGCCCGTAGCCTCCAGGATAGGCTCCAGCCCCCCCGTGACCCTGAATAGGACAAGCAGTTACAGGAAATGGATGGATGGGTTATTGTGCTCATACTCTGACAGGTTAGTGTTAGTTTTAATGTACTGCTCCAAATCTCCCTGCAGTGCTTCTCACCTGGGCATCTTGTACTTCATATTTTTAAGCCTTAATGCATGGGACATTTTATAAAAGCACAAGGAAACAAAGGTGTCGCATGCAGCCTCTTATTAAACCTTTACGGTAATTTCCCTGTATTATTTAACGTCAACAGATGTGTACACACTATGGATTTCAAGGATCTGAAGCAGGGCTAAACGATATTAGGAAAAAAATCACATTGCCATATTTAAAATTTTTGCAATCGATAATGTGACATTTATACAAGAAAATGGAGGTGAAAATTGAAAAAGCTATAGCCAAATAGAACTTGTTATGATCTATGAATAGAATCTCAAATAAGTTGATGTCATGACTTGTGCTAACAGACACAAGGCAGTGCTGATAAATCACTTGCTTTTGCTCAGTATCGTCTTTGGAATCCAAAATATTTCCATATATCAGAAGATGATTGCCTCGGCGACCGGTTCTTGTTCGGTTTTCTACTCCTCACTCATTTTTGTTTAGTCTCTCACAAATGCACCACATGGTCTATGAGTGAGTCCAACAGCAAGGAGGAGAATGTTTATGACCGTCTTGGACAGCACACACAGAGCTCATGCAAAGCAGCAGGAGTAACCTTTTTTAACCTATAATCAGAATCAGAATCCTTTTGTTTGCTATGTACAAACGGAAAAAACTTTGTTTCAGCATACAATTTAAACATACAGTACAGTTCATGACAAAAAAGCACATACACCAAACAATAAATTCAATAAAAATACACAGAGAGATACAGAATAAGATGTGCTATTAATAAATAAGGAACAGTTATTAAAATTGCAAAACTTGCTAAGTTTTGTTTCTTATGACGAAGTAGAAATATTTTAGCGTAACTCATTGACGGTCTCAATCCAGTTGCGTGTGCATAATATGTAGAGATGCACCGATTGTATCGGCCAGCTATCGGTATTGGCCGATACAGCAGCAATCGGCCATTGTTTAAAAATGAGCTGATATTTACTGCCGATAATTCCGTTTAACATGGTGACCCATATAGCTTTGCATACTCGCATATTAAACAGTGTTAAAAATGCTGTATTTTAACATTGACAAAAATGACATTAGAAATGCATTTAGCAAACTTTGCTCTGTAAAAATTTTATGGGGAGGATCTAATGGACATTGCAACCCAACAAATTTGACTGTTCACCTAAAGGCGAGACAGTGAAGAGTATGAAGAGTTCCTGAAAAATTTGTTCCAGTGAAGAAGGCCGCAGTACTGCCAAATAACGCTAGTCTGTCATGTTTGATAGCAAAAGAAAATTCAGTGCAGACAGTGTAAAATCAAAATATGTGACTCAGTATATTATAGAGTTTATCACACATTATGAGGCCTTCTCTGTAAGATGCATGCAGTTATAAAATATAGTGCTCTGGGACTGTTGTCTTATGGCAGAGTTGGTGTTTTCTTACCAAAAATAATTTTGGATCGTAATTTATTTATTTTTAAATTTATTTTGGTGGAGTGTCCCTTTAAACCTTTTTAAGCAGAACCTCTCAAACAAATGGTGTCAGTTTTTGAAATAATAATTAGCTATCGCTATTGGCCAGAATTTTCCTTATTGATGCAAAACTAATAATAGGTAATCTTTAAATTAACACCGCACATTGTTGAGATATGTAAATACATTAAGGTGCTAAGGTACAGTTGAAGGACACAAATATGCTTAGATTTATTGAGAAAATGCCAGTGCATATTTTGCATGTCGTGATAGCAAAGAAAAAGGCCATTTTGACACTTGTTTCTGTGGGGGCCGAGATGACATTCTGAATATGCTAAAATAGTCATGAAGTAGTTTTAATATTGTTTTTGTTGCTACCCCCCCCCCCCCCACCACCTCTGGGAATTCCTATCAGTGGCAGTCCGGCTTATTGATGTCAGTCTGGTTTATTGTAGGGGGACCCCTCTAAACACACACACACACACACACACCTAACTAAATAGCAATCCGTAACCCAGTTGATTAAAAAGTATTATAACAAATTTTATCCTCTGGAAATTTAATTGAATTGATAATTTTGAGAACTATTAGTGCAAGAGATGATTTGGGGCCAGAGAAATCACACATGACAGAACAACCATGACAGAACAACCATGACAGAACAACCATGAATGCAAACCTGGTGAACTTGGTAACACAGACAAGTCACACACAGTTGGGAGTTTAATGAGGATTTTTGGAGAGGTTTAGAGATAGTGTGTAGGGGGGCTGGAGATTGTAGAAGTTGGGGGTTGGGGGGAAGGAATTAGATGGGGTTAGAGGTGATGGGAGAATACATTTTTGTCCTTCAGACAAGCGTCTAGCTTAGTCAACAAAAGGAGTTTCTGATTGTGGGAATTTTAAAGAACTGTTATTCCAGATTTTTTTTTTTCCAAAAAAAGATTCAAGAAAAACATTGAAACAATATAGAACAGACTTTTGACATTATAACCTGATCATTTCTCATATAACAAAGGATTAGTGGCGTCAATAAACATGTAGACATGCCACGAAAAGAAAAACAGTTTGGCTATGTTCTGTAAGATTTGTCGAGAAACAATTCCCCTTTACAATTCTCCTTAATTCCCCTTTTCTTTAAAATTTCATTCATGCTTGTTAAGATTTAATGACAAAATTGCTGATGTTATGCATCTTTTCGGATCTTGTTTAAGACTTTTCTGCACATGTAGTCCCTATTCTTTATTTTTGCATTCCTTTTATTTATTCCTGAAATCTTTGAGACCTGCATATTATTTTATTTATTCATTTTAAATATATGATTTAGGACATCTGAAATAATACAGCAGAGGAAACTAATGTATGTTTTGCATAAGACTTCAGCATGTGGTTTTAAAATTGATATTTTGACATGTTTAATGTTTATTTCTCTCTCTCTCTCTCTCTCTCTCTCTCTCTCTCTCTCTTTCTCTCCACAGACATTTATAGTGATCAATAAAGGGAAAACAATCTTCCGCTTTAGTGCCACACCTGCCTTGTACTTCATAAGTCCTTTTAATCTTGTTAGGCGAATAGCTATTAAAATTTTGATACATTCATATCCTTTCAAATGGTTAATGTTGCTAAAATGTCAAATGTTGTGTTAGTCACACCAAACCCAAAGTAATGACTGGGGGAATTTGGATACGAAGAAGGTTATGTCTGAGGTTATACAAAGGAATTATATATTTTATCCCACACTTCTATGTTTAATGAGTGATTAGAATTACAGTACACCATATGCTGTGTCTTGATTTTAACGATGTAAAAGGGGCAGTTCACCCAAAAACTGAAAGATGGGACTGTAGTGTCATCTATCCATTTAGGTGTTAGGGTTCGGGTTAAGTGACTCTAATGCTCTTAATGTCTGATCTATGTTTGACCAGAGATTCCACAGCTCAGATATCAACCTCTTACTTGGTTACATTTTTAGTAAGGAATCCTTTGGAATTTTCAGAGATATTTTTGGTAGTTTTATAGAAGAATTTATATTTTCATTTCATCCTGCCTTTTTCTTTTTGCCTATGACATCACCAAGCCTGTAAGATTTTATTTGGTGGGATAATGCGTGAAGTGCATTTTCCTTCAAATTCAGTCAGTTTTACAGTAAATGATTCATAATTCTATACCAGGCAGGATGTACAAAACTTTTGCTTCTGAAAGCATTGTTTCCAATATTTCAGTGGAAGACTTACTCATGCAAAATTATAATTGCTCATCATATTTAGGTAACAGGGTATGTTATAGATCCAGAGGCAAGTTGAAATGAACTCTTCTCAGATTGTTTTTTTGGGTGTGTGTTCTGTTTTTTACTTTCCAGTTCAGATGTGGTTTCCTTAACCTTTCTCACATTATTCAGCATGATCATTATGTGTACAATTTTGACCAACTGTGTGTTCATGACATTTAGCAATCCTCCAGAATGGTCCAAACAAGTGGAGTAAGTACCCTGTTAATGCATGATTTCCTGAATTTGACTTTTGAAAGAATTGTACAGCAGTTGTGACATAAGTCTGCATGTCTTGAACGTGGATTTACTCAATGAAATAGCGTAGGTTTACGTACATTCAGTGCATTTATATGCATTTTGTTTGTTTTATGATTAACAAATATTCATAATAATTTGCTCAATTTCAACCATGTGAAAATTAGGTAGTAAAATTATGGAGGGGGTGGGGGGTTGTTGGACACCCCATGAAATATATTTCTGGCAAACATGTCTGACACTGACTATTTGTATTTAACATTTCAGACAACATTGAAAGGACAGACAATGTTTTTAAATTGTTTTTTATTTAATTGTATTAAATTTTACTTTTTAATTGAGGAAGCTGCAAATGTAGGAAGTACTTCAGTGTGGGACACAACATAAAGATATAGGAAGTTCACTATGTAAAGCTTGGTTCTGCTCTTTTCTTCCAGGTACACCTTCACTGGAATTTATACGTTTGAATCAGCTGTGAAAATCATCGCGCGTGGATTCTGTGTAGATGGCTTTACCTTTCTTAGGGACCCATGGAACTGGCTGGACTTCATGGTGATCTCCATGGCGTGAGTACCAGCTCACATGCTCATTCATTTACTTTTCTTTTCATTACTGGAGAAAGAAGTACACTCGTCTCTTACTCCTGCGACCAGTAATTTAAAAAAATAAATTTAAAGCCATTCTCTGAATTTAATTTTGGGCATGGTCATTTTTCTCAGCCAGTTGCAGGCAGCAAAGTGCAGTAGCCTGTGCTATACGGTACAATTCTTCTGCAAGCTGCCCGGAGGAATAACTTGCAAGATATCTAGGCGATATCTGATGCAGGGCTTTACATACACAAATGTGCTGATGATAAAAGTGGAATTAAAATAAGTACATCCTTTTAGTTTGTTTTTAAGTAATATGAGCTTTCTTTTTGTCTACACAATGCAGGGCAGTCTGCAATATTATAGTCTTCCACTGCTTCTTAATTTGTCCTTATGGGGATTTTTACTTAAAGGCTTTGTTCCCTAACATCGTTTCCTGTTCCTGCCGACCTTTTCCTGTTTTTCCATTTATTTTCACCCGTTGTCTTTCTCTCTTGTTCTGGATAATGTGATCAAGATAAGCCATTGCCTTCTGCTTTACAAAAATATAACCTGCAAAAAAGCACTGCACTCGCTAATTGACCACACTCTGCAGAATTTAAATGCATCACGGTAACATTTCAGGTTTTTTCTCAGCTTTGCATCCAAGAAATATGACCTATTAAGACTAAGATTAAGTTCTGCGTCTTATATTTGATAGTATTGTTCTGAGTTACATGAGTTGGTGTTATTGAGAGAGAGAGAAATGGGATCAGGTTTATGAGTCTGTTTTATATCAGGAGACTATCAACGACACACAGAAATCATAATGCCCAAGTAAACCAAGGAGCAACTGGTTTCTGATTTTTTTCTTTATTTGCAAAATCTGTGACTGTACAGTAAGTACAGTTAACTAATGATATTCCTGAATTCTCTCTTGTGCTGTTGTCATTGGATCTATCAACCTCCATTCAGAGACAAGTCCCAGAATGCGGTTGTATAGAAGTGTCCAGAATTCAGCGTTCCATCTGTATCCGTAATGTGGGTTGCAGTCTGAGACAATTAATGCTGATGGTCACGTACCCTTATATCGCCTTTAGGTGGAGTTGAAACAAATTACACAAAAATGACTGTCAACAGTGGCTGATGTGGTCATTGATATACCGGATTCACATATTCGTCTATCTTCCATAAATGTTACCTTTTGCAACCGATACAATGTAACTTTGGTTTGATTCTGCAGGTATATAACAGAGTTTGTAAACCTAGGCAATGTCTCAGCTCTGCGCACGTTCAGGGTGCTGAGGGCTTTGAAAACTATTTCTGTAATCCCAGGTAAGAGAGCTAGGGGTTGGCATGAGAAACGGGGTCGGTGTTAGATGTGTTTCTCGTTTTCTTTTTTTTTTCCTTTCCTCGATGGACAAGGCTCTGTGAGTGATGTTCCTCCTGGTGGCTGTCGTACAGTGCTCTTGCGTGAGTGCGTGTATTTGTCATTTGTCGTTTGTGTGTGATCCTCCCTCGTTCCAGATATGTGACAGAGTTTGTGGACCTGGGGAATGTGTCTGCGCTGAGAACGTTCAGAGTTCTCCGAGCTTTGAAAACTATCTCTGTCATTCCAGGTGAGATCCAATTTAAACACTAAGGCTGACTGAGGCTGTCGTTTCTTTTTGGTTTTACAAAAAATATTATTTTGAAAAGGAGCATTTAAAATCAAAAACATTCAAAAATGGTACAACACATTTTTGATAGGCTTTGCAGTCTGCTGTCAATCTAATATGCACTCTCTTCATTTAAACAAAAAATGAATTTCCAGTTCAGAATTACTTTGCTATTTCCTCAAATCATCGATTTCAAGCACAGTTTCGTGGCACATTTTGGGACCAGAGTAGTTAAGATTACAAGTCTTAATAGTGCAGAAATGGATTTTTTTCAGGCAGACACTCTGATGTCACTAGCCAGAAATGGTATTGCACCCGGGTATATATAGCAGGCAAATGCTCTTTGCACCTTGATGTCAGTAGCCAACAATGATGTCTGGCTAAACAATGTATGACTAATGCTATTGAATCTGCACTGTTTGTTTTTGCACCCAAACGAAAATGTAAAATTCCTCCCCATGTGCTACATATCAGAAGGGAATTTTCCTCTATTGTTGGAAATGAATTGTTTTGCCCTGTAGTTATTGGTAATACTAGTTAGCAAGATTACTGCATGCCTTTGGCTAGCTACCTATTGCTAAAACTAGGGTATATTTAGTGTTTAATGTGTAACCTTTTATATTCGTATCCCACTTTGGCACCTTCAGCCATTGACGTGATGTGCAACCATGCATGCAACATGAGTGTTTACATTTTTTTCGGAGCGAATGGGCCTGGTGTAAATAGCCGAATAGATGCCCAGTGACTATTTTCACCCGGGTGCAAATAGACACTTCATAGTTTTAAACGATTTAATACATTTTCACTCACATTTATACAGCCTCATTTATGACTGGCCATTTGTCATATTTCCTTTTGAGAGCAGGTTTACACAATCAGAAATATCTATCCATCTATGCATCCGTCCATCATCTATGTGCTTATCTTGGTTAGGATCATGAGGTAATCAGAAGTATAACACTTTTGAAGACTCAAGCTCCTTTAATGGTATTATACCTGCTGAGACCTTTCCTGCCAAGTCAACATTTTCTGTGCATATAAGATTCAATAATGCAGGGGAAAAAAATACACTGATTCTGCCCAGAACTATAGCGCTAGTTCTCAGCCAAACTAGTAGTTTGTGACTTACAGAAAAGGCTTAAGTCTATTTGAAAACGCATGATTTAGTACGGCTTGTGTGTTAAAAATACATACAATGGTGGCACATCTGCAGTTTTTTCAGATAATATACCAGTTCCTTTTCCCAGCTACTTTTTTCAGATCTTTTTACAAGTATTCTATGGATTTCAGATCAGGACTCATTGTTGGGCACTTCAAATAGCCCAGCTCTTGGTTTGAAATGATTTCTGGGTGCTTCATGAACTGTGCTTTGGGCCATTGTCCTGCTGAAAGACCCATGACCAGGGGTCTCAAACTGCAGTCCTGGAGGGCTGGAGCCCTGTGTATCTAAGTTCTTTCCCCGTTCCACCACAAACGATTGAGCTCAAGAACGACGAGGTAATTAGCACAAGGAGTTGAATAAAGGTGTATTAAATGAAGGTAAACCAAAAACTGGGCTCCGGCCCCCCAGGACTAGACTTTGAGACCCCTGCCCATGACCCACAATTGAGAGCAAGCATTCCGACACTTGCTCCTGCATTGCATTCAATAATGCCATGGTAACTTTTGGATTTCATGATGACATGCACTGTTCTGAGGCATCCAGGGCCAGGCAGCTGAGTAACCCCCGAAACATCTTTGAACCTCGTCCATAGCCCACTGTAAGCTAACATATGTCAGCTGCCCCAAGAACATTCTCCCAGAAGGATTTTGACTTCCGCAGGTGCGTTTTTATGAACTCAGTCTGGCTTTTATGTCTCTGTGTTAGCAGTGGCGTCCTAATGGGTCTCCTGTCATACAGTACAGTACATTTTCATTGAGATTACAACAATGAAATTTAAAAGTGTTGCATCTTGTGTCTGAAGGTCAGCTTGAGTCCGCTTGAAGGTTCTTTTTCCATCATTCAGGCAATCTTTCTCTCCATTCAGCTTTTTTCACATTCAGGCCAGTTAGATACAGTGCCATGGACCTTTAAATTTCCTTAATAGCAGAAATGGACCCAGGAATGTGAAGGTCTATCTCCTTAGACAATTTCCCACTCTCCTGCAGACAAAAAAAATCACAGGTTTGATCAACGTTTTTAATTAAATGGGTTGGATGCACAAGTTTAAAATTGGTAACACCTGTAACCTGTTACAAGTAAATTTAAATAAAAAGTGGAAGAAGCAGGATCACCTGCTTGAAATGCACTTATATCTTGCAGCTTATTAAGGTGCCAGTGATTTTGTCAGCACTGCTTTTGGTGTTCTGTGTAAAATAAGATTAGATTTGGCTTTTTTTTTGGCAATTTGTTCTGTTGTTTCAATGCAAATAAATGATACACTGAACTCATTTATAATGTCATAGTTTTTGTGAAAAAATTGGTCCATTATTTTAAAAAACTGCAGATGTGCCGATATTTTTGGCCACAACTGTGCTTTTTGATGTGCGCATTGATGAATACTGTACAATTTAGTGAGATCTCAAAGACCAAAGACTGCCAAGCCTAGTATGTGGTTTATTCTATACTGCATGATGCTTCTCAATTTACTCGCTTTCTTATAATATTAGCTATTTATGAGTTTGGCCCAACAAATTGCTTTTTAATGTTTTCTGTACTGATTTTTGTTCATTTTCATTTATTTTCATTTTCTTTATAACTGGCAGTGATTTATAGAATGATCACGCACTGCACGCTGAAAAGAATGAGTAGATTTAAGTAAAGAGTCCTTGATTAAAAGCAATATGCTACTGCAGACCTGTGTCTGTCTAAGAAAAGATAGGATTGGCTTCCTTCTATTGTAATAAATATTTTTGCACTCCTGCAAAGCTGAAATCTCTGTAGAAATTTCAGGTTCTATACCAACGTTTCTCAGCCCACTCCTTTGGGACTCCCATACAGTCCGTGTTTTAGCTCCAGGAAGCAGGGAGGAAGCAAAAATGTGGCCTGTCTGGCTGGGAGCTGGGAGCGAGCAAAAACAAGGACCGTCTGGGGGTTTCAACGGATCGGGTTAAGGAATACTGTCGCAGCCTGTATTTACATAACTGTGTTTTATGCAGCTAATATATGTTTTATAATTATATAAGAAACTAACCAGTATTGATGAAAATTATACCCATTAATTATCTTATTCATAATTCAATAATATGACACGTGGCAACATAATAGCCTCCTTAGAACTGTGTCCTCACACCTCCAAGGCTGTAGGTTGCATCTGTGCTCCATGCTGTGTATGTGAGGAGTGTGTGTGTTAGCATGAGCTTCCTCTGGGAGCTCCAGTGTCCTCTGACACCTCTCAATTCAGGGCTAAGTGAAGTGCTGCCTCTACGTCGCCCTTATAGGGTGATTGGGTGGTGTGGGTGACCAGGGTTGTCAACTGTTTGTCACAGACAGTCCATATTAAATTCACCCTTGTCTGTAAATCCCCAAATCACTTTAAGAACATAAGAACTATACAAACAATAGGAGGCCATTCGGCCCATCAAGCTCGCTTGGGGAGAACTTAACTAATAGCTCAGAGTTGTTAAAATCTTATCTAGC
>JAABNX020000044.1:3334727-3366893 GCA_015163995.2 Mormyrus lacerda
TACATAGCATAGAAAAGAATGTATGATGCTCCCACTAGTGCATTTGGAAAACGCCCCGCCGCACGCATTTCTCTGTTCTGCGCACTCCTGTTGATGACAATGAAAATGGATGCAAACACATTCCAGAGCATTTGTCTGCATTTTTACTCCTTTTTCCAACAGACATTTTTGGACGTCTCTTCAAATCCTCATACGGGGTCCAAAACTGTCCTTTATCTTCTTTCTGTTAGCAGGGTATGGACCCAGAACCTGCGGGTTGACCTTCCGCGGCATATAGTTTCCACTATGAGCATTAAAACTAAAAGAAGCTCTGAATACATTTTTAAGCAAGTCAGTATCTGATGCCAAAAACATCCTGCGATCTCCACACCAAAATCTCCATCCTATCTCACAAACCCGCCATACGATTCCAATGTCTTCTCGATATATCTGGTTTTCTGACTTGCATATTTCAATAATATTTATATATGTACAATAATAAGTGCGCACAACAAAACGCAATATTAAAAACGTATAACGATGCACAAAAACGCGCACAGACATGAGGTGAAAATGCGGGAAAACACGCATGTGAATAAATGAAAAATGCAGTATGACGTGGTGGGGTTTTCATGATGTTTTTTGACTTCTCTAGTGTGAACATACCCTAAAATCTGATTTTATCATGCCTACTTAGTAGAATGTTATAGAAAGACACAAAGTATGAAAAAGATTTAATCTGATGCAGTGTTGTTACCAAAATAAGTCTGATGGCTGTGCCCAAGACTTTCTACTCTAGGCAGTGCTGTGAAAAGTTGTTCCTTGGGGGGTGGAGGGTCATGGTAAGCTATTACAGCTATTAAAAAATGAAATTAAAATAAAAGATGTCCTTAGTGGGTGGCGTCTGAAGGGGCACAGTGGCTCATTTGGGGGGGGCATGGCCTGCAAATGTCCTCCATGACGCCAACCCCGATCTGAAGTCGTACATTGATAATACCAATTGAAAGTGCACTAAGGTAGCAAGCTGTCAATCTGTATCTCATTTCTGTGCAATAATTAGTAAGAAGTCCACATTAACAGGTGGGAAGTAATTACTGTTATGTCTACTCAGTGCCAAGGTCCCTGGAAAAGATTGGTATATCGATGTGATTTCATGTAATTATTATAATTTGTACTGAACCTTTTCTCCCTGCCTGCTGTACTGGTCCTTCCAGTCTCTCCTTAGCATCCCAGGTTCACCCTTTCCCTCTCGGCGCAACAGCAAGAGCAGCATCTTCAGCTTCAAAGGCCGCAAAGACGTGGGCTCTGAAAACGAGTTTGCGGATGACGAGCACAGCACCGTGGAGGAGAGTGACGAGCGGCGCGGCTCCTTGTTCAGCCATTACCGCGGATATCATGGCAAGAGGAACAGCACGGTGGACTGCAACGGAGTGGTGTCACTCATCGGCCCGGGACGCCTACTGCCTGAGGTGAAAATAGATAAGGCAGCTTCTGACGACAGTGTAAGGAAGTCAATGACTAGTTCAGTCTAGGCATGGGACTGTATCTTCCTCTCTTTTTGGGATGTCCCTTTATTTTTTTATTTCTCTGTCTCTTCTCTCTTTTCGTCCTATCTGAATGTTTTGTATGCTGCCCCGCAATGCCAGATTAAAAAAAAAAACAAAAACAGTATATGCTGTACACAGGCGTAGCAAAGCAGACATTTGATACGTTGTTTCCTGTTTGTTCCCTTCCATTTCTCTGAATTTGCTAATGTATGTAATAGGGGTTTGCAACCAGAGGAAATTGACCAGGATGTGTGCCACAAACAAAGCTGAAGCCTGTTGGTTTGTTTAAGTGGCTGTGCAAGAATTTGCTAACCAGTCTTTCACTTTGACTGTGTCAGCTGGAGGAATGCATAGTGTTAGTTCGAAACCGATTGCATGGGAATATGGGAATGTGTGACGAAAATACGGGAAAGGCCTGCTGACCCATAGTGGCATGAGAAGGTGCTTCTTGTATCTTTTTGCATCATTCTGTCTTCCATGATCATTTTAACAGAACATGGCTGCAGTGAGCCACCG
Source organism: Mormyrus lacerda (assembly GCA_015163995.2). Taxonomy (NCBI): domain Eukaryota; kingdom Metazoa; phylum Chordata; class Actinopteri; order Osteoglossiformes; family Mormyridae; genus Mormyrus; species Mormyrus lacerda. The sequence goes on from JAABNX020000044.1 coordinate 3,336,770, forward strand.
AAATCCACACAGAAAGGTAGGGGTGTAGCCCTGTGCCCGTCTTCAGAAGGTCATAGCCCGCCAGTTATATCTCCTTTGGGCCCTTGAGCAAGGCCCCACACCTTAACTGATCCAGGGGCGCTGGATGCTGGCCGACCCAGAACTCACCTTAGGCAAATCGATTTCAGAGAGGTAGATGAGGGAGAACGGAGGTGGGGGTGCGAGGGGGGAAGGGGAAGGGGATGAGAACTCCTCCTCTGCTCCTCTGCTGAATAGCGGAATGACATCATTCGCGCCTGTCAGGGGGCTGCTGTCAATATGCGGGTGGCTCCCTCGACTTCCGCAAGTGGGATGTGTATGTTGCTTTGGATAAAGGTGTCTGCTAAATCAGTAGATGTAGCCCACGAGCCTGGGGGTGTGAGGCTGCATTATTAGCTTAGGCACTGTCTATATTTTATGTATCACAATGTAAAAATGGTATTTCATTTAATGTATTGGTTAGATCTTTTCACCTACTAGGCAAATCAGGTTCACAATAATGTTTTCATCCTAGTTAGACTGGTAGTTTAGTACCCTCGTGTACCTCACCAACCAAGTTTCTGTAAAATTCTCATTTGGCATGAGTAAAAAGCAATGCTTTCCACACATTTTTGTTTTTTATTTCTGTAATACTTCGTCTAACCTGATGCATGACCGTGCATGCAAACCTCTGCAAATACTTCAAACTTTTCCTATACATGGTTTCTAACAATTAATATGGGTTAGTGGAACACGGCTTTTCGGTAAGGAAAAATGTACTGTGCACGTCGATGAGACGGGTTGAATTTGATTGTGGATTCTAATCGAAATCTTTAAAACTAACTTGACAAGCAGACTAAGGGATACGATGAGTGCCCTGCTGAAAAAAACAGCTAAAAACCAGGTTATGCTGGTAGCTGGTTTTAGCTGCTTTTAGTTGGTCTAGGATGGTGTAAGATGGTCTTAGATGGTCATGTCCCAGCTCCTGCTGCTCTTTAATGGTTTAGCTGGGTGGGTGACCAGTTGGTCATGCTGGTGTGGCCAAATTATCTAGCTAGTCATGCTAGTATGACTAGTTAAATGATCAAACCGTCATGCAAAAAACATACCTTAAGCTGGTAAACTATCATAAATCGGTCAACCATCTTATCCAGCTTAAGCTGATCAAACTGGTTTTTTCAGCAGGGTGCAGTGGCATGTTCTGCCAGTTACCTTTTCTGTTGAAAGCCACATACTTGCAGCAGTGTTTCAGCACATCACAGAGACAAATTGCATTATAGGTTAAGCTTGTCTCAGTTCAAATAATCATGACTGCTCCTTCTGTGTCTGAACCCGCAATGTTATTTTTTTAAAGGTAGACACTTCAATTGGGAGTAAAAATTAGTATTTACATTTTATCACACTCAAGTGATACTTCATAGCTACAAAAAGGAAAAAAGTACTGACCAACTGAGGCACAAAACGAAGCATTCCTTTGGGGCGTCCCCTGGTGTCGCATGGCAGTAAGTAGAGAACTTCCCAGATGTTTTTCTCACAGTGTTATTTTCCTTTCTGACAGCCCACCACAGAGGTGGAGGTAAAGAAGAAACTCTCAGGCTCCTTGATGGTATCTATGGACCAACTCAACACATCCTTTGGCCGCAAAGAACGAGCGAACAGCGTTATGAGCGTCATCACCAACACATTAGTTGAGGGTAATAGTATTTTGTGTTGCTCTTTCCCTTCTGTTTTTCATCAAATTCTGTTTTCCTTTGGTGGGAAAAAGACAAAAGGAGTCTCTTTGAAAGCTAGCTGAATTTTATGCAAGCCTTCGGTGGTGGAAACTTCTTTTCAGAAACTGTGATATTGAATCTAAGTTGTTGGAAATAAGCTTGTGACATTTCTGCGTGACACCTTTACTATTTCCATTTATTGACCTCACAGAGCTGGAGGAGTCCCAGCGCAAGTGTCCTCCGTGCTGGTACAAGTTCGCAAACACATTCCTGATTTGGGAGTGCTCTCCAGTGTGGCTGAAGATCAAGGAGATTGTCAACCTGATCGTTATGGACCCTTTTGTGGATTTGGCCATTACCATCTGCATTGTTCTGAACACCCTCTTCATGGCCATGGAACACTATCCTATGACGCCCCATTTTGAGCAGGTTCTCTTTGTGGGCAACCTAGTGAGTGGCTTTCTGTAATACTTGTTTGGTGTCAAACGGTACTTGTTAATTTTCGTATGGTTATCTGAATAATCACTACCAGAGATTGGTAGGTGGTCTCACCACTGGTTAAACCAGTTCTCCAGGTTTCGAAAGAGGGCCTACTATAATATCCTAATGTTCCAGAAATATCCACCTTCCACAAAGAACGCAGTCAAGGTGAACCAGGAGTGCAGGGCACAAGGTGGGGAAGGGAATACCCTGAGAAGGCTGCCAGTCTGTTGGAGGTCATGTACCATGGGGGGTATATAGATACACACTTATATAATTGCAAAGTACCCACACAAACATGGGGAGAATATGCAAACTCCGTGCACAGGAAGACACTGGAGTCAAACTCATAGGCCAGGTTTTCAGAATTGCCACTAGTAATATTAGTCTTTTGTAATATACTTTCATTTAGTTATACTCTACACATTGATGGTGGGGGAGGGGACACTTATCTCTGGCACATCTGTGTTGTGGATCTACACACGCTTTGCTGCTTAAAAAGTTCTTTGTTGACAAAAGTACAGCAATATTTAAAAATGACTTCCTTATAGTCTAACTTATATTAATATCACATTAATATTGAATTAATATTGTGATGCAGAATATTTGGCATACTTCTAGAGATGAACCCCAAATTTGCTAGTTAACTGAAGTGAATTAATTATATTTTTTCCATTTTTCATTTTATCAAAAGCATCATTAAAATTGGAAGTTATGTAATATTGGCCGGGCTTATATGCATTTTTGTTCAGTCTAGAGGACGTTGGCATGGAATTGAGATTCCGAATCCGGCCTCCGTTCTCTGTGTGGTGTTCACTCATGTTCTCCCTGTACTGTGCAGCTTTCCTCCTGCACTCTAATAACAGGCAGTTAGGCTAAATGGTCTCTAAATTGCTGTCAGTATGTAATTATACGTGTACAGACATAATCAAAAGTATTGGTACCCCTGCATTTTAGTCAAGTAAGGCACAAACCTTCCTAAAAAAAAGATATTTTGTCATGTAAACATGCATTTCTCTTGTTGATGAATGGGAAAAAAACCATAGAGCTGTGAAAAGAACATCTTTGCTGTGACACTTCAGTGACAGGGAGACTATTTTCTAGTATCACAGGTGTCTTAAATCATGAAATCACTAATTCAACCAGTTTAACTCTTGCTGTCTCATTTCACTTGTGTCATCATATGGTTTAATACACACCTCAGATTTAGGTTTGTGGTTTGATGCAATTTCAGGAAATATTGCTTTCAAGGTGTTTATTATTGAAACTACAAACACAATTAGGAACCTGTAAGCCTGAGGTAATGTGTCTGTCAAGGTGTCTGAATAATGCCTAAATACACTTATTTGCACAGAAGAAAAATAAATATGTATAATAAATAGAAACTGAAAAATAAGACTATATTGTAATAATCATGAATGAGATAAATCCTGTCTAAATTCAGAGTATGGAGGCATATCTGTAGTAGGGAGGTGTGGATCCATACTGGAGTATCTTCTAATTCTTTCGATCTTGAATAGTTTCATTGTGAAAATCAGTTTTAATGTTAAGATAATGATTTTTTTTTTTACCTGTTAAATTAAATGTTGACATTGTAGGGAGCAGGACAAGACCTGCTGCCAGGCTGGTCCATCTATAAGGAGGGAGAGAGTGAAAGAGGTGGAAGACTGAGTAAATGATCAGCAGCCTTTGCACTCCTACCTCCCCCCTACCCTTCACTCGGTACATTTTATCATCTGAGTTGGGCCAGAACCATATATCTGTGTCGGGACCAGTATTGGTGATACGAACCTTTGTATTACTTGGTATTGAATCAAAAAGTAAATCAGTGGTATCACCCATTGCAGTCTGTAGCAGTAAACACCCTGGTCTGAATTTCCTGACAAAAGCACTTTAAATGCCACAACATTTTACATTTACAGCATTTGGCAGACTCCCTTAGCCGGAGCGACTTACATAAGTGCTTTAAGATTCTGCTATGAATTTTTCCTCGATACGATCTCCACAGGGAGACTAACTTACAGTGGCTGTTTCTGCCTGGCTCCGACCCTGCATGCACATGATGTCCCAAATGAGGTTGGACTTGGATGAGCTTCTGGCAGCTTCTGCTTTACCAGTATGACTGTGAGCAGCACTAACTGTGACCGGCTCACAGCTGCAATTACCACAATATCTTCCGGTGTACTATCATCACTATGTAAATGAAAATGATCTTTTCTCCATGGAGGAAGATCTAGAAAGATGGTGAAAAGTGCTTTGAGTGCTTTGCAGGCCACAAAGAAATCAGAAGAGTGTCAAGGCATTTAGGAGCCAAACGTTAGGAGCCGAAAACATTGTGCCACTTACCTTGTGGTCCTGATCTGAAACCCACTGGACTATAAGGCACACATCAAACCTCCAAAGACAAATTAAAAAGGAAAAATGTGTGTTTGGAATGTGAAATAAAGAATGGTGGTTTCACTAATACCTTTATCAATTTCAATTTAATTCTGAGGAAAAAAAGATACCAGTACTTGATCATGTCTGTATCTGCCCTTCGATGAATTGACATCCCATGTTCCTTAGTCTCATGCCCCTTGCATCCTGGGATACTCTCTAGGGGACTCTTATGACAATAAGTGGTTGGAAGATGGATGGAAATAAAAGACCCCTTCATTTATGTGGCAGTAAACATAACTAAGACCAGATGCACTGCAATAATTAATTTGGATTGAACGATTAAGTATTTTAAGAATGAATCTCCCTTTTCCCCATCAGGTGTTTACTGGGATTTTCACGGCTGAGATGTGTGCTAAACTTGTTGCCATGGACCCTTACTACTATTTTCAAGAGGGCTGGAACATTTTTGATGGCTTCATTGTGAGCCTCAGTTTGATGGAGCTGGGCCTTGCTAATGTGGAGGGCCTGTCGGTGCTGAGATCATTCAGATTGGTAATGTTGACGGGCTTTTAGTATTTATTTTGTTCAAAATAAGTCAGCGATCGAGCAGATACAGCTGCTTTTTAGTTCTTCCTTTAATATTTCTTAATTGACTCTCATTTTCTTCTTTCTGCTCATCTCACTCTGACCACTTCACTTTTCACCTTTGTCATCACCATCTCCGTTTGCCCCCACAGTTGAGGGTATTCAAGCTCGCCAAGTCCTGGCCTACCTTGAATATGCTCATCAAGATCATTGGGAACTCCGTGGGCGCCCTGGGTAACCTGACCTTGGTGCTGGCTATTATCGTCTTCATCTTCGCCGTGGTGGGCATGCAGCTTTTCGGCAAGAGCTATAAAGACTGTGTCTGCAAGATCGCGCTGGACTGCGAGCTGCCTCGCTGGCACATGAACGACTTCTTCCACTCCTTCCTCATCGTGTTCCGGGTGCTGTGCGGGGAGTGGATAGAGACCATGTGGGACTGCATGGAGGTGGCCGGCCAGACTATGTGTCTCATCGTCTTCATGATGGTCATGGTCATTGGGAACTTGGTGGTGAGGAAAATCCCCTTTGTTTATGCACACAAAGCAGTCAGCCATTAACAAGTAACTGCTTCGCACAGCGCGCATTTGGTTAGTGACAAGACCTGTTTGCAAACAAAAAAACGTTTGATAAACCTGTGTGTGGAGCCTAAATGTGATGCCTGTCTGGCTTTCCGCAGGTATTGAACTTGTTTCTTGCTTTACTGCTGAGCTCTTTCAGCGCGGACAACTTGGCAGCAACAGATGACGATAGTGAGATGAATAACCTGCAAATTTCTATCAATCGTATCAAGAATGCTATCGCCTGGGTAAAATCCAAGGTCCGTCTGTTGATCGCCACCATCCTGAAGAAGAAGGTGACTGACGAGGTTAAGCCACTTGATGACATGTATGATAAAAAGCTCATCATCAACCACACGGACATCAACAGGGAGCTTGATTACCAGAAGAATGGCAACGGCACGACTAGTGGGATTGGTAGCAGTGTGGGAAAATACATGATCGATGAGGACCGCATGTCTTTCATCCACAATCCCAATCTCACCGTGCGGGTGCCAATTGCTGTGGGGGAGTCAGATTTTGAGAACCTTAACACGGAGGACTTCAGCAGTGAGTCGGATGCAGAGGGCAGCAAAGATGTGAGTAAGGCTGCTTGTCTACATTGACAGTTAATGAGAACTTGCACTTCTAGCATTTGAGGAAAAAGTACTGAGAGCAGAAAAGTTGTGACGCAAACACTGATGCTGAGAGTTATACATTAACGGGGTTTCAACGTGAAGTAATACACAAGGGTTAAAATAGCATGACAGTGAATGTTCATACAACCCTGGGTAGCTGATGAGATATATTAAAAATCGAGATATATTAGAAAATAGTGTAGATTAACCATTACTGAATTTCATTCAGGAGATGTATTTTACAGTCCCTATTATTCTTTCTAGACTTTTTCATTGCTGAAATATCTTGCATTCTCTGGGTTTATGCTCACCTGATATTAATAAATAAATACAAACTGATATGAGTTAAGAAGACATTGCAATAGCAGGATACATTATCTGGGGCAATTAATTAATTCCCATGTTCAAGCGATGAGCATTAGTAAGAATATTTAATAAATATATAGGTGAACTATTTTGAACACTGTTATGTACAGTATTGTGCAAAAATCTTTAGCAGTCAAAGAAAATGTTTAAAGCTATTTATCTGGGCATTCAGTGTATATTTACTCAGACATAAAAAACACTGTTTAACATTAGAACATTAGCACATTAACAGCATAAAAACTAAGAGGAATTTCTTTTCTCTGGAAAGTTACTGATATCTTCTTGGACAGATATATGAACACAGTTTCCCAAAACTTTCCTCACCTCAGGGACACTTCAGCCATTACATGTATTTATTAAATCTTACCGCCAGCTCACTTAATTAATTTAATTATTTAAAAAATGTAATGAGGTTTTATTAGCCATAAGACAAGTGCTAGTGGTCAAGTAAAAAAAATACACGGGTGTACAGCTGTTGCACATACTGGGGTGTCTTCAGGAGAGGTTTTGAAATGGCTAAGCTGACACACTTAGACAGACATGATGTCATCGTTTTACAGCATGAAGATGATTTAAATATTTTATGCTTAAGATTTTTGAACAGTACTGTTACTACTGTGCATCTTAATCTGGATACCTGGGAGGTTTCAAGCAGTTTAATTTGTCATAAATATAATTGCTGATATAATACCAGTAATAGTATGTTGTCCTACAGTACATAGATGTCCATAATAATTAAAAAATAGTAAATTATACATATTTTCTTTGAAACAGAAATAATCATTTGGCATTAAATTAGAAATTAAATAAAACAGTACTGATGACTGCATAGCTAAATAAGTCTGTGGGCTAAGCCTCTATTCCTGTGATCGGATGGCTGCTGGTTCAAGGTCTAGTCTTGGCATAATAGTCACATATCTGTGGGTCCATGAGCAAGATCCTTAACCCCCAGCTCCAGGGGTGTCACACACTGGCTGACCCTGCACTGTGATCACGCAAGCTTGCTCTCAGCTGCACATGTATCTTTGTGTCACACGGAGAGCAAGTAGGGTGATGTGAAAGGAGAATTTCCCCAAGGGGATCAATAAAAGTATCACTATCCTGTTCTAGCACATTCAATTTTAAGGTCCAGTTCAGTTTTCCGTTTCTTGAATTTACAGAGTTTATTTTGTTCATGTTAATCATGTTCAGCACGTCTTGATTTCTGTTTTAGAATGCCAGGTGCGATTTATGTTCTAGAGCAGCGGTGGCCAATCTTATGCGCAAAGGGCCAGTGTGTGTGCAGGTTTTTGGAATAACCTTTACTGTAGGTCAGCTGTTCAAACCCAGGTGTCAGGACTCTTCAGCCAATCACCGCTCTGATTAGTTATATAATTAGGGAGTCAAAGCAAAAACTTGGATACACAGCGGCCCTTTCTGGATAAGATTGGCCATCCCTGTTCTAGAGGTTAGTTTCAGTCAGTAGCTTGAAAAGCACATTGCATTTTTTGTGTTAAACAGACAAATGTTTATTTCAGTTAAGGCTGATACTTGCCTGAAGTTTAACATTACTAGTTGGCCAACCATTCTTGCTCATGGGAGTTTTACTTACACAAAAGTGTTCTGAAGACAGAACAAAAAATGATTGGTTCAGAGAGATAACCAATCCAACTGTAGAGGAGGAGGGTCCAAGCAAGCCCCTAGAGGAGGTGGGACCAACCAATCAGATGCCTTGGTCCCATCTACTGTAGTTGCTTGGACCCACCTTCCTTACAATCTGATTGGTTATCTCTCTAAACCATTTTTCATTCAATCCTATTACACAATATTTTTGTGTATGTAAAAGTCCCATGAGTGCCGTTCATTGGCTTTTAAAGATGCATAAACTTGGTTGTTTTTCCTGTTAACACTGATTATTTATCTGGAAATGTAACAGAATAGGGCTTCTGCATTCTGTACCCTATTTATGCTGTTTTTCATATATGTGTGTGTGTGTGTGTGTGTGTCTTGAGATGCACTGTTAACGTTTTGACATTCACAATACCACTTAAATTTGCATGGATGTGGAGAGTCTCTAGGTTTCAGAGCTAATCCAGCATAAATATACATTTGTATGTATTTGTGTTCCTGACAGTGTGATTCACACAGGCTGCGTATGCGACTTCATGCAGTACTTGCACGAAACACTGTGATACACTTGCGTTTTAAAATAGTATGGCTCACTTGCTTCCGGTCTTTCTGTTTACATACAGCACAGTTGGTATTTACGGAGCCCCTGAAGGGACCTCTGATTCTTTTTAGAATGGCTGGCTGGAAGATATTCAGAACAGAATATTTTCAGAAGCAAGACAAAAATTATTTCACTGTTACGTGCCTCTGTGTGCAGCATCGTCAAAATGTAATGGCAGTTTAAGTTTGTTCTGCTTCCAAACTCAATCCGAGCCAAGAAAGCAATGCTGGTGAACATACACCGTGACAATGTTATACTCTGTGGTGGGACAAATAAACTACTTAACCTCAGCAAAGAACAAACTCGTGTTTCTCTGCAAGTTATTCCTAATTTGTTAGGATTTACTAAATGTACGTCTCCCAGGAAAGCCCCCTATTCTTGTTAATTTTGTTAGTAGTACTAAATCAGATTAAATCGTGTCAAGTTGAAATATCTGAACTTGAAGCTAAACTGTAGATTATCAAGGTGACTGTTCAGCGGTTTCCTCGCTACTGTTTATCTGTGTAGTGGCTCGCTCATTTTCATCAATCTGTAGCTTGCAATTTTAATTTAGCGAAACTCTATAGAAAGTGTCATAACATTTGGAAAACTTACTGTAGCATCGTTAACGCAAGTCTTGATGTTAATGTGACTATTTTGGCAAAGAACAATGCCAGAGAGTTGCGAAACAGATGCCGACAGAAACCATGGAAGACAGATGGTGTTTGAATTATCGTGACTTCTCCCTTTGCCCAGCTGGATGACACCAGCTCCTCAGAGGGAAGCACTATCGACATCAAGCCAGAGATGGAGGACGTAGTGGTGGTGGAGGTGGTAGAGGAGTATTTGGACCCAGATCCCTGCTGGACAGAAGGTGAGGTTAAAACCAGTCCCATAAATTTCATACTGGATAAGTGGATCCTTATAATTGATCCTTATAATGGCTGAAAATAAATCTGCTGTGATGTTTCTCTATGCTAAAGAGCGTGTGTGACAGTAACGAAGAGGATGAGACAGGTGTAGCTCTGTGACGTAGGTTTGTCCTTTCACACAGCTTGTGTGGCACGGTACAAGTGCTGTGATGTTTCCATTACGGAGGGCTGGGGGAAGCGCTGGTGGTACCTGAGGAAGACCTGCTACCTGATTGTGGAGCACAACTGGTTTGAGACGCTGATTATCTTTATGATCCTGCTCAGCAGCGGTGCACTGGTACGTGTAGACGTACAAAGATGGAGAGACAAAAGCACGTGTGAAGCATCACTGTGAAGCCCATTGTGTGCCAACATGCAGTACATATATAATGTGAAAGTCTTAGGCGGTCAAAGGAAATGTTCAAAGCTGTTTTTCTGGGCAGTAAGTGTATATTTGTTCAGAACAAGCTAAATGAATTAGCTTGTTGGATAGCTAAATGAACACTTCTCCTCAGGGGTACCCACATTTTATTTTTTTTAATTTTATCACCAGCTCAACTAAATAATCAAATCATTCAGTGGTCAAGTCAAAAAATACATTGATGTGGAGAGGAGAGGTTTTGAAGTGGCTGAGCTGGCACATTTTAACAAACATAATTTCATAGTTTTATACCAACATGAAGATCATTTAAATATCTTTTTTTTTTTGACTGCCTAAGATTTTTGCACGAGATGTGAGTTTTGAATTTCTAGGTCATTTTTTGAGGTAGTAGATTTGAGTAATTACCTGTAATTGTGTTGATAGAATTTGGCTTTGGAATTAAAGTGGCAAAAAAAACTACAGATAAATTAAAATATATAGAATTTTTAATGATAGGGTTGAAAGTCCCTAGTAGTATTTAATTAATCAAATACTCATTTCCACAAAATTGCACCAGCTTTTAGAAAACTTGATGTTCTTTTCCATCTGGAAGATTGATTAAGTAAAGCTTATATAACAACTATGTATTTTAAAAAAATCAAGAAAAAGCATGCATTAAATGGGGAAGTATACAAACCTCGTATCTAAAAATCTTTATCTCGGCCACCTTCCAACCGAGGCGTGGTTAATATAGAACAGTGCTTTTGATACATTGTGTCCTCAGTATGCCTCTTGGTTCCCCTAGGCTTTTGAAGATGTGTATATCGAGCAGAGGAAAACCATTCGCATCATTCTGGAATATGCTGACAGGGTGTTCACCTACATATTTATCCTGGAAATGTTACTTAAGTGGGTGGCCTACGGCTTCGTCAAGTATTTCACCAATGCCTGGTGCTGGCTGGACTTCTTCATTGTGGATGTAAGTATTCGTTTTTTTCCATGTTCAGTCATGACACCACTTCATTAAAAGGTGCCACCCTTTCGTTAAAAAGAATTGTTTCTTTAAGCTGGCTATAAAGATAATTTCTTTCCTCAAATGGACATGTTTTGAATTCTCTAGGAATGTTTTAGAATCTTTGAATCTGATTTTCTTCTAAGGATTAAGTATAGTTGATTTTACTTATATCACTGAAACTATAGATTTTAGTCTGTCTAAGAAAAATGGGAAGCTGAAAATTTTAGCTACATCCATGAGATATATGCTGTGACCCTACGCTGTATAAATGGCATTGGAGATGGATTGATACCAAAGTAAATTACTGATTGTATCACATTTTAATACATGGGAGAATAATTATTCTGCAAAATTATATGGATGTAGTTTTTAATTCTGCCTTTCCATTAATTTGAGGCAATGAATTGTGTACCAGATCAAAAATTGCAAAACAGATACAAACACCCTGACACCCTCTCTAAGGCTACGTTCACACTGTTGTGCTTAATACTCAATTCTGATTTCCTGCTCAGGTCGGATTTTTTGTTTGCCTGTTCACATTACTCTTTTTAATGTGGGCAATATCAGATTTCAATGTGAACGGTTCACTATACTGAACTGGTGTGCACAACAACAAGGACGCAATGAGGCGCATGTGCAAAAACAGACGCAATGAGGAGCATGCGCAAAAACAGACGCAATGAGGCGCATGCACAAAAACAGACGCAATGAGGCGCATGCGCAAAAACAGACGCAATGAGGAGCATGCGCAAAAACAAAGACGCAATGAGGCGCATGCGCAAAAACAAAGACGCAATGAGGCGCATGCGCAAAAACAAAGATGTCGCTTTATTGATTTGAAAACTGTCCGGTTACGATATGAGCCTTCCAGTTTTGCCTGAACAGAATTATGTCCCCAAAATCTTATTAAATCCAGCACCTCACTGTCCCTCCACTGGCCAACTTCTGTGCTCTCCTTCATGTTTGATACTCTGACGTAAACATATGGTGACTTCCGCCTGCACAGAATTGTGACGAACGTCGATTGATAGTGATGTAAAAATCGCATGAATTCCGATTTCGCTGTTCAGACTGAGGTTGCATTGAAAAAAATCAGACCTGTATCCGATTTATGACCACATACTGAAGTGGGCCAAATTGGAATTGAAAAAATCAGATTCCATGTGACTTGTGCTGTTCGAAATGCGATCTGAGTCACATATGAGCAAAAAAATCGGATTTGGGCCACATTTATCATGCAGTGTGAACATAGCCTAAATAAGGACGTACACTATCTCTGCATTTTCCTTGGGTTGCCATGATAAGCTTTTGCTTGGGCAGTCCTGTTAATTGACTGGCTTAGGCAGAAAACAAGAGGTCATGAATTAAGAGGAGAGGACTGAAGAATGAAATATGGCATCCTGACATGCAATAGGGACTAATTTTTCACTGCAGAATTTTCCCCTGGGGTCAGTAAAGCTCATCACATCTTTTCTTATCTTATCTTGACCTATCTGTGTGAAATTAATTAGTCATGTCAGTTAGCAAGGAAAAGTACTATATACATTCCCCACATTAAGCATAAAACATCTACTGGGACATTTTCAATGCAGCGATAAAGCCTGGAAATATAGACTAATCAAATTGCTACAGGACATTTATTCTTTCAGGTCCTGAATCAATGTAATACTATATATATTTTCTGGCCCAATATGTCTTGATGCTGGTTGTATCTTGCTGGTTGGCTCATCTCCATGGCAGTTACATACAGTCTTGTCTTTTTCTGTATTTTCCAAAGTCACAAGTAGAGCTGAGATGCTTTAATATTAAAAGGTAATCATCTGCTAATAGATTCTAATGTACATGACCATCATACATACATCTTCCATATCCACTTGTCCAGTACTGGGTTAGTGTCATTGACAGTTATCTTTCAGCAAATATTTTTTCTTGTTATGTGATTTATATTCCGTTCTGAAAATCGACTAGACTCTATTCTTATTATAGAAACACCTGTTCTAGAAGCTTCAAGTGCTGGTATTTCTCTGTAATTAGCCTCTGCAGAAGCACTGATGCCTGCAACAGTACATTGGAATTACTGACTAATATTCAAGCATCACTCAGCCCAGCAGGAGGTTTGTTTGTCAATGTTAAACTATGTCTCCAGTTTGTTTGCATATTGTGGTTGTGTCCTCGATGTTTCTCATCCCATGTCCCTCTTGCAAGCCAACTTCTGAACTGGATATATGGGGTTTGGAATGACTGGTCTGCTGAGAGACTCAAACATTTTGACCCAGTTACAAAAGCTACCTCTAAGTCTCGGAGACTGTCTGTAGAAGATGAATGATGCTTAATGGGAAAGGTGATTAAAATGGTAGCTCAATAATTTATATTATTGATTAAAATGTAAGCACACTTGTTGTCTACTGTAAAACAAAACAAATGCAGCAGACATCTTGAGGGATTTGATATTATAAAAAGGAAAGGTCACACAGAATGGTTAACTGTTGTGTGACCGTCACACTTTTGTGTTGCTTGCTGTACTGCATAGTATTTCTGGGTTAATATGTACAGCCATGAGAGTTGGAAAATTGCATTTCAGTACAGGTCAGTATAAGATCTGATTTTTGTCTAGCTAGTCAGATTTTAATCGGTTTCATGTTGTCGTTGGTACTCTACCTATCCAGAATTCCGGAATTTGTGAGACGCCTGAGCTAAGCTTGCTATGGCTAGTGGCTGATGTCACATCACTCTCCTCCTGTACATCCCCAAGCCCACATATTGCTTCTAACCTTGCTGACTCATTAAGAGGAGTGGGCTGTACACGCGGCTGGCTCTTCCCACCATTCCCTTTGCTTCACTTTCTGTAAACTCTTTATAGGGAAATTATAGCTGTGTGACAATTTGACTGTTAACCATCCAAGATATAATTATGTCTTGGTGTTTCGGTCATCTTAGAGCCAGTGAAAGTGGGTTGTCCTTCTACACCTGTCTCTCCTACCTGTATTGTTCAATATGGGAAATTGTTATGTTATGGACTAATGACAAGATTGACCATAGCTGGTCTTTCTTGACAGATGTAATAACAAATTACAGTCTTTGTTGTTTGTGTGATGAAGTATATACTGGGCCTAATGTGAGGCGGAGAGAGTGGTTTACATTTAAGAAAGTTTGTCCATGTTTTTTGTGTGTGTGTGTTGTATTTCAGTCCTTTTATGTTTCACTATCCTGTGTATTTCTTGTAGGTATGTGATTATAGTTTTGTTGCTATGGAGATGCCACATGGGTGTTGTGATTGAAGAATTTATGGTCCTTTTTATGGCCCATTGCTTTTAACATTACTATTAATCATTGATAATAATAGTTGGCTTGTCATATTTGAGCTCTTGGTTTTCTTTACTACAGTACAATGCAAATATTAATATTATATTAAGTCCTACATCCTTTGCCAAGAAAATATTAAATAATTGTAGGCCTATGAACTGAAAATTTATGTTAAAAGGGATAATCTGATACTGTCATCTACACATTTTAACTGCACAGTAACTGGTAAGTTAAATATGCATTTAGCCAAAAATTATATACATTTATGGGGCCCTATGATTTCTGTGATGCGAAAAACAGGTGGAGTATTTACTTATAAATGAGGGATTTTTTTGAATATTATGCATTTTCCCACTACGGGAACTTTTTTCCAGAAGCAGGACTTTTTTTTAGGTATCACATACTCTGTTGCATTTCCACCACAGGAACTTGGTCCGATTGTGGTTCCTCATAGGTTGTTCTGGAACCTATTTTTTACTTCCTGCTTAGGACTAGATGCCTACAGTATTTGACCCCAAATTACTGGGAAGGTGCTTACAGGGATAGCTTGCTGATTGGTTGACCACAAGCACCAGGACTAACTTGGAAGTTACATGCAAGTGTGGGGAAAAGAGATAGAAGTAAAGAAGGACAAACTGAGCAAATGGAATTATTTTTGTATCTCAATTACATTTAATGCATTAATAAATTCCCTTTTTGGTTGCATCTCGATATTTCTGCATCAGAAAATTTGATGAATAAGTAATATATTTTTGTCTAATATCACTGGCGTTGTCAGTGAAACTTGCCGGCACTTATTAGCGGAATAACGATTTTTATTTGATGGAAAACAAAAGATTGATCTGCTGGCCAGATTTAATAATAAATTATAAATATGTAGCAGGTCATTAAATAATATGCTGTGGCAATCAAGTGGCAAAAACGTTGTGAGGTGGACAGGAGGCCTGTTACTTTGCTATCCTTAGAAGGACAGCAAAAAAACAAGGAGACAAAAGTGGGAACAAGCAATAGAGACAGAGAGCAACACGTCATACTCTGAAAATGAGACCTTTGTCTTATTTTTTGGTTTGGCATCTTATAAAAACTTAAAATTTGAAAAGGATCAAAATTAATCTGAAATAACAGAATTGGGAAAAAAGTAGTTTTTTTTTTTTTTTTTTAAAGAAAATTTTAAACGGATTTCATAGGGCTCCATATTTACTATAACAAACAGGGGTGATTGCTATAATGTACAAGGGGGATTGATATACTGTATACACCAATCAGCCATTGCGTTAAACCATGGACAGGTAGAATGAATAATATTGATTATCTTTTCACAATGGCAGCTGTCAAGGGTGCCATTATATATTGGGCTAGTAAACAGTCAGGTCTTGAAGTTGATGTGTTGGAAGCAGGAAAAATGGGCAAGTGACCCGAGTGACTTTGACAAGGGCCAAATTGTGATGGCTTGTCGACTGGGTCAGATCATCTCCAAAACAGCATGTTCCAGGCTTGCAGTGGTCAGTAGATTCAGTAGCTACCAAAGGCGGTCCAAGGAAGGCCGACTGCTGAAGTGGCGACAGGGTCCTGGGCGCCGGACGTGAGGGTGGGCAGGGTTACAGGCAGGCTGTGGGCTTGTGGGCCCTCCTTTTGCCTTGTTTCTTTTTCGTTTTGCTGTGGTTACAGAGCCACAGATCTCATTAACCTTGCCTTGCAGAGTACTGTCAGAGGAAGGAGGCACCTCAGACACCCATACTGCTGGCCTGGGGGGCCCCAGGGGTCCTTGCCCCCAAACATGGGCTTCACCATAGGGGCAGGCTGAAGGTGAAAATGACCCCAAAGACTGTTCTGTAGATGAAAGGCGGAATCTTTATTTTTCTCATTCTATGCCGGGGGGAAAAAAACATTGGGGTGGTTCTCTTCGGACAGCTGTCGTGGAAGCTGTCCTGTGATCGGTACCATAAAACACAAAAGCATTCCAGAATTTGGCGGGAAGCGTCCCACAGACCCGTGTGCTTCACACAGAATTCCAGCATTCCAGTGTTGCTCCAAATATACATTTTCCAGTATGTTGCATATCGTGAAAATCACTGATGGAACAGTTAAAAAAGGTTTTTGGATGCATGCAAATTATCATGCTGTGTAATAAAATTTTTCGAGAGGCATCTGGCCGCAGGAGGGATGTGAGAGAGTGTGTCCTCTGTCAGCACCCAGAGCACTCTCAAGCCCCAAAACATCATTCCGCAAGATGCCATGTTACGGAATGTCAAAAGCATGAAAACGTACTGCTTTTTTTGCATTAACAAGCTGAAAATGACAAAATGTGCACGTTAACATGTCAATTTTGAGCTTGTGAATGTGAAAAAAACATAAGATGTTTTGCCCCTTTTGATAGAGGAATTCCCGTGTTTCTGTACAAAAGAGATACTGGAATCCCCGGAGGCTACAGCAGACCCCGTGTCACTTAATTACTAGTCCATTAGTTTAGACTTTAGACCTTTTTTTAGTCAGTTAGTTTACAAAATGTGGTCATATCGACTCTGTGAAATAATAAATAAGAGTATTCTGCAAATGGACAGAATTATTTAATATGAGATATTTTTGTGACGTAGAACTATTCACATATACTTGAAGGAAAACACGTGTTGTCTGTAGTTAAGAGAGCTGTTCGACACATGTACATTACAATGTAATAATTAATTTATAAATTATTAAGCCAGAGCGCACACACCTTTAAAGAATGACTGGCACAGTAGCAAATCGTAAACAACGGATTCTGTCGTAATGTCGTTATGTCTTCGGGAATGACGTATTGGGGTTTGAGAGTGGAGCATGCGCTGTCAGGCCTCTCCTGCAGCCAAGTGTTTGTGAATCTTTTGTCAAATAAAAATGTCCTTGCAAAGCCATGATAAAACAAAGGCCAAGTTCTGTACAATTAGCAATCACAATATTGTGGATAACCACGATAAAGCTTTCGCCTTCGAATCCCTTATCTGTGACCTTGGTCAGCTTTGGGTGTTGTGTCCTTTTGTAATGTTTTTACCAAGTAGTGGCTCAGTGGAGGTGTCCTCAGGTCTGTTTATATCCTTTATGACTGTTTATAACTAAGTTATCTGCTGGCTTCTCTGCCCATCCACTTTCAACCTTCGACAGTTACTGCCCTGCAAAATTTGCACAACAAATAACAGCTACTGCCTCAAGCTGCATCGCAGGCTGCTGAGCCTGAGCTACAGTGGATGTGTCTGCTGTTAAAAAGTCAAAATGTAGCCAAACATAGTTAAGCCCGAAATCAGCATGACTCACTGGCTGATTTTAATGTGAGTATATCGGGCATAGTTTTATACCAGTTTTATTTAGCGAGCATATATTGACTGGTTTACTGGGAAAAGTAAAAAAAAAAAATTGTTCTGCTTTAGTATGATCAGCGAAAGTGTTTTGATGGCCCAGAACTGGGAAAAATGTAAGAACAAATAGTGAATATGGCAGGCGCTGAAGTGACAGTGTGATGCCACTTATCCATGGAGCGATGGCCTGCACTCTTTTCAACTTTGTTATTGTAAGAGTTGATGTTAAAGTCTTATTTCAGGTGCTGTCAGTAATTTAGCCGAAATTAACAATACCCCATAAAGGCCTCATTCTCTCACATATAGTGTGTAACTGTCCGTCGGCACTTCTTTAAAGTAAGTTGCGGTGATGAGAGAACACCCTGGGAGTAACTCTCTATGCTGTGGCTTTATATATTAGGACATTACCTGCCATAGGTAAATCTGACCTCAGGAAACAAAACAGCAGATTCCATCATGTCATTATTTATTTAACTAATAAAAAGCCAGATTGCAGAAGCCATATGTGAAAAATTAACATCGCTCTTAATCATTAATCATGATTTGGTAGCATTATTTTGGTCTACTCCTCCTTGCAATATTACTAAAGTTCATTGATGCAGAGCTCAGGTCCCGCCACAATACCTCAGAATCTCTGAACTTTTGAATTTACTGTTTTCTTTTTCACCTATTCAGTTGTACATTTGCAGACTTGGTGCACTTAGAATCACTGCGTGTAAAAAGCTTTAGCTTTCCGAAGGATGGCCTCACATTTGTCTCTAGAAGATTTTGACTCATTGTCTGTAAGGTGCACAGGTCCTTTTTAGGCTGCAAAACAACCCCAAATTATCACCACTCTGACATTGTTACTAATGTTTGTGGTGATATGCTTTTTGAACTTTACAAAACATGGCACAGTGCATTATGATAAAACATATACACTTCTATCTCGTCTGTTCAATGGCCATCGTTCCAGAAATCTTTACTCAGATCCAACTTTTCAATCTTAAGTTGTCCTGCCAGTGTTTTTCTTAGAGAAAAGGGACTTTCTTCTAACTACCCTTACATGGAAATCACACTTATTATTCTGTTTCCAATCACAAAGTCATTCAGTTTAATGTTGTAGATCCCTAGATGTGGCCGTTGCTCTAAACCTCAGGATGAATTTAGTGGGAAGTACGTTCCTCAGAATCCTGGCAACTGTCCTGAATGTTCTCTCTCTGCAAAAACTCTTTCTTGAATTGTCTTTCCCAAATTTCAGATTGTTTTTAAATTGGTCAGATTGATGATTAGTCGCGGTTTACTTCTCAGGGATCATTGCTGATGTCTTTTTTTAACTTGGCATGGCATAAACACAGACCAAAATGCCCCAAACTTCCAAAGGATATGCTCTTATATAAATAGTCAGACTTCTTGACGATCAGATTATCAGGCGGATTTGATTAGCAGGACCTGGCGGCTAATCAACCTCTTTGCTTCCCATGGAAGCACCATCAGGAGCTTGCACACATAGCTTCTGCATCATTGCTTACTTTTTGTTGAATAAATAATGAGTGAGATACTGGAATTGATATACTAAACATTTCGGAATTCCTTAAAATCGCAATGGCGGTACATGTTTTTACCTGGTAACCACCAGGATGGAATGAGGCATTGGCTCGCAGGAGCAGTGGATGGAGGGTGGTGCAGAGAGGCCTGGGTGGGCTTTAGTTTCTTTGAGGTATTCGGTTGTTTGAGTTCAGTACCAATCTTGGCATCTCTTTTTCCCCCTCTCCTTTTTTGTGTGATTATGTGACTGTGGTTCTCCCCCATTTGAATTACCAGTGCTGTGATAAATGTATGTGGCTGAAAACCTGAAATACATGTACATTTTACCTGTATTCTTTCTCATAGGTACCTTTAATTTGTCTGTCTTTAATTATGTGGGATTTTATGCTTCTGCCCAGAGGGACATGGAGGGACAGTGTAAGGGCCAGGGTAAGGTTCTTGGGTTTTTTTTTCTGTTGGGATTTTCTTTGTTTTCTTTCCACAGGGAACCCTCCCTCTTAAAACACTCCTCCCCTAAAGTTTCATCGCCATCCCTCGTGAATCCCATCTTCTTGCTTCCTTGTATGAAACTAGCCCTGTGTGCTCACTCCACTGCCTAGTATCTTCCCTTCTGTTGGATTCTCATGCCTCTCTCTTTCTCTCAATCAAAACTTTCTTTCCAGGTACAAAGAAGTTCAAGTGCTGTCAGCTGTGCAAAAAAAAAAAAAAAAAGAAAAAAAAACATTTTGGGCCACTGTTTAATACTGCACAACTATGACCTATGAAAGAACTTTATATAAGTATATACATATATAAATGGAATATTATATATGTATATATTGTTTGTGTGTAACAGAACTTTCCACCAATGCTAGGCCCGTTTCCTTGTAAGGGAAAATTTTCTCACCTCTAACAGTTTGGAACCTCTTTTGCTTCTCTGTTTCTGTATAGGTGTCTATAGTCAGCCTTATAGCTAATGCCCTGGGCTACTCCGATCTAGGGCCTATTAAATCTCTCAGGACACTAAGGGCCTTGAGACCCCTCAGAGCCTTGTCACGTTTTGAAGGGATGAGGGTAAGATCCAAAGCTAAGCAGCTGATCCTTCTGCATGCCTATTGAACAGTTTAAGCATGCTAGAACTGATCAAACAGAAAGAAGAAAAAAAGATATATTGGGGGATTAAAAAGGACTTTCATAAACATATTTTCTGCCATATGCTGAAGATACAAGTCATGATGCAGCTGTGAATGAAAATGTATTTGCTTTTAAAACGATATTTTCAATGAAGTGTTTCCCAATATGAATTGAACCACCAAGTACTAGCCTGCAATGTTCTTGCAAACACCACTATTAATAAAGTATAAAAAATGGGGATAAGTTATAAAATTGAGGTATTTTTTGCCAAGCTGCCTCATCACAACGAAAATTATATTTTTAAATTCCATTAATAATTAAATTGGCCCAGGAAATATAAGTAAAGCCCCAAAAAGCCCCTTGATATAAATCAAATTTCATGCCATTTCATAGAACATTTAATCAGCAATTGGCTGTCCATTTGGCCTGAATAATCAACCTCTACTGCTTTTAACTGGGACCCCCCTCCCCCACTCTGTACTGTTCCCCCCTTAGTTAACAACCACTTCACCCCATACCCTGATGCATCTTGTTCAGAGAACCACCAGCAGCAAAGGTGCACCATCACCAATTCCAAATCCCCCTCTTTATAAAGATGGCAGAATCCACAGACTGGGACCCTCTGTTCCTTTCTGTAAAAAATAGGCAAAAATGGAGATGAAGAACAAGCACAAAGATTGTGCACCTGTTGTGTAGCATCTGTGATATCAGTAGATGAGAATGACTTGTTTACGTTTTTTTCCTGATGGTTGTGGCCAATTGCACCTGGTTGTTGTCATTCCAGTCTCTTCTTGTCTGAAGACTGGTGGCCTTGTCTCATAATGCAAGCTTCTCTTCATCCTCACAGCCCACCTCCCAGTCTGCCCCCATCCCACCCCCCACCTCGTCATGCCCTCAACCCTCTTCATCTTGTCACTGTCCACTTTAGCACATTGGACCCTGCATTGCGTCCTCCAGGGCTGGAGGTTCACATGCCGATGGCTACGCCCAAGTCTCCCTCTGGTCTGGGACCTTTATGTGGGATCTTTGCAGCACTTACTTAGCAGTAGATGTAGGAAGCATGCATTTACTAAGCTTCTGCCAAAGCACAATCACCAACGTTTTTTAACCAACTTTTTATCCGACTTATTTTCCAATTTACTCTGTCAGTGGCTGTTTTGAACGGTCACTGGAATTAATGTTTCGCAAAACAGCAATAATTCACAAGTTTCAGCTTGTCACAGAAGCTTAGGAAATGGCCAAGTCTTCTGGCACATGAGTAACACATTAGTGTGCTTCACAGCACAACATGGGGGAGCTTGATTTTTTTCTTCCATTTGCAACGGGAACTCCGATTGTGTGATAAGGTCTCACAGCTGAGGCATGAGACTGATCTTCCACATAGACAAAAATATTGCTGTCCCAATAACATGGGATACATGGCAGCAGAATTCCATGTTCATGTTGTTTAATGAACATCCCATGGTGAGACATATAATGTGGCTAAAAATATAGTGTCTTGTCATACTTGTAGTGAAGCTTCGAAATCTTTACCTACCTTTTTTAGTAGTTTAATATAAAGATAGGATTTTCAAGAAGACCATGTGTTAGTCTGTAATAGACTTGCAGTCAAAAAAAAAACCTGTGTCTTCTCATAACCATTTAAAATACATTTTCAAACCTTGAGAAACTGATGACATATTCTTAATACCAATATGGTATTTTTTATGTGAAAATGTGTTCTCTGAATATCATGAAGTACAAATATATGTACAAGTTTGGGCCCCCTTGGACAAATTACATATTTAGTCAATTATTTAAGCGAAAAGTAGTAAATATGTGCTGCAGGAAAATTGTAGCAAAGTAAACTATTTGCAAATGTTAATGCACACCTTTTATTGCATGATCGTCAAAACATAGGATAAAAAAATAGTCATTGTGGCATGAGCAAAAGTTTGGACACCCTTCCGCTTGGCCAGTGATTAAGAATTTTTTTGCTATGTTACCTCATTCAGCCTTAGTAGCCATTAGGAGTTGCCTCCTCTGAGTGAGTGTGAGCAACTGAGTGCAAAATGCTCCCCGCTTGCAATTTATACAGACCGTAACCTAATCCAGAAGTGGCAGTTAAGGGGAACTGTGGAAGTCAAGGTAAGACTTGGAAGACCACAAAAACTTTCAGAGAGATCTGCATGTATGCTGGCCAGAGAGGTAAAGGAAGAACCTCATATGATTGCAGGACCTTTTAGAAGGTTTGGTTGACACTGGTGCACTGTTCCATAGCAGAGGTTCAAGTTCGGATAGTACAAATCCAGACCAAGATTTGTTTCAACCAGCCAGTTGAATATAAAGACTCACATTCACAGTAGTACTTAACAGAGTACTTAACTGGATAGGAAGCCTTACTTGCAACCATATCACAAAATTCAGCATCTGAGGTATGCAAAACAGCATCTAGACCAAGGGCCTCAAACTGCAGTCCAGGAGGGCTGGAGCCCTGTGTAGCTTAGTTCTTTCCCTGTTCCACCACAAATGATTCAGCTCAAAGGCTGTGTGGTAATTAGCACAAGGAGTTGAATCAGGTGTGTTAAATGAGAGGAAACCCAAAAATGTACAGGGTTCCAGCCCCCCGGGACTGGAGCTTGACACCCCTGATCTAGACAAACCGGAGGCTTTGGAAACCGGTGCTGTGGACTAATGCAATAAAGATTGAACTATATGGCTACAATCACCAAAGGTATGTTTAAAGAAAAGAAAGAGCAGTATTTGATGAAAAAACACATTTCTATTTAAACATGGGAGTGGATACATTCTGCTTTGGGTTTTGTGAAGCAGCCAGTAGCACAGGGAGGAGTGGAGTTCACTAAATATAAGAAAGTTCTGGATGGCAGTGATAAACAGCTGAAGCTGAAAAGGGGAAGGTTTTTACAGGAAGACAAAGGCCCTAAACATACCTCAGAATCTACCAAAATATTGTTCAGGTGTCCAAACTTTTGCACATGGCACAATTATTATTTTATTTCTTTCTTTCATTTCTTGTTATTTGAATAAAAGATAACTGTCCATTATTTTATGCAAATATGATGTTTTTTAACACGCATTTTTCTGTGGCACTTGTAATTTTACCGTGGGTGCCCAAATTTTTACATAAAGCTATAATTCCAAACTAACTATGTTTTGACATAGATCATATCATTCTGTGATCATTAGTTCAAAGAACACATAGACGAAATAGAATAAACTGTTTTAGGTTAATACAACGGTTTTTCGTTTTGAAAAACTGTAATCGCTGCACAGAAATACAGAAAATGAAGGTGGGGATTCTCTAGAAATATAACACAGCAGAATTAATATTCTCAGTATTCTAATTCCCTCCACATTGAAACATATCGTGAAAAGAATGTATTATAAGCAAGTCACTAAGGAGTTGGAATTGTATTTCAAAATGACTGAGTAAATAAAACTTGACAGTTTTGCTTGATAATGGACTTTGGAGTAGGGATGGCACACTGGCAGAATATGCAGAGCTCTGCCTTGGCAAGTTCCATGCATTGTTTGTGGAGCCCTAGAAATGATGGAAATCTACAGATGTGTTAGAAATGATACTAGCATACAAAATAGTTCTTAAGACATTTTAATCTATAGTATATTAATTTTAATTAAACACACACATATATATATATATATATTATATGCTATTTCATTTCCAATAGGCACTCTGGCATTCTGAAGTACCTAAAGCTGTGGATACCAGGGGTAGCTATAGTGACTAATCACATGGTCTTTATCTGACTACATTGGTCAATGAGCTGTTTTGTTTAGCATTTCATCATATGGGACTAGACACCATGGCATACAGAAAACGTTCAATTTACACAGTGCATAAAACTAAATAATGAATAGCTCAGTACCCTATAACACCTTTCTTAGCAGCTGTTGTAAATTCTGAATCTTTGCAATGGCTTCAGCGGCATTTGCTGCTCTTAATTGTTCTAAGGAGACTTGGACGATTCAGAATTAGTGATGAGGGAACTGTTTTATCAGATCTCCAGGCATTTCTCAGTGTGCTGCAGGTGAGTCCAAGAAGGGCCTGGCTGAGGCACAGAAACCCAGGTCCTTGTGCAAGGTACCAGTGTCTGACATTCCATGCACAATACCACTCAATATGCAACTGAATTGACTTGGGGTGTTTGCTATTACCATGTGCCTCTCTGTTAAAGATTCAGGATTGCACAACAATGCCATGTAACACGCATGTACCTTTCAGTCGTCAAAGCACATTATGTACTTCTGAGAGCCATTTTCCCTCTTTTTCTAGTAACACGTTAATGTATGTTTAGTGTCACAACTGAGTTCCCAATATTAAATTTATCTCTAGTCAGAGCAAGCTGTGATTCTCCTGGCAACTTCAGGCATGTCCTAGACAGAATATATATTGTACTGTTTGTTACTTTTTTAGTCATATATTTTTATGGAGTACTTGTATTATTTGTTTTTTGTGGATGTTGATAGAACAGTGTTTAATAATCAATGCAGTCTTTTACAGCATGGTATGTCCATGGATGACTGCGTTGTTCCCAAAACATTGTGAGATTTCACTACTGTAGAAAGTTGGGGCCAAGATAAATGATAGAGAAAATAGATAGAAAGATAGAAAAGTAATAGCAATAGAAATAGTAATTAGCAATAGAATAGCAATAGAAAGATAGAAAAATGATAGAGAAAAGAGAAAAGTGTGTGTTAGAGGATCATGAATACGAAGATAAAAATACTGTGGTGTAGTGGGAATGGCTTAAAACTAAACATTGTATAATGTATATTACTATATATTGGCAGGAGACTATAAAAGCAGATGGCAGAGACCATCATGACAAACAGTACACAGGTCATGCCTCAGCTGCTGAGAAAATCCAGTGAAGTAGCTCACAGATCTGTTTAATGGGGGAATATGGCTTTATAACTGGGTTTTGGAAAGTCATGCATGCTCAGCTGCCTGCCTGAGAGTTACCGACCAGCCTGCGTAATACTCTAATACTGTGATCTGTTACTGTGTTGCTGGGTTCACTGCTGATTTGTGTCTATGAGTGAGGGGGCAGGGGGAGGGGGGGGAGTGTGTGCTGAAATTATTATACTGCTTAAGTTATTTATTGCAAATGTTTTGGATGGGTAGGATGGGACAGAGCTGATGCTCCATATAGGTGTGCCAGAACGTAACAATTTTAGCTTTTTACGCGTTTGGTACAATGATACCAAATGCGAGGAATATTCCAAACAAACGCTTGATTGGCAGAGTGCATGGAGAATCAGTGCACTGAGTAACAAGCAAGCATGGGTTCATTTGCAGCTGTAATGACTAGAAACTGACAACAATTCACTTTTCCCAAATTTAATTAACGGCAGCTTCCATGATCGCCTAATATTAAATTTGTAGTTTTTTCCCATTTAAGCTATATTTCAGTTTATATGGAAGCCTGTGTTTTAAATATAATGCTGGAAATGGCATACAGGTATGGAGCAGCTTTGAGTGTGTATGAGTGTGTGTGTCCGTGGGGGCAGCTGGCTGTTCTCACACTGTGGTGCCCTGTCTTTCCCGGTCTAGGTGGTAGTCAACGCCTTGGTGGGCGCCATCCCTTCCATTATGAATGTGTTGCTGGTTTGCCTCATCTTTTGGCTGATTTTCAGTATCATGGGGGTCAACTTGTTTGCGGGGAAGTACTACTATTGCTTTAATGAGACTTCAGAAGAACGCTTCGAAGTTGAGGATGTCAATAACAAAACTGAATGCTTCAACTTAATTAATGCCAACAAAACTGAGGTCAGGTGGAAGAATGTCAAGATCAACTTTGACAATGTTGGCGCAGGATACCTGGCTCTTTTGCAAGTGGTGAGTTTACCCTAACTTTGCGTTCACGTGTAACCAGTTCTCACCTCTCTGCCGTGGACCTTCATGTCTTCACCACCTCTGCTATATTCAGCTTTCTAATGCCCTGTGTCTGTTCTCCTTGCACCTCTGCTTTCCCATCCATTCTTTGACCCTTTTCCTCCAACAGTTTTGTCTTTTTCTGTATCTTCTCCCTCATTCATTCCCAAATAAAAGTTGGAAGCCCATGGTCCGTGTTGTTTTTTTAGAAGGTCCACAGAAAACAGAGGTTTGTATCCGTTGCAAACTCCTTACTTGTATCTGTGTAGCCAAAAAATGTGCCGCAAAACCAAGGTCATTTTGGTTCCATCTTTTTTATTAGTTTTTTTAATTTTGCTTAATTTTTAGGTTAATTTTGAGATTTCAGTTTGTGTTTTTGCAGCTTTTAAATTGACTTCTGACTCGACTTGCAACTTGTTCGTTTTTGATAGCAACTTGTGAACAATAAGTCTTTAAGGCTTTGTTGAAATGCCTACACATGCAAAGCATTGAGTGTACAACTCTCTCCAAGCCATAAAGGTGTTAACCGCAGCACGATGTGTGGCTATACACAGAGCATAGGTACCAGAGCCGGAGAACCGTGATGTCAGGCAGTGTCAGCAAACAACACGCTTTTTCTGTTTTGCCAATAGTACAAATCAAGGACCTGATGTGACAAAGTACAGGCTATTCCACATGTTATTCTGAGTGTGATTTTACATTAAAAGGCACCGCTTAGAATTAGCCGTTGCTTAATCTGTGTCATAAATTATACATACAAATCGGCCATAAATCGGATAATTTAGCAGATACGTCGCAACAACACCTTTTTGTTTCTGACATACCCTTCCAAGTCAAGCTATATTTTGTTACAGAAAGTTCCATCATGTACTCAAATTTTGGGATTGTTTATAAAGCAAAAACATAACGGCAGCAGATAATTCAATTTAACAGTAATGTTACTCACGGTTCTCCCATAACTAAAAGAGCAGCACAACTGCACACATTATTTTATCTTACTTACATTATTTACATTAGCCAATCACTTCACTTTAACCTTGTTGGGGGCGGAGTATGGCATGGTTTGGTCTGGCTCCAGAGCAGGGCCAGTCTGACATGTTTTCAGCACAGCAATTTGTATACACATACAGCCCAACTTAAGAATTTATGTCAAAATTTCTTGCAAGAGATGTCTTCATCGTAATGTTATTTTTGAGAAAGTATTAGTTTAAAAATCTACATTAGAAAAGTACTTAGTTCTTACAAAATGTTTCATTGTTTTCAAGGCATTTGAAATAGCAAATACTTTGAAAATTTATATAAGCCTAAGGAACTATGAGACACAGTTTTCAAGCTATTCCCAATTAGTCGCATCAGTTACTAATAGAAAAAAACAAATAGGCTGTAAAATAGTAATGGTAAATAGTGATGTCATACTGGAACCAAGTTGGAGACTTGAGACATGACTCAGACTTTAATTTTGTGACTATTTTTGTGAAAATCTCTGTTATAAATACAGGTTGATAGCTTATAGACAGGCTTTAAATATAAAAAATACATACCACAGATTTTAATTCATATAAATTTGTTTTATTTCAGTTAGTTTTGGATTTTGTTGTTTTCATTTTTTGTTTCATTTTCACGTCTCATGCTTTTAAGTTTAATTTTAATTAATGATATACTTTTGTTATCGTTTTAGTTTCAGTATTTGCTAGCGATAATAACCATGCTTGAAAATTCCAGAAATAGTCTCAACTCTGAATTCGCTTTCAATGGGTAATTTTTAGTTGCGAATAAGAATTGTGTCATGTTCAGGTGAAATACAGTTTATAATTTTCTGACCCTATGCTATTCTTACTGACTTGTCAAGGCTACATTCAAAGGTTGGATGGACATCATGTATGCAGCAGTTGATTCTAGACAGGTGAGTTGGTTTTGTCTGATTCTGTGTATGAAAAAAGATGTTCTTAAATTTTTTAACATATGGAAATGGAAGTTAAGTAAACCATGAAATCTTAAGCTAATACAAAAATGAATACTAGTTAAATAGATTACTTCATGAAACACCTTTTCCTTGGATAACTGGTCAAATGCTACCAGTAGACAGAGGAGAAGGGGCATAGTAACAAGTCACAATCGTCACAAAGTGGACAAACATGATTTTCATTGGACAGTGACAGCATGTTTAGACAGCTTCTCTCATTTATGCTTTGAGGATTTGAAAGGAATCAAATAATATCCTGATCTGTTGTCGGTGGGAGAGTCTGTAAAGCAGCATGTGTTTTTCTACAGGTGGAAGACCAGCCTATCTATGAAGACAATATTTACATGTACATCTACTTTGTCATCTTCATAATCTTTGGCTCCTTCTTCACCCTGAACCTCTTTATTGGTGTCATCATTGACAACTTCAATCAGCAAAAGAAAAAGATAAGACAATTGTCCTTTCTTTCTCCATCCTTTTTTTATATATATACTGTATATGGTTTTAATACATTATACATATTTGAGCAAGTGATGCTTCTAAAAGATTATGGTATTTAATTCAATGAAATATTTCATATTATTTTTAATGTGTTACTTTAGGGGGCACAAGTAGCTTAGTAACTCAGTTACTATGCAAGTACAAATCATGAAGAAATATAGTAACTACATGAAATACATTAAATGGAATGATTGATTAATGATGAACGAAAATGGGACCAGCAGGTAACTAACAGTCTCTGGTTAGTTTATTATTAACCAGAAAATAGTATAATATAGCTTTTTATTTGTGCCCCCCTCAAAGCAAACTGTTATCAATTACAGTATTTTAAAATGTGTTTTTTCATGACTTGAGAAATTTCATACATGAGAAAGATTATAACCAGCTTTTATTATCTCTATACTTTGGGGGTCAGGATATTTTTATGACAGAAGAACAAAAGAAATACTACAATGCCATGAAGAAACTGGGATCCAAGAAGCCTCAGAAACCTATCCCCAGGCCACTGGTACTGCGTCTTTTTCCTTAAGTTTGAATCATACTGTAATGAACAATTCAAACAATCTGGGGTATGTTTCCCAAAAGCTCACAATCACAGCTTGCATAGTTGGCACCAGTGTACCAACATTGCATTGCATGGTACCAACTATGGAAGTTGCTAACATTGTTAGCAGCTATGCTTTTGGGAAATATACCGTTAAAGGTTTTACATGTCTGTCATTGTATTGTTAGAGATCGGTTAGTATCGGTTACATTGTTAATCCAGTATTCTCCCAGTACTGACTTTATAATCATTACCCATTGTGATTTACAGCCATTTTACAGTTTCAATGACCACCATTCATACTGACATTATTTGTAGTACTGATGCCCCAGTGAAAGAAGTGAACGTTATACCAGGTATTTTGATTTTTCTCTCCTTTTTCAGAACAAAATTCAGGGGATGGTGTTTGACTTCGTGACACAGCAGGTGTTTGATATCTCCATCATGATCCTCATCTGCCTAAACATGGTTACCATGATGGTGGAGACTGATGGTCAGACACAGGACATGGAAATTATCCTCTACTGGATCAACTTTATCTTCATCGTTGCATTCACTACTGAATTTCTGCTCAAACTTTTCGCCCTGCGCCATTACTACTTTACTATTGGCTGGAATATCTTTGACGTGGTTGTTGTTATCCTGTCCATTGTGGGTAAGTAAATCATGGGACATGGTATAATAATGGAATAGTAAATGGCACTTTTGTTTCATACCCTCTGGGCTGGGGGTTCTAATCTCACCTCTATTGTGTGTGTGTGTGTGTGTGTGTGTGTGTGTGTG
>JAABNX020000044.1:3366993-3390307 GCA_015163995.2 Mormyrus lacerda
GTGTGTGTGTTCTACCAATTATGCTTGGGTTTTTTCCCACTGTCCAAAGACATGCAGTTAGGCTGCTCCAGGCAGCTCTGACCATGATCAGCAGGTACTGTAGATGAGTGGGTTACCTACACTCTTTAATTTTAGGTAAATGTAATTTTTACCGGCGTGGTTCACCAATATTAATAAAGCGTGGAGGAGCTTTCACATAAATAAGGAAGCTTTACCAAAGTGCACATTGAATATGATCTGTGCACATTCCAAAACATCTTTAATAAATCTCTTCTTACACAATTTGTTTTTCCCAAATTTGCATGGAAAATTAATGATGCGCACTTTTGACAAGGTTTCCATGCGAATGGGTCACGACAGACTGATATTACACCAACTTTCCAGTAGATTCAAACAAATTTTTTGGTGTCATTAAAAACAAAAAAGCATTGTTCTTCACGGTGCAGTTTAGTTCACCATACCCCACTCTGGGCTGACAGACGTTCTGACATAGATCATATGTCAAATACCGTTCACGCGTTTATTGAGTACATGCGTTCTTCCACTCACATGTTTACGTCAGTTGAGTAGGCGGTCCTTCAATGTGGTCCAGGACACATTCGCGTTCACGCCGCTATAACAATGTGGCCATATACGGACCAGACCACCTCCAAATGTGGTCTGAGTGATCCGATCTTAATGCGTCCCCAATGTGTTTTGGATGTATTTACACCTGTCTTTAGCCTGTCCACTTGTAATCGGACCACCCAGGATGGATGTTAATACCAGGTGCGAATATGGCCATAGATCTACTCAGTCATGGCAAATTGTGGTAGAAATAAAGTAGACAAGTCAAAAGTGAAAATCCTGTGACACTATAACACTTATTCTTGAGACTTATTTTTTTCTCCACTCTAAACTTCAGGTATGTTCCTGGCAGACCTGATTGAGAAGTACTTTGTGTCACCAACTCTCTTCAGAGTCATCCGTCTGGCCCGAATCGGCCGAATCCTGCGTCTGATCAAAGGAGCCAAGGGAATTCGGACTTTACTTTTTGCACTGATGATGTCACTGCCAGCTCTTTTTAACATTGGCCTGCTCCTCTTCCTGGTAATGTTTATCTTCTCTATTTTTGGTATGTCCAACTTTGCCTATGTCAAGAGGGAAGCCGGAATCGACGACATGTACAACTTTGAGACGTTTGGAAATAGCATGATCTGTCTGTTCATGATCACGACATCGGCCGGCTGGGACGGTTTGCTTTTGCCGATCCTCAATTACCCACCAGATTGCAGCCCAGACAAAGAAAATCCAGGCACCACAGTGAAGGGTGACTGTGGAAACCCGTCCGTTGGTATCTTCTTCTTTGTCATGTACATCATCATCTCCTTCCTCATCGTGGTCAACATGTACATTGCCATCATTCTAGAAAACTTCAGTGTGGCCACAGAAGAGAGTGCAGACCCACTCAGTGAGGATGACTTTGAGACCTTCTATGAAATCTGGGAGAAGTTTGACCCAGATGCCTCACAGTTCATAACCTTTGCCAAACTATCGGACTTCGCGGATGCGCTGGAGCACCCACTACGCGTGCCCAAACCTAACACCATCGAGCTGATCGCCATGGACATGCCTATGGTGAGTGGTGATCGCATCCACTGCCTGGACATCTTATTTGCCTTCACCAAGCGTGTGCTGGGTGACAGTGGTGAGCTGGACATGCTGCGGCAGCAGATGGAGGAGCGTTTCGTAGCAGCCAACCCATCCAAAGTGTCATATGAGCCCATCACCACCACACTGCGGCGTAAGCAGGAGGAGGTGTCAGCCATCAGGATCCAGCGTGCGTTCCGCGCCCACCTGATCCGGCAGGGCTTCATCTGCAAGCGCAGGCCAGAGAGCAACAAGCTAGAGAACGGGGGGACCAACCAGGAGAAAAGAGAGGGCACGCCCTCCACTGCCTCCCTTCCATCTTATGACAGTGTAACAAAACCTGACAAAGAGAAACAGGAGGAAAATGAGGGACGGGATCGGAAAGAGAAGGGGAAAACCCAAAAAGATATCAGGGAATCAAAGTGTTAGGAACCAATAGCAGTAGCTGGTGGAGTAAAAACAGATGTAACTCTCAATCAAACGCAACACATGTTTCGTTTTTAAGTTAAAAAAAAAAAAAATCAAGGAATAACACAAAAATTGTTTACACTCATTTGGAAAAGTGTCTATGTGGAAGAAAAAGCTCATTTTCTTTTAACTTCGAAGACACTTGAATGAAACTTAATCAGCTAAGTATGTGACACTTGTGCGAGAGTTAAAAAATGACAACCAGCTTGAACAGCAAAACACAATCTGTGCAGGTTCATGACAAATCTATTTATTTATTTATTTGTTTGTTTGTTTATTTATTTATTTATTTTATTTTATTATTTTTACTGGGGACCATCTGCTACAGAACACAGAGATATACAAAGAAATAAGATCCCTTGTGTCCTGGTGCAAAAGCAATGACTCTGTGGATTTCTTCTAAAGAAAACTGCACCACCGGGGCTTTTTACAGTGACTTTACTGAGTAGTCTGGGTTTTTTTTTCTCCTGTCCTTAATAGGCATGAACAACAGTAACCATGAAGAAGACTAAGTTTGTGTAGAAGGCAAAAAAGACAGAAGGACCCAGAACAATATAAGGTCTTTGTGCTGAATATACTTGCATCCACATTATTTGAAATGGAACAAACAGCCCATGTCACTTAGTGCTTTCATCTTCTATTTGTTATACCTACATAATGGACATTTTCTATATGGGCTTTCATATTGATAGGAAAGGGGGAAATTATTCAGGGTTTTTACTTGGGTTGGAGGGGACTTAGACTGAGTTCCCAGTGAATAAATAATTGTGTTCGTTCAATGCATAGAGATGACTTGCATGATGGCATGTTTTGATCAGGAATCATGCATGAATATCATAGTCCACACAACACTAATACTCAAATCACAACAGTGGTTTGATCATAAATTGTAGGCTGGAAAGAAATAATAGATACAACAGGTTGTTATTGTGATTCACAATAATCGGAAAATGAGTTGTTATAAATCATATTCTTCACAGATATTACTGTCCAACCCACATTTTAAAGAGAAAATTCACTAGCATTTTAAGGCAAACGGCATTCTGCTGTTTGACCGTACTAACAATGTGCCACATTATACAACAGAAGAAGGTAAATAAGAAAGAAGCGCTGGGAAGAAAATGTCAGTTATACTCAGAGAAGAGTCCCATCAAAACTAGGGTGTGGCTAACAAACACTGGTTGGCTGTGTGGTCTGCAATATTCTTGCTGTCTTTAGCTACAGAGCTGTTGAGGGGTCCGATTGACTAGATGCGTGTTGTTTTTATTTTCCCCCAAAAGGAGCACTGATAGGCGACAATGATGATGATGAGATTATACTCCTGAAGCAGTGGCAGCTGACTTGGTTTATTTAGGTTTGACCCTGCATTTGCTCCAGCCCCCAATATTTTTCCGCGTTCTTTGTTCACTATTGCCATCATTTTTTTAGCGTTCTTGAGCTTTGGAACTTTTCAGTGCATCTTTTCAGTATGGTTAGTTTTCCTATTAATGAGTAAATCTGAGGTGCTTTATACACACAAGACGCAAGATGACAAATGAAAATGTATGTTGCTCAGAAAATAGCTTAATCCAGTGTTGTTAGAGGATATGATGATCAGAACTGATCATGACGGGGGTACAGCAAGTATAAGGAAGTATACGTTTAGTGTGGAGGGAAAAGGGACTATGATTTTTATTTTGGGAGAATCGATGCTTCTAAAGCTGCCAACCTACTCATTAGAAGGGCTGTAAGAAAAAAAAATCAAAGCAAGATCACTGCCTTGAGCAAAATGTGTGGCACTGGTGAATGTCCCACCATTCAGGATCTGAGGTCAAAGTGAACCTTCTAGAAGACAGCAAGCTGACATGAGCCCAGGCTCATTCAGGATTTTATGGAATCAGAGTAGTACTAAGGTCTCCTAACTGCCATTGAACTTAGACGTTCAGACCCCCGCTTCTGGAATCTGAAGAGCGTGGGGTGGGAGGCAAAGAAAATTCTGGTCTCTGTGAAGCAGCTTCATTCTTGGTGTCACCAGTATGGCGGGAGGCCCAGAGGTTAGACTGGCCCTCACAAAACTGTGTGTCAACAAAGGAAAAAAATACACAGCACCCAAGCTGACTTTTTCCATTCAGGCCAAGGCATCACCTCACCTTGGCATTGAGGCATTTATCTTAACATCAAATGTCCTCCCTGACCTCCTACACACTAAACCCTTGCCTTTTTCTGAACCGTGGGTTTCTGAATTGTCGGTGGTACGGACTAAATCCAATTAAACGCCAAATACAAAAAATAATAATAAAGAATGCAGCAAATAATGTAATACAATTGTTTTGTGTGTCCATGTTGACATATAAACAAAATGTACATTCATACAGAAGTAATGATAAATATATTTTACAAACTGTGTGTACAAAACAGGCTGTGATGTGTCAGAAAATGCTAAAAAGAAAACTTTTCTGAGAGAAACTATAAATAATGTAATATATCATTTTATTTTATTAGCATGCTGTTTTTTGTAAATACAGAATTTAAAAATAACTATTAATCTAATAATAAATAACAATGATATAGAATGGCTTCCAGCTGATGTCCTATGACACATTTGTTACACTTTTCAATATTTGAGAAAGTTTTCACATTATTGAGGGAAATTGAAAGAAGTAATATATACAAGAACTATATACAATAAGTTTATAACTGGATACTATCCGACACTCTCTCTCCTCTCTAAATCCCAGGTTTAAAGAAGCTCTACAGACAGTAATCACTTACATTTATTGTGCAACACAGTGTAATGGATGACCAAAACTCTAGGCTGGCCCTGGATCTCTGTGTTTTTGGGGACCAGCTGGTGCACAGTGTTTTCTGAGCTGCTTACTGTGGTTTTATAGCCTGAGATGAGAGGATTGTGCTGCCAGCAGACCTTTTTCTATACTGTTTTTTTATCACACTCTTGTGTCCCTCCTGAACAGGCTTACTCTAATAAACTTTAACTGCCCCAGAAAATGCCACTGCCAGCATACGGAAACCACGAATGTGTCCATTGACTGTCCTGTGGTTATGATTTGCTCCTGACCGAAGGGCTCCTGACGCACTTGGGTTTGTTTTCAGTATTCTTGCTTGTTGCATTCTCCCACTTCTGCATTTCTGCTTTGTCATTTGCATTTTACCTGTTGATTTGGATCTTGATTTGTTCGTATTTTCGTTTTTTTTTTTTTTTTTTTTTTTTTTTTTGTCTTTACTATGTGTGCATTTTTCTTTTTTTACTGCCAGGCTAAAACCCCCATAACTATAGGAGCTTCTCAAAAAGCAGCACGATGTGAATCAGGGACATGAACATACTGAAAACACTGCCTGTGAACTGACGAATAAAAAAAATATCACCCAAAATAGTAGCTTAGGAAAAAAATACCTGCAGATTGTAAGCAAAGCATTCAGTGTAACATCCTCATAAACTGGAAAAAAATAGCTCTGTAGGTCATCTTTTGGTGTGATTTGTTCCAGACGTGCATTTATCATTTCTTGACATTCACTTCAGTAAATGTTTTACTCATTGGCATGACTGAGATGATTTGATTTCTGTTGAAAAATAGTAAGAGGTGCTTTTTATAATATATTGTTATTCTCTGCCAATATGATAAAATGATGATATAAGAGGGTGTGTTGCACAACTACATGGACTTCTGAAATATTGTCTTCATTTGAGCACGATACTTTTTATTAATAATAAAGCAGCCTTCCAGTTATTTGTTGTGTTTCATTTTATTTAGGGTTTGAGGGACAAACTGAGACTGCATGATTTAGGGGACCTGGGCTTCCCATCATTCCAGCTTCAGAAGTTTCTGGGGCGAGGGGGGGGGGGTTGGTTACTTCATACAGCTGTCGCACACTGCCCCATCTTGGCTGCCTGTGTAGATTTGCGTTTGTCTAGACTATTTATATGGTCTCAAGTTGGAAGTTAGTTTTTGTCAAAAGTGTTTTTATTGTGTACATTGTGATATTTATACCCAATGTCTGCAACTATTCTGTGTGACTATAATGCAGCTAACAGACCATTTGAGATCTCCTCAATTCAGTATGGCTCTTCATAGGTAAGTAAAATTTAGCTGCTATGTGTGTCCATTCATATGTGTCATTGCACACTGTATGGTTTACATACTAGACTGAAGGTAGGTATCATGATACCCTTATAATAGATTACTGGGGACATAATATATACACCATACTTGTCCTTATGAAAACTTGATCATCATGTCTTAAGAGGAGACGCTTCACTTAGACAATAATGGACATTTATGTGGTTTTATGGCACTGAACTGTTCTGATAATCAGCCATATTGAATTCAGGGGATTCCAAACACACACGAAAGTGGCAACATTACAGTCAAAACGCTTCTCTGGGCTGTTTACAAATGGAGAAACCTCAGTAATAGCCATATTGGTATAAAAAATTGAATTCAGTGAGGAGTCTTGCTCTCTTGGATGTATATACATGCAAACTGGTACTGCTTTAAGCTATAGCAATCCAAATCAAGAGAATGACTGAATTTCTATCTCATCAAAAATTTTCATACTCACATTTTTCTGTAGGCAAAGATCTTGAACCTGAAACTGTTCTTGGACTTGTTTTGTTTTCTGTAACTGTATGTTCTTTAGATTGTAGTGTTTACTTTTACAAGTTTTTTTTCAGTTGATGACAAATTTGAGCTGGTTTGCTGTTGGGGATCTCCTTTTAGACTCCAAGTGAAAGTTTTTTGACTGAAATGTTGCATTGGGTGTTTATATGTAAATAAACTAAACGTTTGAAAGGAATAAATGTGCTGACTTTTTCATCCATGAATGCAACTGAAAGGAGTTTGCAAATGTCGTTTACACAACATATAGTATACAAGACAAGTGATCCACTCCAAAACCTGGACATGCATGTCTAAGAAATAAAGGCCTGCTGTGGAATGAAAACACAGAGCGATGTGGGGTGGAGAAAGTGCGTAAAAAAGGCCCGACAACTAGAAAAGTGGAGGCCAATTTTGCCATTCAAACATACTTATTCTGCACATACAACTTCTCCAGATAAACAAATAGATGAAATATGAACACATGAGCACATGCGTACAATCATTTTTTTAAACCCTTCATCATTCTCTGCTCACATCCAAAATACTGTAGCATGGATCTGTAAATCTGTTTCCTGCACCAATGGGTATTAAGCTGTAATTTTCTTAAGCCGTAACTGCAAAGCTTTATGTGTGAGTATGAACTGTTAGTTCTTAAAGAAACAGAATGCACAGGTGTTTAGGCGTTGCATTTCCACATCTCCTATAAATTCTTTCACAACCTCTCTATTCCCCCCTTGGCCTCTTTCTGTCTATCCTTCCACTCTCTTCATCTCGAAATTCAACAAAATCTCCCTTCCTGGCTTCTCTGCCACTGTCTTCATTGCCTTCTCTCCCCCTTCCTTCTTTCTTTTATGAAAATGAGATTTGTTTATCCAGACAGCTGCACACGAGAGGATGGGGTACATTTCACTCTGTCACAGTCCTCATTTATGGTGCAGCACAGTGGTGTCAGGGTGTCTGTGTGTGTGTGGGTGTCTGTTGGGGGGGGGGGGGGCTTTTTTAGCTCATGTGTGTTTGCAGGCAGGGTGTGGGGACTGCACTGCAGATAAATGGATGCAGCATTGCAGGCTGAGTCAGCAACCATCCCCCGCTCAACTCCACCCACTGTCTGCAGAGAGCACTGCCCAGATGGGCCTGGACACAGTGACATTGTCTGCTGCGAAAGAAAGGAAAAAACTGTTTGACACCATTTCTATAAGGTATGGCACATCAATGACTTTTTTTTATTACTATTATATCATATAATACTGGGCTTGGGAGGCAAACTCGCAAGTCTGCTGCAATGTCTGTCCTCAACCCTGTGCGTACGAGGAGAAGCAGGCACCAAAGACGGGACCATGAGACAACACAGGTGTCGTATAAAGAGGTAAAAGCACATTCTGTGATTCCAACTGGAGATGACACCTGGTGTAAATCTACCTGTGTTCCCAGTGGTATCTATGACCTAAGAAATGAGGTTTATGCTGCATGCATTATATGCTGAAGCTAATAAGAGAAGAGAAAGAGAGACATGGATCCAGCTTCGTTTTAATCTCTATAGGAATTATTTTGTAGCTTTATTACTATTAGTAAGGTTTTAAGTTTCTGTTATCCTTACAATAGTTTGTATTTAAAATGCATTTTTTAAATTTCTATGATATATTTAACTAATTTCAACTTGTTTGTGCACCTACTAAGAAAACTTTACAGAAAATAATGCATATTTTGAAGTTGAACCTTAATGAGGGGAAAAAAGGAATGTAATTTTTGAGGTAAAATAGATTCTATTCTCGCAACTAGCCACATAATCCAGTAGAGGTAATCCCCCTTATGAAAGAAAAGGCTCAAAAAACCTCAACTTTGAGAAGGCAGTTCAGTGGAAACAATTACTGTTGCCCTGCCTTTTCCCTACAGGAGACAGAATGATCCCTGGGTGTTTGCCATCCCTGGAGACTGTAAGAGAGAAAGTCATTGCTTTTCCATCAGTATTCATCCATAAGCTTTTTCCCCAAAGCTAGTCCTCCTTATTCAGTGCAGCTATACACCTTGGATAGCATGTAGCTATGCCTTTTATTTACTTAAGCAAATTCTCCCATCAACTCAAGTGTAAGGTTTAAGTACACTTAAGCTAGATTTGCACTTTGGGTGGATAAATACCAAAATATGGGAGTGCCACATTTAAATGCACGTTCTTTCACTGACTTAAGTACTATTATACTATTAAAGCAGTTAGTTCCGATCCAGAATCTGATTGGACAAGAAGCTTTCATTGAGTGCGGTTATCAGAGTATGACTGCACTCAAACATTTCACTTCAGCTGTGTCACTCCGCTTTACAAGTGTATCAAAAAAACACCACACATGCCTCATTTCCACCAACACGGAACCGCTGCGGGGCTGGTTCTCTCCTGGTGCCTTTTGAGAACCTGCCTGCATTTCCACCTGTTTCAAAAATCAATGTAGGCGGAAGGTAAAGGTTCATATGTATTCCGTTCTGTTGGATTTGTTTTGATCTGTTTCACATTGTATGCTTTTATAAGTTGCCGAACCAACAAAAAGTTTTCAGAGTGTGACTCGTTGCTCCCTGTCTCTACTGCCTGTATCCACTTTTGTCTCCTCAAAGGCTCCTCGTCTGTGTGTGCAACTGAGTTTATTCTTTACTCACCCGCTGTTCTACCACCGTCCTGTTAAGGATCACGCAATAAAATTCTGCTAATGACTGAACGTTGCTGTCCACCTCATGATCTCTTCGACATCATGTTATCTTTTATTTAGTGTGATTCAATCTTAAATTTGGAATAGTAGTGTCTATTTGGGGCAAAAGATTGAGGGATCATTAAATCAGAGCTACAAATTAAAATTTTAATATATCTAATAAGGTAATGTCACCAACACTATCTCATTGTGACATTTTGTTTTTGTTCAATGATTCTTATGTTAGTGAGAATGAGAGCTTTACAGACATCTTAAAGAAAGATAGAAATTAAGTTAAGCACACAAGAAATAACTAAGTAGAAAAAAAAATTAATGAAATAAAAATAAAATTAAAATAATGAAACACCAGCAAGAAGGTAAGACCTCAACCACTCACATTCTCCGTGGGAGACTTTAACCCCTGCTGCACCAGGGGCTGGGATTCTCTGGGACTCTTGGTATCTCAATAAAGGTGACGTTATTGCGCACTGCGCCCCCTTATGCCAGCCTTTGGTCTTGCACAGCACCAGCTTGCTGCGGATCTGTCGCTGGTCACCAGGAAGATCCTCTTGTTTGTGCTCCCTCTGCATGGCCCGGTGGACTTGTGCAGCCACTCCAGGTCCTGCTAGTACTGCTCCCACGGCTCGTCTGGCAGGATGACAGGGGAGACTCGCTCAGTTTGGAGGGATATGCCATTGGGGCCCAGAGTTCCTCTCAGGGCCAGGATTTGCTCCTGAAGTTGAGGACGACCCACTGCCTGACAAAGAAGTTAATCCCCATGATGCAGTCTTCTTGGATGGGAACAAACCAGAAGTTGTAGGACGCAAGCAGTGTCCCCAGCTGGACATGGAGGCATCGATAACCTTGTCTCAGGAGAGACTCTCTGGCTACCGAGTGCAGGTTCCCAGTGTTGAGCTCCCAGCCCGGTGCTGTGTGTCCCCCTGTCTCCAGTAACCTAAATAGTTAACCTGCCTTGATGACCTAAATGGTTGAGCCAGCAATGATGCAGGACAGGAAAGAACTCACTCGACAGAGT
Organism: Mormyrus lacerda; assembly: GCA_015163995.2. NCBI lineage: Eukaryota > Metazoa > Chordata > Actinopteri > Osteoglossiformes > Mormyridae > Mormyrus > Mormyrus lacerda. The sequence goes on from JAABNX020000044.1 coordinate 3,377,394, forward strand.
AGGTGGTTGTCAGTCTGAGGGGGGTTCAAGGAAATAGGGTGGCATCTCCCTCACTGCCCCTGTTTGTCTTTGAGACAGGCTTCTGGCGGCATGTCCTGCGGCCCCCACTTCTCGCCACGCCAGCAGTGAGTCTCAGGACTCACTGTCATGGGGCAGCCTCATTGGACTCCCCATGGCCCAATAGAGGCGGCGTTATTGCAGCACTGCACCCTTGTGCCAGCCTTTGCTCTTTCACAGCACCAGATTTGTGTGGTTGAACACACTGCTGGCGCTGCCAAGCGCGCCAGGGTGTCCTCCTTGATTGCCATACTGAGAATCTCATTCTGTCTCTGCAAGCACCTGTTTCAAGGAGACACACCTGCTGCTGAACAGGATAAATCTGTCATTATTTACTTTACATACATTATTTGATATTTAACAAATCTTATTACCACTTCACAAAAACGTAAGAACAAAAATCTACACCTAAAAATGTACACTTCAGATACAAATTCGTAGCTGCAATGACAGGGGCAGCAAAATTGAAACTGCCAGCAGAGGGCAGCCAAGAGTGAAAACAGAGCCTTGTATACAAAGCTACCATCTGAACTTTTTCCATGGAGCTTTGTATAGGTGAGTAATTTTAATTAAAACTGTGGGGCGCAAGATAATCTACAATAAAGTTTTTACTGATTGTTGATTGCTGTCCTCCTCTTTCAAATATGTTAAACTTAAATTTGTGACAAAAGTCAAGAACAACGAAAGATGTCATTTTAAAAGTTTCTTATTGCATAGTTACTACCTGAATTTTTTTAACAATGGTATTATTTATGGCCTACTTCCTAATTTAAATGAACATTAACTAATTAACTAATTTAAACATTAAGAAATACAGTTATAGCAATGAGCATGGTTTTTGACTCTTAAGTTAATGGAAGAATCAGCCTCATAATGCACAAAGTAAATGACAGATTTTAAAAAGTACACAGTACATACATAAATATTCTGAAAAACAGAACTGAGAATAAATGATTCAAAACTGGACACAGCATTTTATTTTTCAATACAAACTGAGACTAGACTAGAAACAGGTGAGGGTAGTTTGACAATCATGTAAACACAAGAGACAACAAGGGTAAACACAAGAGGGGAAAACCGAGAACAAGGAACAAAAGCATGAACTAATAAAGAAACGGATGAATAAAAAGCACATAATGAACCTTGTGCATCTGAATATAGATTGATAAGAAAAAACTCAACATGGTTGGAGCTGGTCTCAAACTCACAATAGCATAGCTCATGGCTGCACACTTAGCCCATTCCACCACACAGCAACTTGGGGAGCAAGGGAAAACAATAGGAACTGACAAAGAAGCTAGACCCGGGGAAACAGAAAATAAGATGGCCAGCATCACCTGGTGGCCAAACAGGGAAACGACAGACAAGACAAAACAGCAGCGCATAGTTATAGCAAAAATGAAGCTAGTTTCTGCCATTAATTCCCGTTAGTGAGTAAACTCAAAAAGTTTGACAGATCTTTTTCAACCTTGAAGATCTGGACCTGACCAAACTGTGAGACAAATTACACCATAAATGAAGCAACAGTGCCTAGTGACACCTAAGAGAAGAACGAGATGGTTAATGGTTTATCATTGTAAACAGGATCAATGTATTTGTCATTATTTACGCTACTTACCCTATTTAATTTCATGGAATTTATTACGACTTTACAAAAGCATTAAGTGAATGAAAATCTACATTTAAAAATGTACTCTTGATCACATCCAGAACTGTAGCTGCAACAATAAAGGGTAGCAGAATTTGAACTGCATACTTAGGCCTGAGGTCGCTTTAACCAAATATTTTCATAATTCATAATTTTGGCAGATTAGTTAATAGTAACTTTAGGTAACTACAACCCTAGCGAGTGTGCATATTAACCTACATTGTCTAGTTTTGTGTATGATCTTGCATGCATGACCTGTTGTCTTATACCAATGAATGTGCTGATACGTTGCCCACAAACACCTGTGCTAACTTGAAACATACGCAAAAGTCTGAGGTATACAGATAGTAACAGAGCATAAATTGAGCAGATAGAATCATTTTTGTACCTCAGTTACATTTAATGCGACGATAAATAGCTTTTTGGTAGTGTCTCCATATTTTTCGCCAAATCCAAACCCTCCCAAACACGCCATATGTCAAGGTCAGCTCCTGTTGTCTCAGTCTTTTGTGTCCCTTCCCCGTTTGGCCAGTAGGCGTCGCTGGCCATCCTGTCCCTCCTGTGAGCCTTTGCGTTTTCCCCGTTTCCCGTCAGCCGCATGGCTCAACATGTCGAGCACGCCTCTACCCGCAAATCCCTTTCATTGTGTGTTTGAATCCCACCTCCTCTGTTTACGTATTTTGTTTCTTAGTGTTTCATTGTACGAGTTTTTCTAGTTCCTGTGTCTTTTGATTTATATTTGGTTTCGGTTAAATTCTTCATGCCCGTGTTTGTGTTTTTACTTGTCTGTTTTCCCCAGTGTTAGTTTCTTTTTCCCTGTGTGTCTTTGGTTAGTTCTTAGTTTCCCTGTTCAGTTCCCTGAGTTAATTAGTTTCACCTGTTGCCTGTTCTTGTGCCTGCCCTTTTTTTTAATTTCTCGGTCTGACCTTGGGGTGAATTTGCTGCGATGTCCCACTCTTGGGAAGACTGGCAACCGTCTTGAATCTTTTCCATTGTAGAATGATGGTCTCTGGGCAGCAAACCTGGCTTTCTTCCTTCCATGCGCTTCCTCAATTACCTCCTTCTATGTGACCGTTAACTATACGTTTAATATCTGACTAAAGGATCATATCAAGCTGTAGATGGGTTATAATTCTCACTCTTTTGATTGTGAGTATTACTTTAAGGTTTACACTGGGTTTGCAACATTTCCACACCAGATTGACCCGCACTGCACTTACACAGGCCAGCAGAGGCACCCTTTCCCCTTCCGTAAAGAATACCTGCTTCGCCACAGTTATCGGTTTCTGTGTATTTACTGCTCTCCATTTTTCTTCCTCAATGGCCGTAGCTAAACAAGCCAACACTTTTCTATGCCCCCAAGTATATCTGCCCTGACACACCATCATGCTTTTTGGAGATGAAAGTACATCATAAACTACTCCAATAAGGCACTTCACTCTACCTGACTCCATACCCCATAGATCTCTCCAAGTCAACTTCCTTTTTCTCCCAGGCTTTCTCAGCAAAGCCGCTGCCCTTGTTTTCCTTGCGATGCAGCCATTGTGCATCTACCTACCTCCTCTTGATGTCTTGATGTCTAATCTGCTCCACCGCCATTTGCCAAGACTCTCCAGAAGGGCTTTCTCACTTGCCTACCTAAACCCAGCCTATTATATTGCACGTCCCACTATTTCTTTAAAATCTCAAGCCCACCTCTGCCCGCTTCACCGCTGTCGCCGGATCCCATCTACCTCCCGGTTTCTCCCAAACCTCAGCTTGCCTTACTATACTGTGGTAACTGTGACAAGGTTAACTGCAGCCCTTTATCTTGTGCGCTTAAACTCCTCTGCACTGGCAACTCCTGGAAACCCCATACAAACTATGAATTTTTGCTTAACCACTTGGGAACTCCAAACCACTTTCAGACTTCTCCACTTGATAAGTGGGAACATCGCAAATTGTGAAAGACCAGATAATCCGTGGAAACCATGGAAACCACCCAAACTGCAAACGCCACGCTTTGAACTTCCAAGGTATGACACAGTCAATTATACTTAACACTGAATCTCATTCAAAATTTGCTGCTTTACTTCTTATACCTGCTGCCTATTGTTTATTGTTGCTCTGTACCATCTGCTGAGGCTCTTAACTGAACCGTCCATTATTGCTGGGATCATTCTTTCTTCCAGGTGGAACCTCTTATCTACCAACTTACCTTTGACAGTGGAAATACTTTGACATTAAGTAGGCTTAGCTTCCATTCTAGCCCATTTCAAAGTATCACTAATCTTCCTCTTTGTACGTGGGATGGTAGTAATGATAGTCAGGTCATCCATAAATGCCCTGAAACGTGGCAGGCAGAGCCCCCTCTAACACCCATTTCAATGTCCTAATAATACAGTCATAGGTAACGACAATGGAGAGACAGAGCACCCACTTCTAATCAGGGTGGATAAATATTCAGGTCAGAATGGTAATGCAAATCTCAAACCATTATTTAAACAAGTGCCAGATACAACTTTAACTTGGGCCCTTTAGACATGACTGCTATCCAGTGAGCTGTGACAAAGACTGGACTCCTTTAGTATTGTGTCTTTTCCGAGAATCCTTGGGTACCGCTGGTGTGACTTTGTGTCGAAGGAGCGTTTGCTAGAGGAGTCCCGAATGAGGCACATTACCTGCATTGTGAGGGAGCGTCAGTTACGGCACTATGGCCATGTGGCGCGTTTCCCTGAGGGTGATCCGGCTCACAGGATCATCATTGCTTAGGACCCAGAGTGGCTGGACCAGGCCAACGGGACACCCATGTAACACCTGGCTGTGGCAGATGAATGGCCATTTCCGGAGGGTGGGACAGGATCGTGTATCTGCCTGGGGGGTCGCTGGCCAGGATCCCGAGGAGTTTCACTGTGTGGCGGGTGCGGCAACGTGCTGCATCAGTGCATGCTCCCCAACCTGACCTGACCTGCCAGGTATAGAAGAATAACACCAAGTTTGATTGGGAGACATATTGTGCATTATTACAGTTTCTAGAATGACTCACCTGGAAATATGAAAGTTAAATGTGTTTTTACCTGAATGCTGTGAGTCGTTGCTGTAATATGTAGGTCTGAAAATATACTTATCCATTTATTTCTCATTCCAGTTATATGTCAATTTGTACAATCGTTCTCCACCAATTAGGTTGGTACTTGTGTTCTTTTATGTATGTTTTAATGTCTATACTTGAAAATTCCCTAAAATGTGTACACAGTATACTTTTATCATGCTTTCAATCTGCTATTTCGAACTCTCAAATTGTTTGAAGTTCATTAAACTTAAACCATTTGGTTATTTGTTAAATAAAATGTGATCCCAAAGCCAGAAGTTATAGTGAAGTGCACAAATACTAGAAGTTGTACGGTAGTAAATTTATTTGCTAAAATCTTTATAATAACACATAATGTCTTATGTTTCATCATATAAAAACAAAACATTTGAAACTGCCATGATGTAACTGGCTTCCATAAATCAGACACATGTAGATGTCCAACAGGGCCAAAGTTTACTTAAATGTATATCAGTTTGCTAGAAATATCAAGCTACTGGAGTGGCAACCTGTCAACAGAGGGAAATGCAAACATTAATCGTTTTAAGAGAGTGAACAGTGAAACAGAACTTTTCTTGAATTTTTTTCCTAAAACAGAAAACCATAAAAAGTTCAGCATCACTATATCTTTACTTATGCCTAGGATGTAAGCTATTTATCAATCATGTAGTTAGTAACCTAGTAAAAAAGTCCAAGTTGGTTACCTTCAAACAGGAAGAACTTGTTTAATATCAAAAGCAGATACAGTGGTATCTTGGAACACAAACTTAATTCATTCCATAAAGCTGGTCGAGTTGCAAATTGGTCGAGGTCCAAGTTGAATTTCTCCATATGAAATAATATAAATGAATTTAATCCATGGGGTGGCATGGTGGCACAGTGGTTAGCACTGTTGCCTTACACAACTGGTACCCGGGTTTGAGTCTCCGCCGGGGTCACATGTGTGTGGAGTTCGCCCCGTGTCGTCATAGGGTTTCCTCTGGGTTCTCCGGTTTCACCCCCAAGACATGCTGAGACTGATTGGAGTTACTGAATTGCCCATAAGTGTGCATGCGCGAGTGAATGGCGTGTGAGTGTGCCCTGTAATGGGCTGGCCCCCCACCCCGGGTTACTCCCTGCTTCTGAGATGGGTCGCGGGGGGTCCGGAGCCTAAAAGGATAATAATGGAATTTAATTTATTCCATATCCCCCCCCCCAAGGATTGTCTATTTAAACCTATCCACCTAATGATAAAAAACGTAAATAACCAATATAGAGCCTGAAGTGTTACGGAGTCTTTACAAGTGAATAACACTGGGTGCCCCCTAAGAGACTTACCTGTGTGTAACTCAGTTGGTCCCAGATTTCTCTGGGGAGATCTGACAGATCCACTTCAATATCCACCAACAGGATAATTCTAATAAGTTTTAAGTACAAAACAGAGGAAACAAAACCTAAGGCATGCTTCATAGCCCATTCATGTATGTTGTGGTACCTCTGACATGATGAAACTCTCACATTTATCAAGTGACATGGTTTATAGCCATAAAGTGTTCCTTTCACAACTGTATTGCGTATTAAAGAGCAACCTCTGTGTTGTTCAGTGTATTTTGTGCCCCGTTACTATTTCAGGGCACGTTTTCTCCACACAATTCACTCAACTGCGCACCGTGGGAAGAACATGCTCTTAACAGACTCATCCATTATTGTTGGGATCATTCCTTCATCCAGCTGGAACCTCATATACGGAACACATAAACAGAACAGGGGGATCCAGTGCAGCCCACAACATCAGTATGCAGCTTCAGAACCTCTAGATGTACAATACTTCTTGTACTATATTGTTCTGTAATGTACAGTACTACTGTAATACTACAGTACTCCCTGAATATTCAATGACGTAATCTTTATCACATTTGTTATTCCTCATTTCCATAGGCTCTAGACCCCCCTGTGACACTGAAAAGGACAAGCAGGTACAGAAAATGGATCGATGGAGGGTTTCCTTGTTTCCAGTAAAGAAAAAAGCCTAGCAGAGGCGGACATTTCAGGTCCAGAAAGTAAAAATCCAGACCAGGATTTTGTTTCAACCTACCAGTGACTGAGACTCTTTATGCTCAACTGGTTGGTTGAAACAAAATCCTGGTCTGGATTTTTACTTTTTGGACCTGAAATGTCCGCCTCTGTTCCCTAGGCACAGTTTACCGCTTGTCAAAACTTTGGTTTGTTTACCGATAAAACCAGAATGAACTGCTAAAATGCCAAAATGCATCACTTATGAGAAACAAGCTACTTTGTAACCAGACAGTTTTTTTTTCCATTTTCTTTAATTAAAACTGCAGCACAGTAAATGTTTATAATTCACTTTAACATGCATGAAAAAGTATATATAGTACACATATGTACAATACATTGAAAATGTCTAAAATTGCCAGAATAACATTTTGAGGTGCAACTTTACAGAAAATAGATTTATACACTAACAGCAACTCCTTTTAAAATGGCCTTTTTTCTTAATGAATTCTTTTCACAGAATTAGTTCGAGTTTAAATGGTATATATATTATATATATATTATATATATACACATAAGGTTATACTATTTATTTGTTACTGCTAATACATTACAGAAAAAAACTCCCACTCTCATTCTCCCCTGAATCATACTCCATAATAAATTAAGCGGTTTGAATGATGTTCTGAAGGGAGACAGACCAGTTTCTGCTGCTAGGGGATCATAGAGTGTCAAACAAATTTGTCCAGGTTTAATTATTTTCCTATAAAAAATACAAAAAGAGCTGTTATGTCAGAATACATCAAATCAACAAAAAATTAAAATAGTGGAAAAAAAATCTTAAAAGAAGCATTTCTATATTTCATTAGAACTAATAAAAAAAAAAAAAGCTTTAATCATAGCAGATATCAGGATAATCCTGACAAGAGCACGCAATGAATGTAATAAAAAAAAAAAAGTGCCAATGACAATTAATAAAATGAAAGCTAAATGAAGTTTCATTTTGAAATTGTATATAATTTGTCTAACAGGGACTACCCACCCAGGTTTGACACTAGTTCAAAACTCACACAGGAAGCTGTATGCACCACAGAGACTGTGGGATCAGTCACTTGGAAGATGCTTGGAAATCATTAAAGTAGTCAACAATCTTTATGCATACATTTACATACTCACGGTGTGATATGATGCACTTAAGATCCTCTTATGGAAGCATTTATCATTTTTATTTCTCGTTATTTCTGTCAAAAATGTCAAGCCAGAATGTTGTTATTGAAATTTGCATATTGTTTTCTGGATATTCTTAATATTTTATGCTTGCAACATTAAGCACTGCATACAAAATGTTAAAGGTGACATGTTAAGGTATATATGTATATACTGCAATATGTTACATGTACAGTAATAAACAGTAAAAAGTAACCCTTTGTTTTTTTTGTTTCAATTGCATGTGTTTCAGATCAATTTTGCTGCAGTATCTCGGAGAGAAGGACCAATTCACATGAACTTAAAATACGTTGGCAGGAAAGACACGTCAGTGGATTCACAAAGACACTGCGACTGCATGCTGGCATTAGACTGAAAGGTTTGCACATTTTTTATCCAAAGATATTTACAAAATACCAGAGTATACAAATATATGTTTTTTTTTGTTTTTTTTTTTTTTACTTTTCCCCCCACAACTAAAGGTTCTTCACACAGTGAGCAACCAAGGAGAATAAAATCTTGTCCATCCATTTGTCATCTGTCTTGCCATCAGCTTATCCTGGAAAGGTGGGAGGCACAAGTGTGATATTTAAGGCAAACTGCGCTTCTTATCTTTTTCCTCCTTCCTCTTTTGTATAGAAAAGTGTAAGTGCAGCTGAGGAAGAACCATGAGCTGCAAGTGTGTTATAAGAAAACAGGGCTGTAACGGTACATGGACTCGCTGTGTGCCGCTGGGTAATATCATTTTTGGCCCGGAATGCAAAATTAAACAAATTAATGCATTTTTCATACGAACAGAGCCTAAATTTACAAATAGATGTTCAACACTGAAAACATTATGCTAACTGTGGCTGTGAGTTGATTACAGCTAGTGCTGGTTACAGTCAGTCATAACGGCAAAGGGAGGCCAGAAAGACCCCCCCCCCCACATCAATCAGTAGTTTGGGAACATTTTTCCCAATAAATTACACTGGAGAGAAAGTTCATAAGACAAAGACTGTTTGTCAGCTCTCTTATATCAAACTTGGGTATGTTGCTGGAAACACAACCAATGCGGTATCCAATGCGGTATCCAATGTGATTTGAGACAGCATCAGAGTGTGCAGGAACGAAACAAAACAAATAGACTCGGCAACTTAGTTTCCCTGTGGCACTTAAGACATTTTTGCCAGGAAATTCACGCTAAAGGAATAATAAGGCTGTTGAGGTGTTTATCGCTACAGATATGACATACTCAGTAGAGAATGGGGTGTAGACAGGATTTAGTTCATCATGATTGTTATGATTCAGTCTTATTTTAATTCTATTTATATTACTGTTTATTTTTACAATGTGCAAATAAGCCTCTCGGGTTTTGTTATTCGGACACATTGACAGACCCATTGCTTTTTGTTTGGTTAACAACTGTTCCTAATTGTGTTTGCAGTTTTAATGACAAACATTTCCAAAACCAGTTCCGTTTTCCCTGCTGTACTGAAATTGCACTGAACCACGTGAGCACAAAACCAAAGTTTGTACTGAACTGAGAATTCTGTGTACCGTTACAACCCTAGAAAAAAATCTGAATATGGAAAAAGGGGAATGAAAACATGCAGTCAATTAGCATCTTCAATAATTTCTGAAATCAATCATATGAATTGAACTATTAATGGCAACAGAGCTTTTGTGTGTGAGAACCTAATGCTGAGGGACCCTGGAGAGGATGGCAGGGTTAGGGGGCGACAAGCAAAATGCTGCAGAACTAAATAATTCAGTCTGCAGCTCAGAGCAACACAAGACATCATTGCACAAGTGAAGACCCCCAAAAACATTACAAATCAGGGAGTTGGGAACAAGCCAAAAAGCATGGGATTGAACAGCCCCGGGGAAGGCACTCTACATCAGGTCATCAAACAAGGAACTGAACTCATCCCAAACCAGCACTATTAGCAGATGCAGACAGCTGAGGCGGAAGCCCAAAATAATAAAAGATTTCCTGGAATCCAGGCTGGACAGAATGCAGCTAAAAAAATAAAATGACCAAAAACCGGACTAATCTGTGAGTAAAACAGGCATGCTAACAAACCCAGATTAGTGTATTGAAGACTTTAGGCTAAATATTGATATACATTTAAGTGTGCAATTGCCCATACACAATTATAAGCTCACACACATACACACTCCTATGTGTACACAGGTTTATGTAGATCTTAGAAATTGGTAGAGGTTAGCTAACAACATTATAGAACTAGTCCATAATTATGGCCTCTACTGTAGGTTGAGCGACTTCAAGTCTTATTTCAAACTGGCATGAAAATGACGTTACTTTTCCGCAATAAAAACACAGAGAACCTCTTCTCAAACAACATTCAGTGTGTGAAAAGACAGACACTACTTTAAACGTAAGATGTACAGCAGAGCAAGGCTTGGCCTTCATCCGGTAGAGAGTAGCGATTGAAAAAACCTGGAAAATTACCTGTTTGTATCGAACTACTGGGTCACAAAACGTGAGCGTGAGCATGTATGTGTGTGGTAAGCATCACCAAACGTCCACTTGTAGAGTCAGCCGAGAATGCACACAGAACAAGTTATGCAGTCATAAAGCCAAATGAGGTTAGGGTGGAGTTATGAAATGTTTGGGGAGGTGGGGAGGAGGCGAGGAGTGACAAGCTCTCTCCCCGTAGTCCATGGCATCGTGAATAGGAAGAACTCCATTCGTCTCAGTTCATCCTCAGACTGTTGCAGAGTTCCGGCCCAGTGCCATGCACGACTGGGTGGGTGGACACCAAGAAGAAGGTGGGAGGGACAGGAGGACATAGCCAGGGGTCAAAGACTCACTCCTTTGTTGGTGCCGGTCCAGTTCTAGGTAACCCCAGTGCTGCGGCAGCTGCTGTGCTCATCATCTAGCGGCAGGCTGAGACTGCGATGACATAATGATGTGGGAGGGGCCCCCGGTGCTGCCGCCCTGCTGCCCACCCATGCCAGCCAGCACCGACATGGCCACTGCCTCAGCTGCAGCGCGCGCGCTCAGGCCATTGGGCCCTGAGCCGGGAGGACTGGGCGCTAGGGAGCTATGCTGAATAACCTGAGCTGGTGAACCTGTGGGCTCGGACGACTCCTTCAGGCTCTCTTCTCCTGCAGTACATACAGGAAGCAACAGAAACACACACTCACGGAGTTAAATTAGCGACTTACTCCACACAAATTATTTATATTATATTATCACATTATTGGCACGACAAATCCCAGATTCAGGTTACTTCAAAAATAATAAAAAATGTATTTTACAATGTTTAAGATTACCTATTCCAATATTCAGATTCTTACTTTTTCCTTCCTTTCCTGCACAGATGCATATCATCATTCACAAAACACTGGCGATGAACACAGGTCAGCTGACTGGAGCCAAACTGACAGGAATACTGAACATATCATGTAGCTAGAGTGTGGTTTTTTTGGTCAGTCTAAACTAACTGATTAAAGAACAGGCCGTTCCAGCCTCCTGGCAGGATTGCAGGCCTTGAGAGCCAATCTGGATCCTGATGGACTCACCCAGGTAGGCAGCCTTCTTCTGCAGGTTGGTGACAGGGCAATCCTTGTGGGCCAGCAGTAGCTGCTTAAGATGGGCCACCTCATTCCGCAGCAGGGACACTTCATTCTAAAGGAGAGTCAGGCACACTTAGGAGCGCATTCATGGGGGAGGGGGGGTTGCTGAGAAACTAGAATTGCAGAAACGAGGCAGTATAGGGAAGAATCTGACACACGGACAGCCATTTCCATGCAAGACAGGGAAGATGCGGATGGTGATTTTTAAAATTGGGGAAGCACAGTATCGACCGTTAGCAGCATGACCAAATAAAGTCTTTTTTCTCATTTTGGCCGGGCAGCTACTTGTATGTAAATTCGTTATTTTTGTAAGAAATGATATATTGCCCTGCTACACTAGCATGGCTTCTTCTCAAGCAATTTGTCCATTTTGAACACACAAACACACACACACACACACACACACAGCTTATTTCACAAACAAAAAACTAGTCTACTAAAAATCACTGAACTTTCACTGAAAAAAATGATTAAACTCAAAACTGAATAATAAACATTTCATTTGCAATATGTGGTGAAAAATAAAGAAATCATAAACTATCACTCTGGTTTGCAAGAAAACGCATCTTGTCGAGACTAGGGCTGTCACTATTAAGTATATCAATAATCAATATCAATTAGCTTGCATCTCTTTGAATGCTTGGTATCGAAATCAAGGTGTCGTGCTGTACAGGTGCTGTTAATTTTTGAACGATGCCCAGCCCTAAATATAATATAATATAAAATAATATAATATAAAATAATATAATATAATCAGTGCAACTGGCACAAGGCAGCAAGCAACCAACTATTGCAGAGTGCACACTCAGTCAGACGTGCGGTCAATTTTTGTCATTTTAAGTTGCCTGTTTTTGGATAATGGTTCAAAACTACTTTTGGATACAAAAGCGAAAAGCCATGCAGACGTAGCGTGATCATGGAAACTCGACAGACACAAAGGAGCGGTGCGTGGAGACTGAGCCCCCCACTGCGCCGATGTACCGCCCTCACAGGCCTGCACGATGTATGACGTTAATGGCGGTTCATGCATTACGCAATCGTCACATTGTAAAACCACAAAAATCTGCTGGGTTCAAATCATCAGTAAGTCATGCTGAAACATTTATACTCAGTCACAGGAACCAAAACTTAGCAAGCTTTACAATTTTAATGATGGTTCCTTTACAGCAACCGCAATTTTACGCAATTTTTAGGCGTAAAATGCAGAAAGGGCTTTTTCTCCGCAATAAATGTTTACTTTGTTTGTCCGTAATAAATACAGACACACTCGCTTGCGTGGTCTCTCCCCCTGTCACATATGTGTATCAACATTAAATAACATTAGACAATTATTTAATAATATTCTTAGTAGCAGCA
>JAABNX020000044.1:3427666-3447458 GCA_015163995.2 Mormyrus lacerda
AAAAAATTGTGCACCATTTATTAAATAAAATGCGTTTATAACTCATGAATCGGGTAGGTGTGCCAAGTTATGTAAGTACTGTTTACTACAGATTTACTACAAAGCTAGTAGAACTGTTTAGCTAGAAGAACAAAAATATTAAGCCATATTACAAAACAGGCCTATTGAAGCTCAATCTTTGCTAAAGAAACCTGTTAGCTCTGATCTAACACTGATATTCCTGTCTATTGTTAGCAATGACAAAAATTTTTGGAAGGAAAATTGCAGTAGTACAGTTTACAGTGGTCAGAAGCAAAGGCGGACTTTACCATTAGGCAAGGTAGGCAACCACGTGGGGCCCCTGAAACCTAAGGGCCCCATGAAGACAGAATTTCCAAAGTAACATTTAAGGATTTACCATAATGTGATTATTTAAATTATAGCAACATTTACAGCGTGCATTTTTACTGACAGGATAGACAAAATTGCCCCCCCACACCAGCTATAATGCACAATTCTAGTTTAAGACTTTGCGCTACCCAGCTTTCCTTTTAACACTGGAGTTCACCGGTTGTTTCACTGCCAAACGAACTGGCACAAAGTAGCCCAACAGAGCAAGAAAATGGCACTAAGATACAAGACCAACATTACATTTATCCCATGTCTTTGATACTATCCCATTAGACTGGTAGACAAATTGTGAACAGATGTAGAGATGACACAATTAACGGAACGTATGCAAAAATGCAAGACTAACTTTAGCAAAAGAGGGAACAGTTACATTTCTTTTATTATCTGCCAGTGCAATACCCCCCTCCCCTGGTCAGCACATTTTACCAACAGCATTCCTGCCCCCACCCTAATTCATACTGTATGTTTTACCACTGGCAGCCCCCCTCTTTCATTAGTATGTAATTGAAGTTCCATTGTTTTTAATTCTGGCAACTTTCTATTTTGTCTCAAAAAAAACCCTCAAATGGCCCAGTTGGGGTTCTACTGCCCATGTCAGCCTAAGGCCCCCAGATAAGTGAGTGTGCCTGGTAATAAGATACATCATTACATGTTCGAATTAGTCTTTGAAGTTTTAAGAAGATCCATCTCAGAATACCCCTACTATACTGCACTGTTTTTTGCTTATATGCAAAGTGCAGAAGCTGAACAAAGATCCTATCCACTGCTCTCATAATATGTCCAGGTTTTTTTTCCCCCTAATTCATTGGTTATCATTTTATTAACTGCCTTTTTGGGTTGAGTGTCTTCTTAGCTCAGTTTACCTTTCTCTGGCCTGATAGCTGAAGTCAGAACAGGAAGCTGTCTTTAATTCTGCGTCCAGTCCCCTTCGAGCAGAATTTGCATAGCTGCAGGCCTGGCTGCAGGCCCATGCCTATGGAGAGTTCTTAAAGGGACAGAGCAGAAGTTGAAGGGAGAGCGATGACTCTGGCCAAACCTTCTCTTCCCAGGAGTCTCCTCGCCCCCCTTAACACAAAAGAAAGAACTGTGCCTAAAGTCAAAGTGAAAGAATTCAGACTAAAGCCACAATATAACTGATGAGGATGTATTGAGGGGGGGGGTTCCACTTCCCTCCCTGAGAGTCTCATTATTTTTCCAAAACTCCCAAATGGGTTTGCTGTGTTTCGGCAAACAATGACTGAAAATAAACTCAGACTTATAGGAAAATACAAGATAGGAAGCATAACATTGTCCAGAATGTCTTGGTATGTACACCGAGGCATTTAGTAGGACAATTCTATGCTTTATCCAACTTTTGGGGAACAGTTTGGGGAAGGCCCTTTGTGTTCCAGCATGACTGGTCCCCCAGTGCACAAAGCAAGGTCCATAAAGAGATGTTTGGGTGAGTTTGGTGTAGAAGAGCTTCACTGGCCTGCACAGAGCCCTGACCTCAACCCCATGAAACACGTATGGGATGAACTAGAATGGAGATTACAGGCCACTTTCACGTCTGACATCAGAGCCAGACCTCAGAAATGCTCTTCTGGATGAAAGGGCAAAATCTTGTGGAAAGCCTTCCCAGATGAGTGGCAGCTGTTATGGCTGCAAAGGGGGCCCGACTCCATACTGATGCCTATGGCTTTAGAATGGGATGTTATGAAGGTTCCTGTAGGTGTAATGGCCATGTCTCCCAATTCTTTCATCCATATTGTGTATTTGTATAAAAACGATTAGGATTAAGTTGCTTTAATGAAGGTGTTGTAACAATACTTAAACATACTACTGCTACTATGGCCTGTCCTGCCCTTGTCATAGGCAGGCTGTACAGGGCTATGCATTAACGGATGACTAATAGCAGGACTGCAACAGCAGCATTGTTCAGTTACTATTTTAGGGGAGATTGATTTTTACATCACAAATACAGTGTTTCAGGCTCATCTTTGTGAATCCAGTAAATATGGAATTATGCTGAGCTTTTATGTGATATATTGTAAGGCAACGGACATACTGATTATATACCACTAAAATTAGGTTATGTTTCACTGTATTGAAAATACTGATCCTGTACTACTGAATCAAATCTTATCACACCAACATTTCAAATATTGCCAGATATCACATTGCCGTGTTGCAAAATCAAAATTGATTCATATCATGGCAAAGCTTATGGCTCACACCCTTAAGGTGTTACTGCGAATAAAACTAGGAACACAGTCCAGTATATAGGAATATAATCCAGTTATGAACATGGGATTAGTAGGTAACAGTTACTAATGTGGTTAATTAATAGATTTGGTAAGAGTGTACTGCTTTATGATTAGTGTAAGCAGGGCTTCCTTGAGGTTCACGCCTGCTCCATCTGTGTGGGGTTTATATATTCTTTCCATATCGCAAAGATCTCCATCAGTCCAAAGATGTGCATTGTAACCGCTTTCCCTGAATTGACCTTGGTGAGTGCCTGCATGTGCTTTGTGGTGGACTGGGTCTCCCACCCAGGGTGTTTTCTGTTCTGTGTGATTGGGCCCCAGCTCTCCCTCCTTGTAGTGGATACATGGTTGGAAGGTTGACCGACTGGGAAGGAACTATTTGTAAGTTAGAGGTAATTAAAATTTTTATTTGTTCATATACCAATGCAAGAGCTCTGCGTTTCAGAGCACATGCCAGCGTGGCTTCCAGACTTGTTGGAACGAGGGAGGCTCACATGGCAAAGAGAATGAGGAAAGCCACCATCAGACAAAAAAGTCCCATGGCCTCTGACAAGGCGAAGCCCAAAATGGCGTAGGAGAAGAGCTGCTGTTTCAGAGACGGGTTCCTGTAGACAGAAATGGCCAGAGCAGGTCAGTCTCAATTACTTCTGTGCCAAAAAACAAACCGTATTAGCTTAATATGAAATAGGGAAATAAACTAGACATTTGTAATGCCGGCCACATTTGTTCTAGTTACTTTCTGACATCTTGGTACAGTGGGAAAAGAATATAATTTGTTTGTACCTGGCGTATCCAATTATGAGGCTACCAAACACAGTTCCAATACCAGCCCCAGAACCAGCCACACCTACAGTGGCTGCCCCTGCTCCAATGAACTTGGCAGCCGTGTCAATATCCCTGGATGCGCTGCTGGAGTGGAAGTCCCTTTTAAGCTGGAGACCTCTACTGGAATTAGGCTGGTACTACAGAATCAGACAAAACGTATAATCGCCCGGCATTAAATAACAAGTGTATAGTGCACCTGCATAATGCATTCATAGAGCATTCATAAGGAAAATGTAAGCATGCCTTAACATGTCTTAAAACTGCATTCATAATACTTACAATGAACAAGAAATGGCAGTTATAATGACATTATCATCATATAATGTTTGTTATTAATGTATATTAAAGCTGTTAAAATGTGATAGGATGTTAAGGTATATTTACATGCTGATTATAAATGCTTTATGAATACATTATGAAGGAGCACTGAATGTTATATGCAAGATGCATTATAAAGGCGTCTTGAAGGTGCAGTTAATGTAAAGCATTACTGAATATTCTAATGCATTTTTGCTACTGTACACTTATTTAATGCTGTATTCTTTTGGGTGCTGTTCTTCTATTGTGTTAAGGATAAATATGTAACGATTTTCTGTAGGAAATCTTACTCAGCAGGGTTCAATTGTAAATAAAATATCACTCTAAAATTGTACATGCAATTTTTAAATTACACAGCATGAAATACACAATGCATACAAATTAAAACATTCAGGAGGTGGTTTTAACCGTAGTATTTTAAAATATGGTGTTGTCTTACTATCATATATTGCTGGGGCTTCATTGGTACTCTCTCTTGATTTCTGTATGAGTAAATTAAATCCTACCCATATTATAGCAACCTTTACACATAATCAAAGAAACTGCACTCACTTCTGCATTCTGGGATGCCCTCAGGGTGGAGATTGACAAGGGTTGGAGTGCCAACCTATAACTGCTCCTTATCTGCAAAGAGGGGGGAAACATTGAACACATTTAATGCAAAACATGTCCTAAGGACATCGGGCAGTCTTAAATGGTAAATATAACACGTAAGTTCAATCATGGTGAGTGACATGGAAATAAGGCCATAGAACAACACTTACAAGTCAGGGTCATGAAGACCCAATGCACATGCACATTCAACTCCACTCATTTTCCTAATTAAAGCAATTTAGGTTTTAAAACACTTCGGTTGGCAGGATCAAATACTGAAAATAATCCGAAAAATAAATAACTCGGCAATACTGTATATCGTCACAAAAGGATTGGTTTAATTGTGTCGGATGAGGGGATAGAAAGGTGATATTGTTTTAATCTGTTGAATGGACTGACTTTACAGAGGGGTCTAAAGTGATACGGTTGCTCTAAAATTTGCTTTCATTTTTATCTCACCACTGCAGCAGGGTTAACGAGGAGTCTGAAGGAGGTATACATCTTTAGCTGCTGACAGATTTTTCCTACAACCCTGTGTTGATAGGAGACAAACAAAAAAACTCTTATAACTCACAGTGATGCAATCAGTGAACTAAAAACGACTATTTGTCTAAACACATGTTCTCAAAATTCTGTCACTGGGAAACGTCTGTCCAACTGAAAATGAACCAGATTTTCTCGCTAGATTTTTCACCGTGTGATAACAAACCACTGTAACGATTCCCGATGTGTATCCCAGTGTTTTTCTGTCAGATGCATTTAAATTGATCTCAATTATCCGATTAGGCAATAAATCCAAAATTGCAATTTATTACTCAAAACAATACAGATATTGTCCCAGTTTACATTCAACCACTTCGAGAAAATTATAGTAACGAAGCTGATGTACACTGAAGCTTACGAAAATAGAAACATTACATAAAAATCCCACAGCATTTGTCATTCTACTGGACTGCTTTAGCGTTTCCCCCAAAACGACAAACCCCCGGAAGGACATACTCACGATCCGTGCCAAATACCAAGAGGAAACAAAAAATGAATGGCATACAGCAAGGTTACCGTATAGGAAGGCTACACTACAAACAAATCTGTGTGGGAAAACCGACCAGCCTTCTGGATGGGGACATCTACTGGACGGAGAAAGCCACAGAGTCTGGGTTCTTTGAAAATGGCTCGAAATGTGAAAACGCGAAGGTCATTTCCTGAAATCATGGTCACTGTCCCTCCTTACTATTTTACACAATGGTGAAGAAGAGAAGAGAATTTGATACTGAGGGTGGGGTGAGGCACAGTTTAATTTTAATACAAATATCTATTTATTTGGGGCCATGGATTAATTGAATCCAGATGAAATATAGGGGTACTGTACCAACGGTCCCTATGCCTCTGGAGCAAGGCATGGTTTGAGTGTAATTTAACATTGTTGCTGAAAAAGTTATTTTTTTTCCTAATTCAGGTCAACATTTGTACTTTTAATATTTGTATGTACAAATGCTTAGTAATATTTAAAACAGAAGTCAGCAACAGGAAAAATCTACAAAACACTTCACAGGGGAACAATTTTGACCTACAAAGGTAAGACAGTAACCAGGCAAACACTGAAACTGAGATAAATGGTATTTTATCTTGGTTTTAGTATGGACTGTGTAGTTACTATAATACTGTACACGTTTTCTTCAAAAACAAGCACAGATGAACTAAGAGTCGTGAGATACTCATGAATTCTGATACCTGAATTCATCAGGTTTTTTTTTGCTGATTTATCACTTAAAAAATATTAGTTACATTACAAAGCATAAACTATAAAAATAACACAATGGGTTTCAACAGAGCAGACCTTTAATAATTTCACTGGGTGACAAAAAAAATGGAAAAAAATGGTTTCAAAATGAAACATGCAGTGACATAATACACACATACAACACAAAAGTATAAACATAAAATACACATTTCAGTGATTAGTAATAAGAACAAAGTGCCCAGTCTCTCACGGTCCCAAATGAGCTCAAAAATCTGACACGATACACGATAGTATTCTCAGCAAGATGCACCCAGCCAATACAGCTACATTCCAAACATCACTGCGATGCTGCTTTCCATTGTTATACACAGTTCAACATCCAAAACATTGAAAAGACTGATTTATCATTTTCAAAAACAGTTTATAATCTGGATTCCCAGATGTGATATATGAAATAAAGGAGAAAAACTTCCACTTTTATACCCTAAATGGCCAACATAATGCTGATCCAAATCCAAATATTATTTCAGACCCCACATTTATGTCCAAGTAACTGATTTTTGGTCATTAGTTACTAATTTAACAGGCTTTATATTTCTCTAAAGCATGTTTTCATATATCAATGCATAGTAAACAAACAGTTCAAAGCAATTTTGTTAAAGTTGCTAAGCCAAATCAAGCTCTGCACCCGTGATTCAGCTGTGCCGTTCTGGGTTTCTACCAGTGTAACTAAAGGTACCTGGACTCAAGTATAACTTTAACTTTTCATTGAGATATTAAGCAACTGACAGGAAAAAGTCAAACGTCTTCCCAAAACACTCTCTGTAATCCATAAAACACTCATGATGGGTGTGAGGAGGTGATGACTGTGGGTCGGGACAGTACCCACATGTGTCGAATGTCAATCTTACATATAAATGCTAAGACGTTTGTTATAGGCACACAGTCACTTACACTTGTGCACAACCACAAATACATTTTTATTCACATATTTACATGCTCCTACCTCAGTGTCCTGCACTCACATCAAAGCCACTCTTATTTTTGACATGCTCTCCCCCAGTTTGACCCACTGACCCATCAGCCCCTCAACAACACATACTCCTTGACAGATTCTGGTAGCGGCAGTGTTTTCACAGCAGTGGGCAGGAACTGCGCCCCTAGGCTGTGCCGGACAGCACAGCGGGCCAGGGCGCGGAGCGAGGCAGGCTGCGATGCCATGGCAGTAAGGCGTGCCAACAGCTGGGGATCCCTGCTTAGCTCCCTGGGCACAGAGCCATCAGCACCACGAATATCCAGTCGCCCAGCTGCCCGGCTCAGCAACTGCAGGCACTCTTCTTCCTGGTCAGCACCCAAACCCCGAGCCAGGAGGGCTACCAGGCGGGAGGTGGGAGTCTGGCCCTTGAGGTTGGCCACATGGACCTGAGCACCGTACTCCAGCAGGACACGGACACTTTCCAGGTTGCCCTTCATGGCCGCCCAGCTTAGGGGTGTGTCATCATTGTAGTCCCGAGAATTGGGGCTAGCACCACTTTCTAGCAAGGCCCTCACGCATTCTGGGTTGTCCTTGAATGCAGCCCAGTGCAGTGGCGTGTCCCTGTTGCCATCTAGTGCGTCCGGCTGGGCTCCATATTCCAGTAGCAGCTCGACACAACCCTCATCCTTCTCAGCAGCATAATGCAGTGCTGTGCGGTTATAGCCATCCAATGCATTCACCTGGGGGCAAAAATGCCACGGACTGTGAGATACTATTCAAAAGTAAAATCATGTATATTTATACAGATTTATATACTGTGGACATTTATGGTCATAATAATTATAAGTCATAACACATTTAACAATAACATAAGCCTGTTGTTACTGAGTTGTTATTTAATATGATAAAAATAAACTGAACCACACTGTCTGGAAGATGCAGGAAGGTCTGTGATCTTTCATGACATTTAGCGTGATAATAAATAGGGCAACTTTGCATGTGCACCACTGCTGAAAAGGTTGCCCTGCGTATCATCACCCTTAGAGCTGTGGTCCCACTAAATCAGGGGTGGGGAGCCTGTTCCAAGGAGGGCCGGTGTGGGCGCAGGTTTTTATTATGGCCTCTCAATCAGCTGGTAATAAAACAGTGGTTCTCAGCTCCAGTCCTGGGGACCCACTGTTACTGCACTACACGGTACCTCCGCTCCTTTCTCCAGCAGCAGCTCCACGCAGTCCACATCGGCCACCATGCAGGCGCAGTGCAGGGGCTTTAGGGTGCCATGCATCCGGTTCACATCTGCTCCCTGGGAGACAAGGTGCAATTGGGCACCTGGGTTATTCAACTCATAATGATTTGGTCAAAATAACTGAAATCAAAATTGTATCTAAAATTATTACAAAATAATGAAATACCCTTTCAGAGTTAATGGCTCTCTATGCATATCCAGTATAAAAGTACTTGTCGTTTTTTTAATAGGTGGATTATTCTTTTGGAGATCAGACAAGTGCCTGAACCCAACGCTGTTCTTCAGAGAGTAATTAAGAAGCCTACCCGGCGTATGAGATCTTCAATGTTGTCATGCGGAAAGGAGCGGATGGCGGCGATGGTGCGGATGAGTCTTTCTGACAGAGAGTACTTGCTTTGGATGCTCTGCATAATATACCACATAGTAGAACTCATGTGGATCCGAGAACATCGCACCCGTGCCTGGGTGACAGCTTACGGTAGCGAAAGCACCCACAGCGACGGAGGAGAGGGATTCCTATTCCGAAACAAAAAGAAAGACCGTCCTGCATTTCGCAGTTTCTTCACAATCGACTAGCATCAAAATGCAGTAATACACACCATTCTTACACTATACACGCATCAACAGCCTGCAGTTTGAAGCCGCCTTGTAGTGCTGAATGACTGAAATAAAAGTCGAAAATAGCAAGATGCCACACAACTCTAAATTATGGTTAACATAAGCTTATTCGTCTGTCCTCTCAAATATACATAAATTATATCTGTAGGGGGCAATGCAAAACTATCCTAAAAGTCGTCGCTGATATTTTCGGCGGAGACAGGGTTCATAAAACCAAATACGGCCTGCTTGTGGCGCTTTTGTTTGCAATTACTACTACACTCGATTATATTAAGTTTATTATGACTTACATTACAAAATGTTTAAAAATGCAATCGCTGCACATATTCGCATTCTAAACGGCCAAGTTACCTTTAAATGGAACCAAGGCTTTAGGCTGGGGTCTGCAGAACCTCATCTTATAAATATAAAATTAAAAAATAGCCATCGCATTTGCCAGCTAGTATTTTACCTGTAATAATTCTTTACCAACCGATTTTCTACATGTCATATCAAAATACATTACAGATTCGATCATGTTTGCAACTAACTCTCTATAGCAAACTGTTTACATTTAGCGTAGATTAGCTATCAAGCTACACGTACAGTTCAATAGGGAAACAGTCATTTCGGTTTAATAGCACATTCCAGCACCTAAAATCGACTTTTGGCTTTAATAACAGACATATGCACATGTTAGATGAAAGGTTAAAAAGTCTGTAAATACCTTGCAGCTTCGCTGGATTTCGGTCTGACGGACAATAACACGGAAACGCCAGCTGTCACGTCACTTACCGCGCGCGTCATTACACCGGGGTGCCGCTCGGCTCATAGTTTAATGTCTGCACAACTTCCCAAAAGGCAAAATTACACTTTATTATACAGCGAACCTTTAACCCATTTACTGATACTTTACGTAGGTAATTATATGTATACGAGTGTGTTATTTACATGCAGATCGCTGGCGAAACCCTACACTGTCACTATATTTCGCGGTGCTGGTCGCTAAAAGTCAAGTGCGTTGGGATTCATGTTCACGTAGGCATGCGTGCGGATTGTTCTCCACATACCAAGTGTGACCTGCCCAAATATAGTGATGCTGTCTACACTGACGAATTATGCTTTAAAATACGTCTCCTAATTCTGGTAGGGCCTTGAATCTAGGCAACACTGGCTGGGGTACACTCCAGACTGGACGCCAATCCATCACAGGGCAGACTTACAGTCATATAAAACGGGCAATTTACAGATGCGAGTCAAATTAAGGAGGAAACCAGAGTACAAGCAAAAAATAACTGCGACACGAAGAGACAAAGCATACACTGGTCTTTGGTATCAAATGCATGAACCTGTCATCAAAAGGCCAAATTACCAAATTCACCTTAGGCCTTTTCGTTATAGATTGTTATACTGTAGAAGAGAAGTGCCAAATCATAAACTAAGGAAAACAACATTTCTTTCAAAGGAATTCTAGTTTGAATTTCTTTCAGATTAAAACAAAACAGTGTAACTTTAAATGCTCATTTGTCTTGTGGAAGAAAAATCAGTGACGGGATCTGTTTTTCATTACAGTTTCTAAAGCAAAAAAAGCATGTAAGTTTTTGTGTGTGCCTTGTCTCCTCCTTGTGGTGTTTAATATGCTTTGCAGGCTATCTACACTGATTTCCCAATTTTATCATTTTGTTTTCCAATTAAATGCATTTGCAGACATCCCATCTTAGGGATATTGATTTCAGGGAGGCAGATGAGGGACAGAAGGCAAATTTTCTTTTTACAAGGTGGTTTGGGAGATCTTATTAATATTCATAAGAGAAGCACTACATGATTGGCCACTTCATTAATATTTATGAGAGAAGCACTACCTGATTGGCCAGTGAATGCTTCCATCCACATGTGCTGTCTATTTTTGCAGTCTAAGGCAGGGTTCTTCAAATCTGGACCCCGGATCCAAATCCAGGCCTTGTTTTTAGTTCTCCCAGGTAATTAGTTTAATGTATAGTGATTTTGGTTGGTCAGAGGCTTCACACCTGGCTGTCAGGTAAAGGAAGGCTTGAATGCAGTGCTCGGACGTTGAGGACCGTGATTTGAATAACCCCGGTCTAAAGCATTCACTGGCAAATCAGGAACGCTTCTCTTATGAATATTAATGAGGGCAGACAAAACCAGCAGAATTTGGGGAGAGGTTTCTGGCTAATTTCTGATGTTACACTGAATTATGAGGAGCTTGGTATCCTAAGGCATTAGGGAAATTAATCAACCATGTTTCTTCCTGAAAAATCATCCACGATTTATCATAATTCACCTACTTGAACCACCTGAAAAAGTGTGTATATTATACATATATTTATATATATGTACACGCACACACACACACACACACGCACACACACACACACCATTGTTTTATTAATTTAGCTTTATTTACCTCCTGGAATTCAGCTGCATTATGGGTAAAACCCAGTTTCTTTAGTGTTTTTTAGTGTTTCTTATCTATTTAAGCTGGATTTGCTTACCATCTCATTGAAGCACACTAGACATGACTGTAAAGTAGGACTGGACTACAAGTGCATTACATCAGGAAATCATTTTGGCATTTAAATTAATCTTCCGCAGGTCTTGGGGGGGTATTCCATCAAGGTCACTAAACAAAACTGCGCTTAAGTGAATAAACCTGGCTTACATTCCCATTGATTCCCACTTTAACCTAAGGCCGTTCCATTAAAATGGTTCAGCCGACCTTGTTCATATTAACTCAGGCCAAGCTCGTTAAATCCCTCGTCGTGCACGAGCACTGGGTACTTAAGCAGCCCTGACCAATCGATTGTCGATATGAGCAGTGATTTCACAAAAAGAAGACAAAACGAAAGCGGCGTTGTTCTCCATAGCCGAGAAAACGCTTGCTATGCAGTTATATGAGGATTACAAGGATGTAATCACAAGCTAGGCAACAGTACCACTATTAACAAGGCAAGCGAAGTGATATGGCAAAATATCACAAATAGGTTAAATGCGTATATGCATCCAACTGTTTCTATGGCTCAGTTGGTAGTCTGACCGGTATTCAGAGTTTCTGGTTCCTTGTCCCTCTCTGCCCACATGAAACTCTAAAATGCATATAACATAGGGAAAGCATTAGATATATTTTTCAGTGAGCGCCATCTTAAAAGGACAATATACAACATATTAAATTGCATTAACTGGTGAATTCGTGAATAGGGCTGGGTTCTCGGGAGGGCTCCTCTGCTTGGTGCTCCCCGAGGATGCTGCCCAAATCTCCATATGGCCAATCCGGCCCAGCTGTTTCTGTTGCCACTGATTGCTATATCAGTGTAATAGGCTACTGATGCCCCCTGGGGCAGGTGGGGCTCGGGCCCAGCAGTGATGCGATCGTTCCGCCTGCTACGGGATTTGATCTGGCAACTTTTTTGTTTACAGGCACTAACATGCAGAGCTACATGCCACCATGACAGTCACACTGAAGAACAATTATGACCAAACACGTATCTGTTACCCCCACTTAAACTGATCAGATAAACATGGTCGAACCCACCATTTTTGCTGTTAGCTATATCCATTTTAGGCATCTGGCACATGAAACTATTTAAATGGCATCTGCCTTCTCAAAGTCGTCATATGTGACCATTAAAAAAGGAGACTCACTCGGGCAGTTCCATTAAGTGTCCTTCAAAACGTGCGTGATTCTAAATTTAGTGTTTGAAGAAGGTTAAACTTAAAGCAGTAGCTGATAAAGTAAACTTTTCTAAAATTATTTGGGACATGCATGTCTGAAGAGTAGTAGCACGAAGAATTAAGTCTAGAAACAAGTGTAATTGAAAATTGGTTTCAGCAGGTTGGGATCATTTTTTCTTTCTCAACACCCTAAGTGCATTTAGCATGCTGGTCATTAAGAGAGTCCCTGTGGATGAATGAATTTCAACTACGAAACTGTAACTGGGTGGATATCCAACTACAAAGCTGCCTTGTGTGAAGCAGTGAAGAAAGACCAGAAGGTATGGAGAAAACTATGATACAGCTGAAATCAGAGAGTTTTAGAACAATCTTGGACTGCATCTGAACATTGAACATCGATTGTGTGTGCTGTGAAGCTTATCAGAATCAGATTTATTTGCCAAATATGCTAAGAAGAAAATTTGGCTATGTTGTTCAGTATCCGGACAATGAACATATAATTTACAGACAATACACAATATACAAGCTGTATCACAACATTATTGCTACCTGGCACAACAGTGGATCTGATACGCAGAGCCCCATCACTTTTTCAGAGCATGACGTGAGAAGAGTGAACATCCGAAAGGCAGCAGGACCAGATGGCATCTCCGGAAGGTTCCTTAAAGCCTTTCCTGGCAAGCTAGCTCTGGTGTTCTCAGATATATTTAACTCATCACTGGCCCAAGTCAGAATACAGATATGTCTGAAAAAGTCCATCATCATCCCCATTCCTAAGAAAACTCACTCAGCATGTCCAAATTACTGCCTGGTCACACTCACATCAATAGTACAGTAAATGTATATTCAAGGATGCTCCACAATGCCCGATACACTGACCCCGCTATAATTCGCCTACCAATCCAACAGACCTACAGATGATACAATCGCCCTCATCCTGTACACTACTCTTGCCCATTTAAACAGTAGGAAAGGGAACTAGTTGTGGATTCTATTCATTGACTACAGACTACACTAGCAGAAAACTAAGGACTGAATAATCAGGATGCCCAAAAGGCAGAATGATGAAGGAATAAGCCGTTCATCAACATAATCTGGTTCCTGACCTCAGTTATGTTGTAGTTCCTAACTGGTTCTAACCACAAATTGTACATTGTCTTAAACTCTAAAATGTTCTGTAACACACACAAGTTAGGAGAAGATTGAGGAGGCTGTGCAGAACAACATCCACTGCACCAGACAACATGATCTTCCTCCAAGAGGGAACACCTCTGGTCTAGTACTTCCTAGTTTAATGGTGAAACAACAGAAAATAACACATAGAAACTCCCAAGGTGCATTCTGCGCCTCCTACTGTACTCCCTTTACACTTTGATTATTTAGTCACATTCACTTTAAGCGGAATTGACAAGTTTGCTAACAAAATAGTCATGGTGGACCAGCAGGTATTCGAGAAAGCAGGTTTAGTTGTAAACCTTAAGTCTGACTTGAATAGGTCTGACACGGTACACATTATCTACCCTGGAGGTATACCATCAAGGTTCCTATGGAAATCCAGGCTTATTTCAATAAATATTACTATATTAAGTGGCAATTGGGTTCCATTACTGGGATATCTTATTCCCTGCTCACTAACTATGGTAATTTATGCTTCTGAACTATAGCCTGCTTCAAAATAAATAAGTCCCACATGGCAGAAATAAAATCTGGCATGATTATTTTTTCTTGCTTTGACATCATAGCACACTGCAGAGATGTGTTCACCTGTCATGATTATTTTAGAACATAAACAATATGGACAAAAGTATTGGGACATCTGGCCATTACAACCACAGGAACTTTTGTGTCATCTCATTCTATGGAGTCGGTCGCCCTTTTGCAGCCATAACAGCTTCCACTCTTCTGGAAAGGCTTTCCACAAAATGCTGGAGTGTGTCTGTGAGAATTTTTTTCCATTCATCCAGAGGAGCATTTGTGAGGTCAGGCCCTGATGTTGGCTGTGAAGACATGGTTCTAGTTCATGATAAAGGTATTCGATGGGGTTGAGGTCAGGGCTCTGTGTGGGCCAGTCAAGTTCTTCCACACCAAACTCACCCAACCATGTCTTTATGGACCTTGCTTTGTGCACTGTGGCACAGTCATGTCTGAACCGAAAAGGATTTTCCCTAAACTGTTTCTACAAAGTTGCAAGCATATAATTGTACAAAACGTCTTGGAATGCATATCTGACCTCACAAATACTCTTCTGGATCTTCTGGGCCAAAATTCCCACGGACATCTTGTGGAAAGTCTTCTCAGAAGAGTGGCAGCTGTTATAGCTGCAAAGGGGGGACCAACTTCATATTGATGCCTATGGATTTAGAATGGGTTCCTGTAGGTGTAATGGCCATGTGTCCCAATACTTTTGTCCAAATAGTGTTTATGAGATGTTCTTACAGTGTGAAAACATTAATTTACCTGCTTGTGTTAGTGTATAATAACGTATTGGGGGAAAAAAGTTGTCATACTAATGAAATATTACTCACTGGCTAATTTAACTGATAGCATTGTCAATGAAGAGGGACCTATTTGCAACAGAAACAAGCATATGGGGACCAAGCAGAGAAACCCCCTCATAAACCCCCCCATTCACAAATGTTTGTTAACAAGTTACTGTGACTTAATTTAAAATACAGCTCTGGAAAAAATTAAGATATCACAGCAAAATTTTCAATTTCACTGATTTCTCAATTAGTGGGTATGTGTCTGTGTAAAATATACATTTTATTTGCAAACTGCAGCCGCTTCCTTGCCTTATGGGACTTCGCTCCTGCTTCTAGGGGTCTGCTATGAAGCCCTAGCAGTGCACTTCACACCTACACTTAATGTTTCCTATTCTTTTTGAAAGTCACTTGATGTCATCCTTCAGTTCAGGAGGCAGTCACTAAAAAGCCTATGTAACATTTTCTGAATATTAGATGCATTCTTGAATTCCTTGAAGGCAGAGAGGGTCTGGTTACCAGGCATATGCTCGACCAGTTGAGCCACAGACAGAGTAGACTATGGTTACATTTAATCTCTCTGTGATATTTTGGCATATTAATAGTGGTAGTGTTCCTTTTTCTTCTGATTAAATCCTTGTAATCTTCTTTTTGGGAAGTCATTGCTCATATCAGCAATGTTCCTTTCTGGGCTGCTGACGTACAAATTGCTCATGCACAATCAAGTCTTCGGCTATGTCAGAATTCAGGGGCCGCATCCTTCTAAGGTTGCATTCGAGGAATGAATCACAGCGCTGCAAAAAGACCGTCCCATTTTGAACACTCCTTTAAATGTGGTCTAGAAATGTGTAAATCTTTTTCCACTCCATGGAGGACGCACCTGATGGATCCTTTGCAGTCCAGCATATCCCAAGATTCATTGCGCCCAGGTAAGATGGGTGTGTCCTAGCTAGGTGAAAGGAGCAGCGCTTTGTGACTGAAGGGTAAGGGTGGGAACAGCCGGTGACGCAAATTATCCGTAAGCCAGACCATCCCATTTGACAGCCTCAACCTTCGAAGAACTAGCCTACAAGGGCTATGCCTTCAAAGGATGCAGCCCCTGAATTCAGACCCAGACTTTATCAAGCTTCAATTCAGTTAACGTGTACAAGGCATGGCTGATTTGTTTTCGGAGAACGACTTGAGCTTTAAGTGGGAATCAATGCTAATTCAAGTCAGGCTAATTCAGTGAAGCACAGATTTGTTTAGCAACCTTGATGGAATACCCCTCTGATTACTATTTCATGGATTTAGCTAAATTATGTCTGGCTATGTTAATCCTAAATGAAAGATTCATTATAGCAATAGACACCAAAAAGTGTAGAGGCTTCACAGAGTATGAAGTAGAAATACACTCAGTGACAAAAAAAGTTAAGCACCTAGACGAAGTGGTGGAAATGAAATGAATCTACACGTGATGAAAGGTGATGTCACTGTATTACAATGATTATAATATCAGATCAAACGGAAAACAGAGTTGGCGGTCTGGACCAGACGCAGGATGTCACTGACGTAGCGCTGTGCTATCAGGGTCCCCAAAATCACTTACAGAGATGACCTGAAGTCATACCCTATGGCTCCCCACACCTATGATGCCAGGAGTAATGCCAGTGTGTTTCTCTACAACATTGGCAGGATTGGTCCTCTCCCCTTGGCGCCACCTTACACGCATACGATGGTCATGTGTGGTGATGCA
Organism: Mormyrus lacerda; assembly: GCA_015163995.2. NCBI lineage: Eukaryota > Metazoa > Chordata > Actinopteri > Osteoglossiformes > Mormyridae > Mormyrus > Mormyrus lacerda. The sequence continues at coordinate 3,444,505 of JAABNX020000044.1, forward strand.
AAACGTGGTATGACGCCACTCGTCATCAGTCCATGCCTCCCGGTTATGGCACCACTCCAAACGCAGCCATCTCTGTGCTTGTGTTAATACCAGCCTACGCATGGGATGGTGAACCTGTAGTCCAGCTGATGCCAGTCATCGAGACACAGTGCAGGGTGACACGTGGATGGCAGACACAGATGTCATGGGGTTCTGTAATGCTTGGTGCACAATACGACAATCCTCCCTTGGTGTGGTCTGTCTTGGGTGACCAGAACCTTCACAACATGTGCAGGTGCCCTCATGTGCCCATTGGTTCCAACATCAGGTGACTGTGACATCTGCATGCCCCACATGCCGGGCTGTTGCATAATACAACCAGTCGACCTCATGAAAACCCACATTGCGAGAATGTGTGGAGAAAGGACAACACTACAGCCACATTATGCCTGAAATGTCACATCACAATATTTTTTGCTAGAACCTTTGGTATAGATCATGTTTTTTTTGTTGTTTGTTTACAGATGTGTTTGTTTCAATCAAATTGGATCTACAACGATCAGCCATAACATTAAAACCACCTGCCACCTTAATGGGTTTTTTATTGATTTTATTTTATATTTAAGTAAAAACAGCTCTACCCTGTGAAGGCACAGAGCTCACAAGACCAAAGAAAGTATCCTGTGGTATTTGGAACGAAGACGTTAGCTGCAGTCCAAACCATTCCTGTGCAGTTTTTGCAGTGCGGCAGCTTGCATTATCCAGCTGAAAGAGGCCATTGCCAGTGGGGAATACGGTTGCCATGGAGGAATTTACTTCTGCAATAATGTTTAGGTAGGTGGTACATGTCAAAGTAACACACAGATGAATGTCAGGACCCAAGCTTTTCCCAGCTTTTCCGCCGACATGATATCTTCCAATAATGCATCCTAGTACCATCTCTTGATCAGGTTAACGGCGTACACGCACCCAACCATTCACATAATGTTAGAGAAAACCTGACTCATCAGACCAGGCCACCTTCTTCCCTTGTTCCATAGTCCAGTTCCGACACTCATATCGCTTTTGGTAGTGAACAAGGATCAGCACGGGCTGTGACTGGTCTGCGGCCACGCAGCCCCACACGCAGCAAGCTGCAGTGCACTGTGTGTTCTGACAGCTTTCTATCTTAGCCAGCATGAACTTTTTCAGCAATTTGTGCTACAGTACCAGTGGGATCGGAGCAGACGGGCCAACCTTCGCTCCCTAATGAGCCTTGATCACTCATGACCCCTTCACTGGTTCACCGGTTTGCTTTCCTTGTACCACTTTTATTAGGTACTGACCACTGCATACTGGGAACACCCCATAAGACCTGCTGTGTTAGAGATGCTCTGACATAGTCATCTACCCATCACAATTTGACCTTTGTCAAAGTCATTCAGTTCCTTCCTTGCCCATTTCCCTGCTCCCAACACATCACCTGTCATTTCACCTGTCAGTGGTTTTAATATTATGGCTGGTCGGTGTATATACATTCCTAATTCCAGAAAAGAAAGTGACATAAGGCACAAAAGAAGTCTATGTCTGCTCTGTTTTGGAATTTAAAACGCAATGTCAGTGCCACACTTCTCCCCAATTCCTGCTCTACAGTATCCCTGGCGTTTCCATCTGTTTGGGAGCTGTGCACTTTGATTTTTTGTTAACAACCAATGATAAACAATAAGTTGCTTCAGCACACAGCAGGTTTCCTGGGACTGTGGGTGGACCAGCGACGAGCTGCAATTTCATGATGCCTGGCACTCCATGGCTGCAGGAGTCTGTCATCACAAGCAGCTGAAGCCACTATCTAGAGGAGTCAGAGGCTGCAGATTATAGCCTGTGAGGTGAGGGGTAATGAACAGTAAACTTTAATCAGAAATAATTAATAATTCATGTCCCTAGGCTTCTGCGTCTTCCACACTGACTGAAATGAATTATTCATCTCTCATTTACTCTTTTTAATATATATATATATATATATATACTGCATTGCTAAATCACAAATGTTATGTATGAAGGAGGATACAGAGGAGATGAGATGTTAGTCGGTATGTATAAAATTTTATTTAGTCCCCATAATTTGTTGCACAGAATTCATTGAGACTGACTTTGGGAATTCGACTGCAAATATCTGTTTTTCGATTTCTGAGAGGACATGAAGATGTGCAGTTAGTGCAGTTTTAGGGCAGCTAATAAAAGACATGCCGCAACTCCTTGTTATCAATCTACTTTTCCCTTAATTGCTTAATAAAGTAAGATCTGATACTTGTATTTTCTTAGATAGTACAGTTGCATGGTGCACATTTCAAGTTCATTACAAGTTATTCAAATCAATTCATCATATATTCTCAACAACTAAATAGCTCAGCGGCGCACTAAGAAAAGATTGCCTGCATCCAAGCTGTTCCTTAATGGGTTTTTTATTGATTTTATTTTTGTAAGTAAAATAACAGATTTAACAAACTAAAAGATATCTTTATAAACAACTGTCAATTACACTGCGACATTGGATTATTAAAACTAAAAATGAGCAATATAATTAAAATTCCACTTCAAAGTGGTGTAATAGCTTAACATGAACATTCACAGATACAACAAATAAAACAAACTATTATGCTTAATGTAGTATTATATTAAAAGAACAGATAGAACATACAGAACAGCAATGATCACAATTCCACTCAAAAGTGAAGCACCACCAGTCACCCAAGCTGAATGCAGAAGTACTTATGAAACACAATATCAGGCTGGTTGACTGCGCACACAGAGAGGAACGAGTATTAATCAGGCTGTGGAAATTGTTCAGACAATTTAATCTCATGGTACAAGTTATGGTCTATAGATGGTTTATTATTACTGAATATAGTTTCCATATTTCAGTCAGGAGGCCTTTGTATGTTTCTGCCATCATTTGAGCTCATACATATATTTCTTGTGTGTGTGTGTGTGTGTGT
>JAABNX020000044.1:3457394-3472640 GCA_015163995.2 Mormyrus lacerda
GGCCACGCCCGCGTCTCTGGCTGCACCGCCTGTGGCCACGCCCACGTCTCTGGCTGCACCGCCTGCGGCCACGCCCCCAGCTACGGCTGCACCGTACCGACTCTGCGTCGGTCGCCTGCAGGTCCCCCTGCGCCGGCACGTCGGCAGATGGCGCCTTCACCCGCTGTGGTGGCACTTTCGCTGGCTGCGGCTTCCCCCTTCTCCTTCCCTTTGCTGTTGGCCCCTCCGACTCCTTTCTTGTCCCCTTCGTCTGTCCCTCGTCCTGTTTCCTTGTTCCCGTCGTGGTCCCCACCTGCTCCTTCCTCCCTATCGCCTGCGGCCCCTCCGGCCGCCATTTTTCGCCCACCTGTGTTCCCTCGGGCTCCCTTTATTCCCCCGTCCATTCCTGTCTGGTCTCCCTTGTCTGCTCCTCGTCCCTTCGTCCCTCCTGTTTTTGCTCCTCTTCCTCCTGTGGGTCCTTCGTTCACTCCTGGTCCTTTTGTTGCGCCTTTCTCGCCTTCTCCTGTGTCTCCTTTCCTGATCTGTCTGTCGGCATTTCCCGTTCTTTGTCAGGTCTTGTCTTACTTCCTGTAACTGTGTCTGTTGTCTGTATCCGTTTTGTTCCAGTTGCCTCGTTGATGGTCTCCTTTTTTGTCTTTCAGGTCCTGTTCCCCTCTAGAATGTCCCTGAGCCAGCCAGCTAGAGCCTGAGTCGCGGGATCCTTCTGGATTTCAGGCTGTGCTAGCCAGTATGTTACCTCGTTGACGAGACCAAGGCATCGATCCTCGGACAGGTGAGATGTCTTCGTTTTCGGGAATCCTGTCATTTTGTCATGTCTGGATGTGAGCACAGACTGGGGAATCAGGAGCAGGGAGACAGAGAATCAGGAACGAGGGATTTATTGTAGTAAAACAGGGAGAGGCAAACAAAATGGACTTCAGATTACATTGACTTCACGAGACTTCAATGAAAGGACTGTAGAGACTTACTCAAATGCGGACTGAAATGTACAGGACTAATGGCAAAAATGAGAAACAGCTGGTAAATGCAGGGATTCCACACAAAGTTAATGAGGGGGGCCTGGCACACAAGGATTGGACAAGCAGGGCGTGACAATATGTCCTATTGCTAGTATTTTGCTTCATGGTTTTATTTCATTCTTTGTTTTCTGATCCCTGCAACTTTCACATTCTTTGGATTTTACACAGCATGTTACTGGTGCTCCCCATAACCGTGAGCACACATTTGATTTAGTTATTTCAAGAGGCTTAAATGTAAAGATTAGCTGTCAAGTTAATGTTGCAGTTTCAGATCATTGTATGTTTTTTGAAGTTGCTTCCACAACAAGATCTGAAATGAAGCAACTGCTGAGAGATTTGCTAATGTTTTAAATGAGATGCCTGCCCTCCCCCTGAAATTATAACTATCGATAAAAAGGTAATTAATTTTAACAGCTGCCTAAGATCGGCCCTAAATGTGTCCTTGATCCCATTCCTATTTAAGGATACCCTGAAGGAGGTCCTATTTTACAATGCAGACATAGGAGCTAAAGGGCACTATTTTGACGATATAATGCAAAGTGAGAAACTAATATTTAACGGTGTGTCCAAATCCATTTAGCAATTTTGAAGGCAGAAAAAACAGATTTTGTGCCAGCACAAGCTGCAAAAATCGTGTCCTAACTGTCTTAATTAAGGTCTGCCTTAGGCGTAACATGCAATAAAACAATCAGAACGGCAGGGCACCTCACCTTTAAAAGGCAGTGGTGCATGAGCTATGGCAGATAGCTATTTTAACGGCATTTTCACTTGGAAAATCAGATCAGATTTCGGCTGAGGAAATGAACGTGCTTGTGCGTGAGGTGAAAATGCACGAGTACATCATCTATGGGAGCACCAATGTTCCACCTAAGCCTTATGAGGTGACGCAGGTGTGGGATGAGGTATCGGTGAGTATGTCCTCATTTTCTGGCATCACCAGCTCATCCTTGCAGTGCTGAAAGGGGTATAATGATGTCAGAAGATGGGGAAAGCAGAAGCTCACTGCTGAATGAGCACAGCGGCTAATAAGAGGCACATTAAGCTACCACTGCGCTAGAACTGCGCTTCTGCACATGCAGAAAATCACAGATGTCCTAAAGCATAATGAGCCACCAGAAGTGCAATTCTAGCAGTGCTCGGGTACGATGAACCCTGGAGTGGCAAGCTAAGAGGGAGCTATGCCTCCACTGACGCACCCACAAATGTAAAAAGTCTGGAACAAGTAGCTAATTGGAGGCTGGATGAAACCTAGCACAGCCCAGGCGGCTTCTTCTACCCCCAGGAGACTGCCCCTAAGAAACAACTAGTTGGCAGGATCACACCTCACCTTTCTTCTCCCCACACTTGTGAGACAAGGCGTCGGGCTAATTATTCTTGGAGCCTGGCTTGAATGAATTCTGAAAATTTAAAACAGTTGAAAAATTAAGACCATCTAGCCTGACATGCATTAGCCAATAATGTAGTTCCTTTAGGCTGGTATCAGTTCATGAGAAAAAAAGGCACAGGGGTGTACCTTATTGTCCAGAGAGTGTCTCTGGGAGAGTGTGGCCCTTATACTGGTGCCTCAGGCATCCACCTCCACAACAAACTGACGGGAGAAGTCAGGGACCTGATGAATAGGAGGTGAAACTTATCCATAGGTCTGAAAATGCCTTCAGGGCCACTTCAGGCCACTATAAACAGACTTTGGTAAGGTAATCCATGCAGGGAGCAGAAATATAAAGTACAGGTATATTATGGGTTCCACTGAAATAAAGGTAGCTGATTATGAGAAAGATCTTGTTGTGTATGTTGATGCTTTCATATCCCACTCTCACTAGTGTGGGGAAGCAGTAAAAAGGGTAATAGGATGTTGGGTTATATCTATAAGTGTGTGGTTTAAGTCAAGGGAGGTGATGCTACGATTATACAATTCCTTGGTAAGACCCCACCTAGAATATTGTGTGTAGGTTTTAAGGTATAGTGAGTCTGATTTTTTTTGTCATTTCATGTTTTTACTACATTTTTATATCCATTACAATGGATGACATGACTGAACGAACATAAGATGTCAAGAAATCTTCAGGAGGTATCCTTTTGTTTTTAATGCAGTAATCACACATGTCAATTCATTTTATGGGGTACAGGAAATAGTAATGAATAATAACTGTAGAATGCACAAAAACTTGAGATGAACTCTCAAAAAATGTAAACGATCCAAGACTTAAACATTTTTCTCTGTGTGTACATGTTAGTAAGATGTTTGTATGGTAAATGTCTCTGCATACTTCTGAGTGTATATGTTTGCGTGCTTTTTGAGTGTGTGCGCTTGTGCAGGTGTGTTTGTGTGTACTTGCTGCTTGATTTTGTTCAAGGTATCACTGTGTACGCCACCAGTCAAAAGTTGTTGCACACCACATGATTTTGTCATAAAGATTTGCAGGCAGCAAATTAATTCAAATTCTTCCAGACTGATGTCCTGCCAGTTGGTGCCAAAGTTCCTGTTCCCCTCCAAGTCTGACATCTGGATAATAGTGTTATCTATGGGTTTTGTTATAAACAATCAAAAGGGAGATATCATCAGTTCTGGCCTTACAAAATCTTGTTGACCCTGACATCTTCTGCATTATGCACTATGCAGGCAGTCTGCCTACACTTCTTGAGGATCAACAGATTTTGCTATCATGCGATAAAAACAGGGAGTCTGCTTCTTCTTGAAACTTTCCATGGTTTCCTCTTCCTTGGAAGGTTCATCAGCACTTGTCCCCAGCTCCACAGGGTCCCTCTATATGTTGGCCACATCTTTCTCAGCAAAGTGCTCCATCCCATCTCTCACCAAGCACCGACTGAGGTAGCAGTAAGGTTTCCTCTATACACCCATTTGTTTTTTGAGATTTGCTATACTTATATATATTTGCTATATTTTGCTTTGTTTTGACTACAGGTGCAGCGTTAACTAAGAGAAACATGTGTTTCAGATGCAGCCCCTGCAGCCAAAAGGGCATGAGCCCCAGAGAACCAGAGGCAACAGGCAGCCGACACCGCGAGCGGGCAGTCGCTCCTGTACGAGCCAAGGCCAGGGCCCCTAGGACCCTAGGCGGGTCTAGCCCCCGATAGAGAGCCCCGCCCACGGCAGAAAGGCCAGAGCCCCCACCCAGGCCAGCACCCCAAGGTAAGGGGCCAGCAACCATGCTCAGGAGACCAACCACACCCAGGATGGAGCAGTAAGCCCTGGACCCAGGCCCCCACCTCAGCCATGCACATAGACCATACACACATCCCCACAACATACACAGACACCCATACATAGAGACAAAAAGACCATCCACTCTGGACTGCTCTCTGATGTGTAGGAGGCACCTCGTCTTACTCAGGTGGAGTACCTCAGTTTAGTTGATGAGGTGCTTTACTGGCTGTGACAGCCCGAGTTTCACCCACCCTGTCCCCAGGATTGCCTCCAGTCCCCCAGCCTCCTGCCCAGCAGTCATAGACAGTCCGAACAGCCTCTTGCTCAGCTGTCGCCTGTGGTTCCTCTGGCTCCTCGTCGGCAGTCACCTACGGTTCCCCATCCAGAGACTCGATCGTCTGCAGTCTCACCTGTGATGACTCGTCGGTCGCCTGCAATTCCCCCAGCTCTGTCTTGTTGGTTGCCTGCACCCTCGCTGGCTCTGGCTTCACCATCGCCTGCAGCGGCTCCAACTCCCTCCTCATCTCCTCCGGAGGTCTCTTCGCCTTCCTCCTTGCCCCCTCCGGTGTCACCTTCATCTTTTGCCTCACAGTGGGGTTCCCTCCTGCTCCCTAGTTCCCCCTGCCCTTCGCCTCATTGCCCACTGACTTGTTTCCCCCTGTGGTTGGTTCCCTGGATTTTGCTCCCCATCCATTTGGTTCTCCCTCGCTCCCGCCTGGTCCCTGTCCTCCTACGTTCGATGTGCCCCCTGGTGTTGTTCCTTCATTGTCCCCTTCCTTACTGTCTTTGGGTCTTGTGTTTCCATCTTTGGTGTCCCTGTTCATGTCTGCGTTTTGTCAGTTGCTGTCCTCGTTCTTGTTGTCCTGCTTGTGCCTTGGCTGTTCCCCTTGGTTCGGTGATGTCTTTTGTTTTTGGTTCTGAATCTCATCGTAAACAATTACTCGGCTTAAACAATTACTCTAGGTGAATGATATATTTTTTATGTTTTTTGTTTGGGGTTAAAAGTAGTGATGTGAAGAAGTGATGTATAGAGTCTGACTGATATATAGTTTGACTGATTCTCAATGTATTTTAAAGAGTCCATGTTCCGCATTTTGCTTTTGCTTGCTGCCAGAATCATGGAGGGTGTAACCCTCTCTTCTTTCATCTTCTTCATCTGCTTTATGAATTATGCCCAATCCCAATGTCTACGCTCACAGACTCATAGACTACGGGGAGTGCTTGAGGGCTTAGGGCTGTCCTACTATCAAATCATGAAGTACATAAAGACTCTCTCACAGACATCTCTCACATCCATAAGTCTATATTTCTGCAGACTGTGTCAGAGGGAATTACCCACAATGCATAACAATGTGATGTGAAACATGGGGTTACCGGGGGATGCCCTGAAGAGTAAAAGGTAAATAGTTTATTTTAATTTATACTTAATGATGCTGTTTTAACAAAGAAAGAGTAAAGTGATAATTTGACGACTATTTCTCACCCACTCTGTAAGGCAAAAGACTGGAACTCATTCAAATATGGGAGTCAGTCTCTTACAGTAAGTGCTCTGGCAGTGAAGAAAGTGTGAATCTTAAAAAGTCCCGTAATAGTAAGGAACATTTTGGCATTATCAAGGTATTGTGATATGTTGCAACGTATTTGGTGACATTAAGTCTGTGAAGGTTGAAGGTCAGGTCTTTTGGGAGACATTAACATTGGGCCCTAGAGTTCTTGCACGGCTATGCCTTCTTTTCTGGGTAAAGTGTGGAGGACGTGAACACACTTATGAGGGGAGAAGGTGTGTAACTCAGAAGTGCTTTAGCTTTTTAGTCAATGTAGTGCTATAAACAGGGATGGACATAACTGATGCGGAACCCAAAAGACGAAAATACAGAAGTTCCGGAACTGCGTTCCGCTGCGTTCTGGCCCACTTCAAGCACTTCTTTTGTCCATCGCTGGCTATAAATATATCAAAGTTCATAAAACATTTTCCTTGTTTGCAATAGCTAGAGACTATTATAGAAAAACACAAATATGTCTCAAAATCTGACTGATTATGCCCCTGTTTACATTTGGATGTATTCAATTGTGTCTATCGGGCTTCTCCAAGGTGTTTATTGATCACTTGTGTTCAGATCTCGTTCTTGTTGTGGATCATTAGCATTTACACTTACAAAAGATATGTGGTCAAATGTGTCCCAGACCACCTCGGCAAGTGGTTTGCGTGACTGGATTGCATTGCATCTTGGCGGTCATTTAAACTTGTATTTAGCACTGTCCATTTGTGATCTTATCACCCAGAGTGCATTTTAGAACCAAGTGTAAATAAGAACGTTTGTGTTTGGCGATACTGAGGGTTCTTTTCATTTTGTAAAAACTGTAAACAGAAAATGCTGTAAAGGTTACTGAATGCTGTAAAAATTACTGAAGCATCACCGAAGGTGGGATCAAACACAAAAAACAGGTGATATTTTTTATAAAGAGATATAGCAAAATTCTAATATAGTGTAATAAATACCTGTTGGTTTTAATGTAAGTAAAACTTACAAAACGATGCCTTGGTGTGGTCTGGGTGCAGTAATGGCTGGCAGATGTCTTGTGATGACTTGAAGATAAAGTTTTTTTACAAAGCTACTGTTATCTTTTCCATTAATTTATTTATGGAAATAAATTTCAGAGATAATGGAGTTTGTTTTGGCTGGTCAACATGAGAAGCAGTAAATAAGATGATACAGCATGTAGTGTTGAGGGGTCTGGTTTGTGCTTCCTGTCTTCACTTTAGAAGGTTGTGACCCTTGAGATTTAGTGGAGCGGTGCTGCTAAATTATTCAGCTGGCACATCATTGCTGTGTTCTCTAGAGAAGGCCAGGAAGGCCTGCAAGCTGCTTGACTGACACTCGCACATAAAAATAGGCTTGGTGATTCCCCATACACCATCACTGTTTAAGAATAATAGTACAAGGACTGTTTTCCAGATGTCGGGGAGCGGCTTGACGATTGACGAGGGGGATTATGATAATATGAATAGTGCCTGCTGTCAATGAGACTCACATGCTCGAAAACGACCCGTAATAATGTTATGTTTAAATCCTTCGACTGGATTCTACACAAAAGTTATTTGGTTTACATCAATGTTTCTTCCTAACCACATCAGGCCAAACCAATAGATGGTTAAATTGTTAGTATTACTACTAGCATGGACTGAAAGTTGTCACGCCCATCCTAGGAGCAGGACAGCTGATCATTGGGAATCAACTGTACCTGGGACCAACATCCTAAAAGAGCCATGCTTATCTAACTGAGTGATTCTTGTTCTCTGTCCTGTTTCCTGCTCAGCCCTAATCTTGACTGGCCTGCAAGGTTTCACCCTGCTTCCTGACGTCCAGGACGTGTTCAGCCCCCCTGTTGCTTTCGTCCTTGATCCCACAATGGCATGAACTTGTCCTGGAGCAGAGCTGAGATGATCGTATTAAATGCAGAATTGAAGTATATAAGGATTCTGGCGTAGGATCCGGGAGAATCCAAGTGTTGGAGGATGAACTGAAGAGCCATGTTGACAGCGTTGTTGGTGGACCTATCGGCTCTGTAGGCAAACTGCATTGGGTCCACGACATGGCTGGTGATAGATCTGAGATGAAACAGTACAAGACGCTCAAATGACTTCATTACTACTGAGGTCATGGTAATGGGTCTGTAGTTATTCAGTCCTGTGATCCTGGGCTTTTTGGGCCTAGGATTGATGGTGGAGGTTTTGAAGCAATCTGGCACTTGACATGTCTCCAGGGAGGTGTTGAAGGTATCTGCGATCACCAGAGACTGTTGGTGAGCACAATGCTTCAGTGTGGCAGTAGAGACAAAGTCTGGACTGGCTCCTTTGTGAGGTTCTGATGCTTGACCATCTTGTTTACATCCCTCTCAGAAAGAATGAGGGTTGTTGTGGTGAAGGCCGGGGGGAGGGTCCTGTTTGGAGTGACTGGATGTGTAGCGGTCCCAGCCGCCATTGTGTTGAGGGGTGGTTGAGTGGTGGTCCCAGTAGGCTGAAGCTGATGGCTGTGCACACTGGATGTGGTGTCACAAATGTTCCTTTGTTTTACAAAACGACAGTAGAATTTGTTCAGATCATTGGCAAGGCTCATGTTCTTGATAAAGTGGGGGGTTTTGGATTTGCTACTGGTGATTTGCTGAAATTCTTTCCAGAAGGAAGTCGAGTTGGCGGTTGCAAATGTTGCTCCAGTCTCTAACAGGGGTCTCCAACTCCGGTCCTGGAGAGCTACTATCCAGTAGGTTTTCTATCCTACCTGGCTTCTGATGAGCCGCACCTGTTTTTGGGTAAATACCAGGAGCAGGTGTGGCTCATGAGAAGCATCACAAGTATGCATTCACCATCATGAAAAGTAATGCAGTTTCTGTATTGACACCAACTGTTAGCATTTTTAAAGTCTTTGTGCTGCGATTGACTATATGTTACTAGATATGATTACTGGATAGAAAATATGCTAGTGTTTTCAAAGAATGATACGATTTTGAGCCAGGTTTGCAGTGTTGCGATAGAGATTGTGTATATAGAGAAAGTTTTTTGGGAATTCTGAAATACAGAGGCGGTATTTAATGAACAAAATGTGGTTTGAGCAGAAGATTAACTTCACTAATTGTGTGATGTAGGGTCGTTGCTGTGGTTACAGTTGAAACAAAAGTTGGCCTCTCTTAAGCACAGGTTAACACTTGTTACAATTTTAAAAAACTGTAACTTAAAAGGAGAGAAAAACAGAGGTCGCCACAAGAGAGAAAGCTCCTTCCCACACTCACATGGTTTTTTTATTTTAAATGTAGATTTTTATATGTTTTTTCCTTTCGTCCGCATACAAACTTTTTAGGTCACTGAAAATGGAGCTTTTGTAAAATTCCGTCCAGGGTGAAGATTTTCAGAAACTCCGTTTTTGGTGTCGATGTGAGGACAGGAAAAACGGGGATTTTGACACCGTTACCTACTTTGTTTGACATCAGAATGTGCACCGTTTGCTGCTTTTAACTGGTAATAGGGCTTCTGATTGGCCAACTGTAACATCCCCCCTCGCTTGCACACCGAGCAGTCAGCGGGGATCCAAGACACCTTGGACGGCACCTTAAAAAACCAAGCCTCGCGCTTCTCCAACACAAGGTATTGTTGATGACATACGACATACTGAGCGTCTCTACTCTGTCTCTTGTCTAGCCCTGATCCATCCACCCTGCCATGTGATTCATGTTAGCATGATTGGCTAACTGCTAAAGCTCACGTTAACTCTCACAAATGCAAACTCTGTGCAGCTTCTGCAAATTAATTCTAATGTATATTCATACAGACAAAACGTTAGTCACGTCATGCCTTCCCTCTCTAATGCAGCGAACATGGAGATCGCGTCCGCCTTCCCACTCTTCGCCCCTACGCGGCCCGTGACCTTTCAACTTAACAGTAGTTTGATGCATACAATCATACTAGAATGAATTCCACACTTTTTACACTGTGTTACATCTGTATACGTGGGAACAAGGCCTAATTTCACTCCAGATGGTAGGGCTACACCAGGGCATGAAAACTAAAATCTCACAGCTGTCCAAGTATGCGGGAGCATGGTGGCAACTTTTACATGAAAAAACACAAAGAAATTACATCATTCATATTTCTCCCATTAAATAATAAGGATTGTAAAATTAAGCTGTAAATGCACCGCAGCATGTGAGTGACCCTACTTGCAATTACATTCCAAATCGTACACTTAGATCTCTAGATGCAGGTGTAAACTTCCCATTAGTGTTCGGAACTCAGACACAGTCTCTGTTTTCAAGTCAAGGCTTAAGACGTACCTCTTTAGCCAGTCTTTTGGATAGTATTCCTCCTTTTTCTAAGGTGAATGGGAGATCTGGAGGTTCATAGTCATTTGAGATTAGAGGTGAAAGGGGGGGATTGGTGCTGTCATCCTTCCACTCTTGCCGATCACTCAAGTTGTTGGCGGTAGTTTGACTGGATGCCAACTCACTTTTTGATCATTGTTGTTGGTTTGCTTTTCTTTGATGAATATTACGGTGTATGATTTGTTTGGTTTATGGGATTCCTGATTTTCGCTTTGGTTTACTTGCTATTTGGTTTCGAATCCTCGCCCGGTTTTGGCTAACGTATTCGCGTGGCCCTCGGACTTTGTCGCTTTGACGTGTGTCAGGTGCGTAGGGAATGACTGCCATTTTTGTTTTGCGAGCTCATGTTTTATGCTGTTGTTTGGATGGGGAGTAAGGTGTAGAATTTGTCGTTGTTTTTCTGTTTTCTCTGCACTTAGGTAACTCAAAATTGTTTTCGCTAATGTTGATCTTTTTGCGCCGGGTTTATTTTGTTCTGTGTCCGTGGCGTGTCAATAAAAACGGAAAAATATAAAAAATATCCCTTTATCCACGTGTGTTCCCTTGTCCATCGCTCCCTGTCCTCTTACTCCACGTCCTCTTCCCCTTTCTCTCTGTTACGTCCCAGCCCTAGACTGTTGGAGGTCCGGATAAGGGAGGTTTGATTGTACATGAAATATAAATTTCCCTTAGCTAAAAAAAAAATGCATATAGCCATGGAAAAAAAAAATGTGCTTCTACAAGCAGGACTGAAGCCCCATAAAGCAAGGAAGTATATATAGTTGTTTTTTTCACAGATGCACACCCATAAATTGAGAGATGAACGAGTGAAGCAAAAACTTGTGGTGTCTTAATTTTTTCCCGCGACTCTGTGTGTGTGTATGTGTGTGTATATAGGCAGCTGCTGCATCCATCATAGCTCTGGGTTTCTCCACAACCTGTTTTAGTCTTCCACGCTCTTCTCGGCTCAAGTCATTCAACAATCTATCTGCGTTTATGTTTTAGGCGAGCCTTCGCGTGTTTACAGCGCACTGGCAATAAATGAAGGGGACAGGAAAAAGATCGTCACTACGTACATGCAGGCAGTGAATAGGTAAGACAGTTTGTTATCCGTTTTAAGTAATATGTATGCTTGGTATGAGCGATTTGGTGCTCTGCGTGAATATGGGAGAATTATGCATAAGAAATGAAAGGTAAATTTAAATCAATTCATAAAATATATCTCTCGTTTCTCGTTTTTTTCTTAAACGAAGTAAAATAGATGTGTCATTTTACTTTTATACTTCATATAAATGGATCTCTTTACAACTTGGACAATATAAATAAAACAAAAACGCACGTTTCAGTTTTTTCATTGAAACGATAACTATTTGAATAGCAACGGTCTAAGTATTCTTTTTTTATAAGCTTTTAGAATATACGCAACATTCATCTCATTTTACAAGATGGAAAAGTGAGGGCCTGCTTACATCTAAACATTTACGCACTTGTGGATTTTTTTTTTCTTTGATTATTATATGCGTGCCTAACGGAATGGCTTAGGCTTGTTTGTATCTTGAGTGACTCAAAGCAGTTGTGGAGCGATTATTCTCTTCATTAATTAATCGGTTTTTATAACACGTATAATCATGAACAATGTTATTTCAAATATATTATCTATACGTGTATAAAAGCTACTTATTTATAATATTTAGTATGCAAAAATATTCAGTGTGGGATGTTATTAATATGTTCCTATTTTTCCTCAACGTGTGGGGATTTAAGGTGCCACCAGATGTGCTATTATGAAGGACTGAAAGATAAAAAGTAAAACACACGCGACTGAAGGATTCGGCAACAACCATCATCGGAATTGTACTCTGCTTCGGACTCCAGCAGGGGAAAAACTGAGGTGAAACAGTAAATAATTTAGCAAAATATCTTTAAATTTGACTTTTTGGTTTTGTTTTCTCCCCCTTTTGGAAAAAAATACGGCCAAAACGAATCCCATGAAATGAATTAATGTCTGTATTGTAATCTATATTTAAATCGGTCATTTAAAAACCGCGTAATTTAATACGAACAATATCGAAATAGTAACGGTTTAACACGACCACTATCTCAAGGGCTTGTCTTACCCCAGATCTTCTTGCTACTACCAACAATACCCCAGTACCTTTGGCTGGAGAGGAAATAGCAGACATCTCACAAAGCCTGAAAAAGACAATACCAAGGAGAAGCTGTTGCTGGAAGTAGTAGAATAAAGAGTTGTGCCATTTAAAGAAGGTAGCAAGTGGACAAGGTATGATAAGGAAATGGAGAAATGGACATTTTATCACACTTAACTAAGGATTTTTGTTCACTGATTTTTGCAGCGTCTCACAAAACAAAAGCCAGATTCTTGTGCAAAAAACCTGTTTTCCCCGTTTCCCTAAGACAGCTTGCCTCACAGTTTCTTTGGAGTTCCCGCTTTTCCACCTATTAACCTATATTTTTGTCCTTTACTTTCCCCGACCTTTAGTCCTCAATCCATACCTTCTCACTTCACTTTCATCCTTAAGTTTTCAGCCCCCTTCTTTGACACTCTCTGTATTTTCTCTCTGTTGACATTTTATATCTCTTCTTTTAGCGATATTTTTCTTTACTTCGTCTGCCAATTCCATGTCTCATCCCTCCATCTCTTCTTTATCTCATGTGATGGTCTCTGGGCCACTCTGTGCACGTGGCTAAGGTCCAGCCAGCACCATTACGTCCCAAGGTCGAGGAATTCTTTTTCACGCTGGCTGCCTCCTGGCTGAGCTGCAGAAAGCATACCATTGGGGCTGCTGTAGGTGTAGCCATGGTTCTGGTGCTATTAGTCGCCATTCCCCTCTTGGTCCACAACACGAAATCAGGAGGTCTTGGTAGTGGCACCCACTACGAAATGTTGGGGAGTTGCAAGATGGTGTGTGATCGATACGCAGTGACGCAGAACAGCCAGGAACTTGCTGCAGTCTCCCCAGCACCAGATTTCATAGGCCGAAGGGGGAAGCAAGGATTTCGTGGACCTCCAGGCCTCCCTGGCCCAGCCGGGCCCCCTGGAGAACCAGGCAAGCCCGGCCCGCCTGGACTCCCAGGACCTGGCCCCGGTGGCTACACACATACTTACAGTCCAAAGATCGCCTTCTATGCTGGTCTGAGGAAGCAACACGAAGGCACTGAAGTGCTTAAGTTTGATGATGTAGTCACCAATGTGGGAAATTACTATGAACCCACAACCGGAAAGTTCACCTGCCCCCTGCCTGGCACCTATTACTTCACTTACCACGTTCTGATGAGAGGAGGGGATGGAACCAGCATGTGGGCTGACTTGAAGAAGAATGGACAGGTCAGAATGACATACTGAATGTGCATGTGTACTTCTGTGTCATTTTACTACATTTCTAGTATTTATGTGAATATTTAATATTGCAGACATCACTTGTCATGATTCTGTGTCTGTGATTTTGATTTCAGACTGTGTTTTTGTGTTCATTTCTCATGTCCCAAGATCAACTTCACAATTTCATTTGTGACCCATGGCTTAGTGAGTATAGTCATGTTTTAGTCAAGTAAAAAATGCTGTTTTTCCATTAGTAAACTAAGCCAGAATAGAATAAAGCCAGTATATTTATGGCAAAGAAATCCCCGGTTTGTTAGAGACCTTGTTGTCGTTGAATAACTCATAGCACTACATGACCACACAGGAAAATCATTCCTTTTTCATGCTGTTATATCAAATACCAAATTCCTTAAAGCCTTCCTTCCATTTCATCCCTTTCAGCTTCAAATAATAATTATAATTAATATTCCACCTTATAAATACATTATATAATATTATTTTAATTTAGTTATTGGCCAATATTTCTGACGTCTGAGAACCTGACCAAGATAACCAATTGGAAGATGAATGGATGTGCCTGTTTCTTTCTGTATACAAGATAGCAGTGGAAGACCAACAGTAAAGTTTTGATAGTGTTGCTTATAGTTTGGCTTAGTGTGGTAGTGGAAAAACAGCATAAATATACATGTGATTAATGAATATGGGTGTTTGCATATTCTCTACCAAAAGTAGCTGGCTGCCAACAGGTACAGGTAAATGGGCACAGGTAAAGGCCACTCGGGCAGGACTGTCACTGAGTGTAGCAGCATGGCATGGTGCTGGCAGGAGAAAGGCGGACGATCCACTTGCGGCTCAGAGACTAAAGGGGTTCATTTAAAGAAAACCAGAGACACTGGGGTAAACTACAAAACAAAAGGACCACGGGAGGTCAGAACTAAAACAGGGGGAAAAAAAAACACTGATTAACAAATTAAATAAACAAATAACACGAATAGGGAGCAAAAACAACATCAGCACAGGCATCCAATTCACAGACATACAACTACAATAAACCATCAACACGCAAAACAAGAACAGACACTTAAATACACACAGAAACTCGGGGCAAACAAGGGACTGGTGTAAATCATAAATCTAATAAACCGATCACAGGAGCAGGACAATGAGCAACAGGGGGAACAATTAACAAGCACAGAACCAGGGAACACTGCAAACACCAGAAAACACTAACCAACACTCTGGGAACACAGCAGGATAACTTAGAGAGCAGAATGATACAAAGTAGACCGGAAGTGAACAGGACAACAGCAAGGCAACCTATAACTGGGAAAACAGAAAAAAAAACAAACACCGTGGAACAAAACCAATATTAATAAACAGATGAGAGTGGTCCCTGTGCAGCCTCAAACCCATAACCAGAGGGTTACAATCTCTATGCCACACACTCGGCCCACTGTGCTAAACAGTAGTTCAGGGAACAGGTAAAGCAAGGGAATAGACACAATGGGGGTGTAAGGCAAGGGCCAGGGATGAGAACAGGATGGCCAGCGACACTAGGAGGGGGACACAAAGGGGCGGATCGGATGGGTGCCAAGCCCGACACCGCTACTCAAATTTACAAGATGAACCAGTGACAGGGTCCGATAAAAAGATAGCAGTTTCAGAGAGCTGGGTATTTAAAAGATCTGCTCTAAGCTAAGTACTCACTGAAAACCTTATGCCGTAGCTCCCCTTATATGTGCAAGTGATAAGTTCCAGGACCCACCATGGATAGTCTAAAGTACATGATTTTAATGTAGTGATTGATAAATTATGCAGAGTAAGAAATTACCAAAATTAAATGCAGTAATAAGAAAGTACATTATACA
>JAABNX020000044.1:3476256-3492610 GCA_015163995.2 Mormyrus lacerda
AGTGACATATAATGACAACTAAAGATCGGCACAAAGGCAGACACATATATACACAGGTAACGAAGATTAAACAAGAAACAGGTGCAAACCATAGGTGATTAAACAAACATTTAGGACTAGGAGTAACAAGACACAGGTGAGGGTTGTTAACATTGACGAAGGATTTAAACACGAGGAATGGGATGGTAAGCGACACCTGCTGGTCAAGTAGGGAAACAACGGGCAGGATGGGATGGGATGGGATGGGATGGGATGGAGTTGTTCTACATGTTTCTGCTCCATAAAATAAGGCTGATTTACTGCTAGTGTTAAACAGCCTGACCTTGGTTTACAGGCATAGTTCCTTGGAGCCCCTGATTCATCTTGTGGAAATTCTGGTCTTGCTTTGCCGATCCATGCTCTTTCATAGGCACCTTGCCTTGCTTGTTAATTATATTGGCATGGTAGGTAAAGGACTACATGTCTTTTATTTTATCACCATCCAATCTGACTGAGTCTGCTTTGGGGATTTTCATCTTTCTTATATTAATCATCATCATTTTCCATTTGCGTCTCCTGGTGAGGGTCACAATCTCTTTTTTAATGTTAAGAATAATTTGCGCAGCGATGGCTACCACATCATCAATTATGTTCTCTACTTTATAATATGGGATAATATAGTATGGGATGAAAGTACCAGGTCTTCTGCAAAGTCCCAGTCCAAGGTCTGCACTGGATTCTGTTCCTCTTCTGTGCTGTGGACCTCATGACTCAGATGTCCCTAGTAATGCTAATAAGGTAGGCTGGCACACCTTGGTATCATTTTCATAAACAATGAAAATGATACCAAGCTGTCAATATTAGCTTCGCTTATCAGCAGTGATAATTTATTTGCATTCCTGTTGTCTTTTGCATAATTCTCCAGTTCCCTGATTTTTTTTTTTTTTGTTCTTGTTCTACTGTTATTGCTTGATTTTTGACTCCCTGGCATGTTATTGTTACCAAATCCCTGATCTCCTTACTGTCGGATGTCTCTTCATGAATTTTTGTAGACCATACTTCTAAAACTTGTAGAAATGTAGAACCACTTCTGAGGGACGTCCGTCCAGTTTCTGGGAAAACCTCAAAAGCTCGGTGTTCTGATGTATAGCTGTTAATCAAACCCAGTTCTCCTGCTGCCTCAGCTTCACTCGTTCCTCTACAGCACTGCTCCTGAACGTCTGCTTGTCTCTTTACTGTTACTGCCTCTAGTAATCTGTACCTGGAATTTACCACATGACATCAAAAAATATTTTTAAATCATGCAAAAATCATTAAAACGATTAAATAATTCTTCCCCTTATCTGATACAAAGTTTACAAACATTACATAACCAAGAATGAACCTTCAGTTCACCAGCATTTGAAATACAAATTACTTTCATTAGAGAAACTAATAATATAGATACAAAAGTAGAGACAAAAGCTCTGCGGTTTGCACCGAAACGCAGTGCTGAAGTGAAGATGAATGGAGTGCCAGTGTGACCTTGCTGGATAGGGACAGACCATTACTTTTTTGTATATAATAAACCATCCTTGATCCTGAAAAGTAACATAAAAAGTAAAAAATGCAGACAGACACACCATACACTATTATGTACTGGCACCTATCATATTATAATTTGAGGCTTTTACAGTCTAAAGCAGTAGTAGAAAGAAAAGTTATAGTATGTATATAGGTAAAAGGTATGTATTGTGTTGTATAATAACAGTGGTCAGGATAAATAACTGAAATTACATAAAATGTAAGCAACTGACTGCTCCAACAAATATGTGTACATATTGAATTTACAGTCCACCAATTTATCACCTTTTTATGTTCTTGACCACAAATTTGTTGTAAAAATGATGTAACAGCATCTGGTTAAAATCTGCTGGATCTTGTAACATTATTTTTCTGCAATAACTGATATAGTATGTATCCATAATTATGGGCTAATTAATGAGCTGCAGTGCCAAATTTTATTTAAAATACTGCCTTGTCATATTTAAAGAATTGATTTAGCTAGCATTCATTAGGTTAGGAGTAAAAGAGAGTCTCAGAATGAAAAGCGCCAATTACTCAGGGTTATAGTTAAGGTGCTAGTGTAGATTTTAAGGTACCATCAAAAAGAAAATACATCCGTGAGATGGCAGACATGTAGTGTCAGACCCCAGCAATGTAACATTTTTGTGATTTAAGCACGTACATGTTTCTCTGTTTACAGTCCCGTAAAATACAGTGGAAGCTAAGTGAGCCTTTTTGCTACGATCCTCTACTTAACATGTCAGTCAGGCACAGACTGGAGATTGTGCAAATAAGTAGTTGCATTTCATATGACTTAAGTATGGTAGAACCATGCCTTTGAATATATCTTGAGAGAGAAGGATGTTGTCCAACCGCACACATAAAGTCTAATGCTCTATGCGAGCCTCTTATGTGAAACTCCTCAGTCCCTTATTAATTTATTTGCCAATCAATTTGTTTGTGCGGTTAATACCCATTCCCTTAACTCCTTGTTGGTCGCAGTCTTACATATTCCACTGGTAACTTCCAAGGTACATGATCCAGACTAACACACCCTTCTTCTGCCCGTACCTTTTGTCTTTCTCATTAGCTTCCTTCTTCGCATGTCACACGCTCTTTTAATAGATCTCTTAAAGGTCGAGTTCTTTCACCCAGCAGCACTGTCAGGAGGTGTTTCAGAAAAGAAAAGTGCACGCCTGTAAGGAGACAGCCTTTATGGGGAATGAGCCCTGGCTGCTACGTTTATTAACACATTTCTGTAAGTAAATGCTCTGTCAATAAAACAACTAAGACCAACGTTCAACAAGTGCTTAAAAAGAAGCTATACTTTAAAATAAATAGTGGACTGGCCGGAAAAAATTGCTTATAGTCCTAGGGCAGGGGTGGGCAGTCTTATCCGCGGAGGGCCGGTGTGTGTGCAGGTTTTTGGAAGAATCTTTAGGTCAGCTGTTCAAACCCAGGTGTGAGGACTCTTCAGCCAATCGGTCCTCCAATTAGTAATCTAATTAGGGAGTTGCAGCAAAAACCTACAAACACAGCAGCCCTTTGTGGTTAAGACTGCCCACCCCTGTCCCAGGGTGTCTGTGGACTTATGGACCATACCGTTGCATTGGTAAATGCTGTTTTCTTATTGGTTCAGAGATGTCATATGGGTGTTGATTATTTTCATGTAACCACACAGGTCATTCCAGCAGCCTAATATCAGTTTTATATTAATGTGCACTAATTTTAATCAACATTGTGAATATGTGTAATTAACCGCGCATATTAAAAAATTAACAAGTCTGAGCAGCATAATTTTCCAGTTCCCTGAACGCTGTGTTTTGTTCATGTATATTAATTTTCTCTAGTTACTCTGGTTTTGGGAACTGTAATAGATAAGGTGATTATTAATATGTAAAATTATCAGTTACATTTATTTTAAAACTATTGATCCAAATATTTGCATCTTTGATTGTATACATTAATTATAAGGGACTCTCTAAAAACTTTAAAAATCTCTTTTACAAAGGAAAAAAAAATATCCCTTTAGTGGTGATCTGTCATGTTACTGGATAAATTGACTCAATCCCTTTATAAACACTGACTCTTGGTATTCCAGGCATTCCACTGCATTTCAGTGAAACCTCCTCATTGGCATTTTGGAGCACCAGGGCAGTATATTTCAATGGTGGCACAGGAGGGTTGCAGGTTGGAGCCCCGGTTCCTCCTGACCCCATCGAAGTGTCCTTGAGCAAGACACTGACCCCAAATTGCTCCCGGTGAGCGGATTGGCATCTTGTGTGGCAGCCTCTGCCATCAGTGGGTGAATGTGAGGCAGGAATTGTAAAGTACTTTGAGTTCTCAAAAGGAGTAGAAAATGCACAATATAAATGCAATCCATTTACCATTTAAACTGCAGTCGTGCTTGTCCCATCTCGCTGCGTAGTCCTCTGGAGATGGCAAGTCCATTTCCAAAAGTCTCCGTGTCCAATGGGTTCAATTTCCAGAGCCCCTTCAGCCCCCTTGTGCCACACCTGCTACAGTCAAAGCCCCGTAGGTAAGTTTAGGAGCTACTTTTACCTTGTTTCCATTCCCAGGTCTCTCTGTATCACTGCCAATGAATTCTGTATGTTTTACCAGCCAATATACTTTAAAAAACAAGACTTCATACTGGACCATTAACAGTTAATGTAGAAGATGCTTTTACCCAGAGTGACTAAGAGGGTCAGCCAGTCCGTGGAGCGATTGGGGTTAAGGACCTTGCTCCAGGGCCTAATGGCAAAATCAAACTGCCAGTTGAGGGATTTGAACCATTGACCACACTACCCCCAATTCTATTAATTCCTCAATTATACCAAACCAGTACCAGCCAACTTCACCCCTTGATATATGCATCCCAGCATCTAACTGGCATTCATGTTATATACCTCCCTCAGTTCCTGGTCTGTTGCTCTTCTTATATTGGTAGCTCCATATAAAATGGAAGCTCAACCTTCCCATAATACAATGCCCTGGGATGGGCCAATGGCCCTTTGCTCAGGGTTCAAGTGGAGATCAAGTCAGCCCAGGGTGGCATAGAAGGCAGAACCACACTCCCGTTTCGATATTAATCAACACAGTGGTTGACATAAAGCCTGCCCTCTCCATATCTCTAAGAGAACAAGGTTCGTTTCACATAATCTTTACTTTCACATAAAATGGGGGGGACGTGTGCACTGGAAGCAAAGGGGGATAAATTAGTGTAGCATCGGTTTCCAGTGTAGTGTCAAAACAGACCACACTAAGACCTCTCCTTTTGTTGGTTTGCTCATATTTTGTAATTGTCACTTTATAACTATCACGATCCACTGAGAAGCAGGCGAAGGAAGCCGTGTATATAAACAGAAAGGGATTTATTCCGGGCGGACAGACTCCAAGACACACGCAACGTTAATGACCGGACTGGGGAAACAAACTAAAACACGGACTTAAATACATGAAACTAATCAGGACAACGCGAAACAGCCGATGAACACGGGGATTCCACACGGGGCTGATGAGGGGGCGTGGCACACGAGAGGAGCGGACGAGCGGGTTGTGACAATAACTACTTTAAAACAGCCAATTTAATTGTTAATTTTCTCGCCGTGTTTTATTTTCATGTGTATTTAAAGGAGGCAAAATTTTGAAAGTCTGTTGACCATTCCGCAGTGGACATATGCAATTGTAGTTGTTCTGCAAGCATTTGGATTCATCATGCCTTCCGATTTCTTGTTGAATTTAGTCTCAAATGGATACACTACAAATACTGTGTCATTTCATTTAACCACAGAATTCTGTGGCCCTTATTAATCGCAATTGTTACAGAAGAGGAAACCATTAACTTACATGTATCACTGTGTAGTTAGTAATTACAGCAGACAGTAACTTCTGTAGACTGCAAAGCCTGATCCCAGGAGAGCAACTGCCTTTGCGCTGTTAATCAGGCTGCTTCAGCCCGACAGAAACATGCTTGGCCTGCCGACACGCTACACGTCAAAAGCAGACTCCGTGACCAGCCTCTCATTTTAAGGATGATGGCTATATGGATAGGGTGAGTGGGAAGGGGCCAATTGGCAGGCAGATCCAGACTCATTAGCAAGGAATCCAGTTTTTGCAGGTATATCCGAACAGCCATAAAATTCACCCAAAACAAGAAGCACCACGCACCTATGAAAAAGAATGGATGAAAAAGCAAAAAGGCAATGTTATGGGGCAGGGCTAATGATTAGCAAGCACGATATCGCCAGTGCCCGATAAATATCGACTCTATTTTTCCCACCTTGGTTATAAAACTATTGTGTGATTGTGGTCAGGTGTGCTAGTAAAGGATTTACTGTCAAGAATTGTTGTTGTAAATCATTGCGATTATAAAAAGCACTTTGTTGTTGGGCTTTGTGAGGGAGGGTATAATAAAGAAGTAGACAACTATGACCTGAGAGAATGGCCCTAGCAGTCAAAGACCATTTTGGTTCTCAGTGGTGTCACTTGGCACCAGCAGAAGGGTCTCTGGGTCAATACTGAGCGACACACATTCTGCATATAAATGCAATTGCTGTCTGTCTCGCTTCACAACCACTCAATATTATGCAAATCACATTGTTTTGAATCACACACAAGTTACTTAGAGTTACAGCCGTTTTCCTATAATGAAGCAATGGAGTGGAGATTCTTGATTTGGAACCCACGGTGAAGGATCTTGTGTCAATTCTCAATGCATCATGTCAGAAACCACCATCTTTCTCCCTTTATATCATCCATGTAATCAACATTTAAACAACTTTAAATCTGCAATATAGTTAACTGCAGCAACATCATTTAATGACCGATTTACCCTGAGAAAGACAGAAATATTGAATTGAGATTTAACATTTATACTTTCAGAACAGTAGAGGTTACAGTAAGGCGTCCCCCAACCAAGTAAACAACATCTGAACATGATAAATGAATTTTCTTCATCTAAAAGCCATTAACTCATTATAATTATTAAAAATAGCTAAGAATTGAGAAGAATCATGACACCTCATTGTCTTCTGTTAACTTCACGCTCTCAGGTAAGGGCCAGTGCCATCGCTCAGGACGCAGACCAGAACTATGACTACGCCTCCAACAGTGTGATCCTGCACCTGGACGTGGGAGATGAAGTGTGCGTGCAGCTGGACGGGGGCAAGGTTCACGGAGGAAATACCAACAAATACAGCACCTTCTCTGGATTCCTCATTTACCCCGACTGAGCCCGTCCCCTCTGCCAAAACGAGCCACACAGAGACTGCTGGATGCTCAGATCTGCACATACAACATACCCATCTCACATTAACACACAGTTAAGGCTTAAAGGGCCATGTCTAAGAAACCTGAAATGGCATGTTGGCCAGATAACCCGGAATATTACAGTCAGGACATATGACCCTCATAATTTGAGTGTGCAAACATCTGTAAATATAATCTTAGACATACTTCCACATACATAAGCTAATACATATAAGTTGAGATATATATATATATATATATATATATATATATATATCAGAGCTAGATAAGATTTTAACAACTCTGCCCTATTAGCTAAGTTCTCCCCAAATGAGCTTGATGGGCAGAATGGCCTCCTCTCGTTTGTGAATTTGTTATGTTCTTATGCAAAATCACCTCAGATTCATGTCATATGATTTAGAAATTATGTACGATGAGGTTCGATGAGATGAGAATTCTTTGAGTGCAATTTCAAGCTTAAATTTAAGTTTACTGACGCTGCACTGAGACAGGAATACTGAGCTTAATTTCTGGATATGGATGCCTGTCTTGATTTAGCAGTTGGATCAAGAACTTTGACCTTTGAACTTTAAACTATGTACAGCCTTACAATACATTAATGCATTTGTTCTCTAGCTTCTATTATTTCCACTAGATTGGATAACATTTTCCTCGAGGATACAATGAATAATGTAGTAGTACATGCTTACTTAATGCATTAATTAACCTGGAACTAAGTGTTTAAAAACTGATCCCATGTTCATTCAACATTAATCAATCATGACAGTTCAGGTATTTCATGGGGAAACCAATATTAGTTGATGATTTGTTCTTGAGTAGTAAATGAGTTAAGCAATTTTAGCCCCCTTAAGTGAACTGTTACCATTATTAACTAACTAGTTAATTGTTAACTGATATAGTGCCTAAATGGAATACATAAACTGTCATGTTTGATCATGTTTGATTAATGATTCATACTACACTGATATATAGATACACCACTTACAGAGTGATTAGTTTAGGTCTCGCTTGGGCAAATAGTTTGATTTGGGTACAGTAGCTTGACATTACAAAATTAAAATAACAACTGGCACAGTATACGATTTGAATAAGCATAATATTAACTTTGAACAAGGTTATTCAGGAATTATACTCCATTTAATTTTTAATCTGTTCTCAAACTTTTGATCTCAAACTGTTATCATAAGAGGATAACTACGGGTCAGACGCAGAGGCATTTATTATAATTGATTAACAACAGCTACATTTAAAAACAAGATCCCTCAACAAGAAGAAAAGGGTGAGAGTGTGTGGTACTTTTTCATGTTCTTTTGTTTTAATGAAAACAAATCACACGTCTGTATATATTTCTGGGTGTGTGTGTATTTGACTTTACTTAAATATATGAACAGGTATCCCCCACTTTATGAAAGTAGAGTGTTCCTGTGAAACCTTTCATCAGCCACAATAGTGTAAGGCGAAGAAGCAATTACCATTAATTCATATGGAAAAAATTTTACCCAAAAAACATAACATGCCTACCATACTAAATGACACATAAAACCTAAAATAACACTAACTTATATGAAAAGCAGGAACAATATGACAAATACACGTATTTATTAGTGTAGTTTCACTACAGTCATGTGTCGCTTAACAACAGGGATACATTCTGAGAAATGCGTTGTTAGGTGATGAAGTTGCTGTGGGAACATAGAATGTACATACACAAACCTAGATGGTATAGTCTACTACACACTCAGGCTATATGGTATAGCCTAAATAGATAAAAAAGTACAGTATAGTAAACACATAAATCAGTAACATAGTAGTTATGAAGTAATGTGTACTATATTAATTGTTTGTGCTATACTTGTATACGGTACGACTGGCAGCATAGGTTTGTTTACACCAGCATCAGCACAAATATGTGAGTAATGCTTTGCACTATGACATTATGATGGCTACAATGTCACTGGATCAAAGGAATTTTTCAGCTCCATTATTATTTTACAGGACTAGCATCGTATATGTGCTCTATCGTTGACCAAAACGTCATTATGCAGCACATGCCTGTATCTCTATAATCGGCTCACGAGAAACAGATGCAAAACAATTTTTGCTGTTCTCTTTTTTTGTAAAACTGAAAATCCACTTCAGATTTCTTTTAATTAGTGAAAACAGGTACTAAGGTCATTTGTAAAAGCAAACATTCATAAAGCGGGGCATACCTGTATATTTTATGGTGGCCAATTATTGTCAACACGCCACACATTTTTAAAAGATTTTAATCAAATGACAACACATATGCTCACCAATGTGTGGCAGATTAATAGACGTGTTGCAAATTCGGAAAGCACTTTAGTCGAAATGACAATACCCACGCAACATTTTCCAAAAGCTGTATATTGACAGCCGTGATGCAAATCCTCAAAAAACACACAAAACAAAAAGACTCTGCAAATCCAGTTATAACACAATGGAAGTCACAACATAACAAACGTGTCTGAGGACAATGGAACGAGACAGACCAGTTGGGCTGGGGAGTATATTGAATGTTTACAGTATATTGATATATTTTCAAAACGAGGTATAGTATGACTCGATACTGTTTATATCAACATACTCTTATTGAGTGTTAAAATTAGGGGCCTGTTGAAGATTTTGAATAGACACCAATAGAATTCCTTCCTGGTTGTAAACAACGTGAGAGCTTTGGTTGTGACATTGCACAAAATCCCAGATTTCACAGCTAAAATCAAATCAAGTTGTTCATCCGTTGTGTTGTGGCTCACCTGTTTTGAGGATGAGCTTGAGTATCTTTTTGATTATTTGTTAGCAACATATTTGCAACTGTAGATGATCTGTTGTCATTGTATAAAAGTATTTTAAGAATTTGTAGCACACTGTCGCTAATGGGCCACTGTAATATATTCCCCAGTTGCAACCACAAGTGTTTGTCTGCACTGATAGTATTTAATATCTATTTAAAGGTTATGTTAATAATATGTCTGATAAAAGTACAGATTGTTGTCTCTGTGCTATGCAAAGTGAGCTGTGTAATTGATGAAAAACGAAATAAATAAAAAACTTAACTGCATTCCTCTGTTTAATCCTAAATCATCATTCAATCATTTGTGAGTATTTGCTTACTTATAACAACCTGCTGCTATGATCACGCTAAAGGTTAAAAGCATACTACAAAACAGGCCATCCAATACAGGATTAACAATATATACTCAAAGTATCCATGGCGAATCCTGTGAATTTTGTTAGTTTGGTCATTCACCATGAATTTTGACATTCTAGGGAGAGATTTACTACATTCATAATATCGATCAATGCGTTACACCGTTTCCATAATTCTACTTCTAAAAGCTTATTGCTGAATACAGGGCAACTTAGCTTCACCAATAGTAAATGGGTTAACAACCACATGTTAGACGTTTATGTGATTAAAAGCTGAAAATTTCTATATTCTGTATAAGATCCAAGATGGTGCCGTCCAAAGGTGTCGTGCTATGAATCTCTCTCGTTATTTTGTGTGTTTTGTTGACACTGTGCTGAACATTAGGTGTAGTGTTCCAGTAATCCTTTACATTCCCAATCTACCTGAAGAGATTGTTTGAAATGCTAGAGTTGGACCAAACAACAATACCCACTAACCTCCAAGATCCACCATACATGGATGGAACACCCCACTAAGACAGTCAGCAGCTTCAAGTTCCTGGGCAACCAGATCACTGGTTCCTTCTCATAGTCTCTTACCGGCAGCTGCATCCTCAAGAAGGCTCAGCGGATGCTGATCTTCCTGCGGAGGCTAAAGCGCTTTGGGTCGGGAACCAAAATCCTTATGACCCTCTATTGCTGCACCAGTGAGAGCATCCTATGCGTCACAGTGTTGATGGATAACAGTTGCTCAGAACCTCAAACTGCTGCGGAGAACAGCCAGTAGCAGTGATCTCCCCAACCTCTATTTACCTCTCCCGCTGCCAGATGAGGGCAGAGTCTGTCGTCAGAGACACAAGCCACCCGGGTCACGCCCTCATCACACCCCTGCCCTGGTGAAAGAATTACCAGTGTATCACCACCAGCACCACCTGTTTCAGGGACAGCTTCATTCCCCAAGCTGTCAGGTTCCTAAATGACAAGTGACCTGCACCCGTCCTGCTGTATTGTATTGTATTGTAATTCACACTGTTGTTAATATTCCACTTCCACACTTTATTAGTACTGTTTACCTCAGTGGCCATTTGCACATCTTTCTCCAATGCACCACTAATTTATTGCATATTTATTGTTTCACTCCCCATGTTGCACTCTGTTCAGGCACTACCTTAGTCTCATCTCTTACTGCACTGCAATTTGTCCTGTATTACACTTATTTTTTTGTCCTGTTGTCCCCACATGAACCTTTCCCCTCCTCTGCAACTGTGGCACAAGAATTTCAGCGTTCCTCGTGACACGTGGCAATGAAAACTTGAAACTTAAAATAAATACCTTTGGAAAACAGGCTGTGTGGAATTGAATTACTGAGAGAATAATATTGGTTTATTACAAAATGAGCGATATTGCTAACTAGACATGAAAATTAATCACATTCTGTGTTTATGCCTGCGCAAAGAGGAGCATAGACGTGAACGGATTATATTGTCATTCAAACAGTGTTAACCCATAGGTTGTACTACATTACAGTAAGCATGATCCCTTTAGGGCAGGGTAAACACACCATTTGACATGCGCATGACCCCAGGTAGCACACATGCATAAGCACGATGTCTCCGCAATGGTTGAAAATCCATCGGGCAAAGCCTCTCATTGAGGTTATTTCCTCACTGGCACAATGCCGCAGAGACATCGTTACAAAATATTGATTTGATGTTCCCCCGAGTAGGTTACATAACCCACAATAGGGTTATACTATATATATACACACACATATACATACACACACTCTGTAGGGTAGATTAGTTCTGTTCTGATTAGCCTGCATGTAAGCATACTATTTAAAACCATATACAATACAAACAATTTATGTTTATTATTTTACATATTGCCAACATGATAGACACAGTAACAATAGGTCTAATAGTTATGCTGAACTTCTGCACTCCCTAAAAAATACATTAACTTATGTAATAATTTAAATATTGTTAATAAATGGAACGTGCTCATTTAATGACATTCCAATTTTAAACCAACGTCCCAGCGTTGCTGGTGTTTAATAAAGTTTCTTTGCAAGGATCACTTGACAGTGTGGTTTTAAGTGAGGCTCTGGAACATTGCTTTGGAACAGTATATTGGCCAGGTATTAAGCAATATATCTCTACTTTTAAGTATGGTACAGTCAGTAGTCATGGCAGTTAAAATACTGAACTATTGGGTTCATTCTCTGGGTTCTGGTGGTTTTTTAACTGTTTTTGTGCTGCAAACTGACAGCTATATCTGGCAACACTATTCCCTTGTCAAAGGCACAGCCACAAGCAACACAGACTCACAAAGAAAGTGATTAAAATAATCAATAGGCCTTGCTTACTTGCACCACATACAAATCCCTTACACACAAATGCATCCATATTCACTAACAAACAGCCCAATCCTTAATGAGTGGGGCTAGATTTTTGGCTGCATGTGAATGAGGTTAAGAAGAAGGTCAGATAGCTTTTAAACTTGTTTGTCCTGGTACAATTAGAAGATGGGATTACAGTTTTACCATTGCACACATGCACCTGATCACTCTGCAACTATTTTGATAACTAGACATGAAAATTAATCATATTCTGTGTTTATGCCTGTGCAAAGAGGAGCATAGCATTGATTTGCATGCACTTACTCTGCATTAGACTAACTTGATGGGCCGAATGGCCTCCTCTCGTTTGTATATTTCTTATGTTCTTATGTTCTAGACGATAGTTGCTATATGTGGTTAATTTATGTATTTTTCCTACTCTAAACCCATTGAACAAAAGAAATATTTTCCCCTTGCACACCAGTCCTTGGGAAGAACCCATCCAATTGTACAGTAAAGATAGATAAACCGGAGTTTGTTTGTATTTACATTAAGTCATCCTTCATTGAGCTGTTTATACATGAATTTATAAAATCATATATAAATATGTAAACCTGCTATCGAGGTATCCATAAACATCTGTACTTATATTAGTTTTAAATTCTGTATTTAGTTTGTGTCATGATATCCAGGCAAGGAGAGACATAGAGGCTCTGGGGCAGGGATGCAAATGCAAGCATTTTGTTAACAAAAACATGGCAACAAAAGAACCACCAGGCAACCAAACTAGGAACAGGACTAGGGAGTAGGAACACAACCAAGGACTACATAAAGAACTAGGAATTATGGCACAAGACAGGGAGCAAGACTAATGTTGACAGATGTTTGGCAATTCAGGTGAATCAAATAAATGTGATCAGGGAAGGATAATTTGCAACTACCTGCCCGACACAGAGACACTGAGAAACATAATGTGCAAACATGAAGCCACATATTTGTCATGTACTATCTGCTACATTATTTTCAGTTTTGTTTTCACAATGAAGTGAATGAATACAATTATTGATATGTACTGGATCAAAATTCAGAAGCAGATGTTCAACAGAGAAAACATTATGCTAATTGTAGCTATAAAGTACACAAATACCAGAGAGGGAGAGTAGCTGATAAGCCCAAAATTGTTTTTCAGCTATAATACTGAAAATACATCCAACATACAATTCATTTCAGAAGCTCATCCAAGTGTCTGTATCATTGGAGCCAGGCAGAAAAATCATGCCAATCATGCCTACTAGTGCAGGCATGCTGGTACCGAGGTGCTGATGTTACAGTACAATCCCTCCCCTACCCATCACCAGGGCACTGTGATTGCTATGGAGACCAAGCAGGTGACAACTGGAACGTGATATTTGCTGGTTGAGACTGAAGTGATGGGACTCCTCAATCAGCTGAGGAACCAACATGTATGACCTTCTCTGGGTCCAATATGACCTTCTGAGGGTCCATGTGAACCTTACCCTCTGTTATGATGAAACCCAAAAAGGAAATAGAATGCCTGTGAAATTCACATTTTTCAACTTTAACAGGCTAATTAGCTAATTAGCGCTGCCAGACCTCACGAACATGCTGAACACAGTCCTGATTATTCTGTGAAAAAACGAGGATATCGTCAAGGTAGACAAAAATGAACCGGTCCACGGAGTCTTGGAGGACATTGTTGATGAGACTCTGGAAAACAGCCGGAGCATTAGTCAAACCAAAAGGCATTACCAGGTACTCATAGTGGCCTGTGGGTGTGTTGAAGGCAGTCTTCCATGCATCACCCTCACGGATACGGACTAAGTGGTAAGTGTTCTGTAGCTCTAATTTGGTGAAGATCCGTGCCCCCTGAATCAGGTCAAAAACAGATGATATCAAAGGAAGCGGGTATTGATTCTTCACAGTTATCTCATTTAGGCCTTGAAAATCGATACAAGGATGAAGCGACACATCCTTCTTGCCTACAAAAAACACCCGGCTCCCGCAGGAGAAAAGGAAGGGAGGATCACACCTGCTACTAATGCCCCACAAATGTACTTCTCCATAGCCTTCCTTTCAGTTGCCGAAAGGGAATACAAGTGCTCCCTGGTAGGGCTAGTGCCTGGAAACAAATCGATAGCATAATCGGAAGAACGGTGTAGTGGACGGGAAGAGGCACGGGACTTACTGAACACCGGCTTCAGATTGAGGTATTCCGTAGGTACTGTTTTCATGCCCGGGTAATCTTCTTCCATGATAGACTCAGGTGGTTGGGTGGCAGAGAGACAGGCATGATGGAGACCAGCCCATTATGCTAACTCTTGACCAGTCAATATGAGGGTTATGTCGCTGTAGTCAATGGTAACCCAAGACAAGGGGTGCCTGAGGTGACTCAATGACATGTTATGATTTCCACTTGAGGGAGAGACTCACCGGGGAAGTCATGCGACTTACTATGGCCATCTTCTGCCCATCGAGGGCATAAGCCACTAGAGGCGTCTGGACCTGGGTTATGGGAAATCCCCACTGATGTCAATAAATGCCTGGATTTTAGTCTTTAACCAGGACACATGCAATCCCAGACACTCAGACTCCTCGCTCAGTCTCTCAAAAGCCCCAATCAAAGCCTCCATTGATTCCACTTTGATCACAGCATCATTGGAAAAGTCAATATCAGTAAATCTGCCATGATATCCAGCCACCTTTGTGGGAGGGATCCCACAAAGTCTCAGGATGTCCCACAAGGCAACTCGATCAACTGAGTCGAACGCTTTATGAAAATCGACAAAGGTTGCAAAGAAACTCTGCCGATATTCACACTTGAGCTCGATAAGAACCCTCAGTGCAAGGATGCGGTCAATGGTAGACTTCTTAGGCGTAAAACCAGACTGTCTCAATCACTGACAGACAAGCAAGTGTTCACGGATCCTGTTAAGGATGACCCTAGCAAGGGCCTTACTTGGCACTGAAAGCAGTGTTATCCCCCTGTAGTTGCCACAATCCAGGCAATCACCTTTCCCATTCCAGATAGGGACTACAAGTCCCATTTTCTAGTTATTTGGGATGATGCCTGACTCCTAAATGGAAGCAAAGATTGCCTGCAATGCCAGGAGGACAGCCTTACCACCAGCTTGGAGAAGTTCCCCGGATACCACAGATCCCTGCGGCCTTCCGTGTAATCTCAGTGAGATTAGGTTAGTTCACAGCTGATCATGGGGTAAGCTTTGAGAAACGTGGACCCAGAGATGTCCAATGTCCTAGCCGGAGGGTCAGCTTTAGGCAACTGCTTAAAGTAGCTGGCCTAGTGGATCACAACTGCAGTGTCATCCGTACCATCACTCGCTCTGACTGCAAGTCTCAAAGGAACAGATTCAGATGTGCGTAATGCTTCAATTCCTCTGTAAGCAGGACATGGGACATTATAGTGATAGTGTGCACTTATATTACTCACTATCATGATGACAGTGTGTCACCTCACAGATTTGTCTAACCAAACGCCTCCTTGTCTGCCCTCAGAGCTCTAACAGCTGTCCTTCTCAGTTCCCGGTACAGACTGGAGTTGTCAGCAAATCACGTGCTGTGACTCCTTGATAATACCCCCAGCTGTACCTTGTCATTGAGCAACCGGAAGTGAAGGATTGCTGGGATTGCTGCGAGAGAGTGGTGTTGAGCTGCAGCAATTGTTTTGGGATTGTTTTAAACGTATATTTTTCGTGTGCTTTAACTGTTAACGTGGGTGGCTGTTTTATTTCTATTTATTGTTCTTATTTCGGTCGGCGTGAGTGCTTGTTTGTCCTGTCTGTTAATTAACAGTGCGATTGTTACTGACAGTGAGCTGTGGGAGTCGCGTGAGTGGTGTTTTCTGTCGGCGTTTAACACCCGCGGGGCGATAATAACTAATAATATCTAACGTCGGTAACATTACCCAGCGCCGGAAAAGGACAGTTGCTCCTGAGCTTTGCTCGGTCACCAGTCGGGGCCGGGAGGACATTTTCCACTTTTTTCCCGCTCCGGCAGTAGCCTGCTGTGAGGGGGTTTTTGTGGTTTTTCGAC
>JAABNX020000044.1:3500350-3517781 GCA_015163995.2 Mormyrus lacerda
GCCTCCATAACTTTACCAGTTATACAAGTTAAACTGATTGGCCTATAGTTAGACAAATTACTTCTATCCCCTTTTTTTAAAGATTGATGTATTTCATGCAGTTTCTGTATTTGTTCTTGACCTTCTACTTTCTGCATTTTTTTTTCCACTGTGCGTGCCGTTTGAACATTAGGGTGGGGTGACACCTGAAAATATTAACCTATTTCAGAGATACTTTGCATGTTTAATAACGAGGCCCAGTGACAACTTTTCCGAAATTGCTATTGAAAATTTAGATTTCTTCACCCCACCCTATTGAAGATAGAACCATTGGTAACACTTTACTTGAGGGGGCACAAGTAACTTAGTAACTCAGTTACTACTCAAGTACAAATCATGAAATCACTGCATGAAATACATGAATCGTCATGATTTATTAATGATGAACGAACATGAGATCAGTATGTAACTAACACTTAGTTACTGGTTAATTAATACATTAAGTAAGAGTGCACTACTACAATATTTGTGCCCCCTCAAGTAAAGTGTTACCGAACCATTGTTCGAACTTTCAATAGAATTTCTTTCTTGAATTTAGCGTTTCACTCCGTACAACCCCAGTTCCAAAAAAGTTGGGACGTTGTTCAAATTTTAAATAAAAACAGAATGCAATGATATGAAAATCATGAATCATGAAGATCATGTTCAAGTACAGCTTATTCTTTGAATGATTTCTGATTTCAGTTTTAACTGGCATCTTCGGATGACACGGCGAATTGTGTTCACTGACAATGTTTTCTGGGAATATTCCTGAGCCCATTTAGTGATTCCCATTGCAGAGTCATGCCTGTTTGTGAGGCGGTGCCGCCTAAGAGCCCGAAGATGACGGGCATCCAGTACGGTTTTCAGCCTTGTCCCTTACGCACATAGATTCCTCCAGATTCTCTGAATCTTCTGATTATATTATGTACCGTAGATGATGATATTTTCAATCTCTTAAACGTATGCAATTTTATACTGACCATGTTACCGACCTGTTGCCAATTGACCTAATTATTTACAAATTGTTCCTCCAGCTGTTGGGTTTTTGTACCACTAAGGAGCCTCTTACTGCCCCTGTCCCAACTTTTTTGAGATGTGTTTCTGTCAGGAAATTCAGAATGAGCCAATATTTTTCATAAAATAGCTGTAAACATTTGATATGTTTTATATGTTTTGTTGTGAATAAAATATGAGTGTATGAGATTTCTATCATTGCATTCGGTTTTTATTTACAATTTTGTTTCAAATTTTTTGGAATTGGAGTTGTATATCAAAACACCAAACTGGCTTCATTAAAAGCAGACATTCCTATTTTAACATCCAACATCTATTCTTAATATTTTTAAAATTCACATTTTCATTATGTATATAATGTAAAGTAGCAACTACTATTCTTGCACTTATAATCACTTTGACCTATACAATTTTCCAAGGTATTGAGTATTCCACAGCATCCACACAGTCCTCTCAGTTTCATTCTATTATTGTATCTGAACTACTGGATAAATTTCCTTCAGAATCAATAAAGTATCATCCGTCCATCTAATCATTACATATTATCTATTCAGTCTCTGAGAAAGTCCCCCTGTTCTCCATCAAGGCAGAGAAAGCCTTCAACTGAGCTGAACTATTTATTTGCTATTCTTGACAGATTTGGTTTTGGCCCAAATTTCATTTTGCGGATTCAGCTACAACCCTGTTTCAAACCACACTAACTTCCAACAGTCAAGACTGTTTAATGTACACAGTGGAACCTGCCAGTGTTGCCCACTGAGAAATAGGAATTAGGTGATCAGTGATCATTGTTGACACACCACAGCTCACTGTGCACAGCAACGAAATGTGTCCTCTGCATTTAACCCATATGTGACATAGCAGGGCAGCTAATTCAGCGCCCGGGGAGCAGTGCTTTGCTCAGGGTACCTCAGGGGCACTTTGCTGGTTGGGGATTCAAACCAGCAATCTTTCAATTACAAGTGTGCAAACCTAACCCTTAGGCCACTGCCACTTTCCCTTTGATTTGACCATTGAACCACCTCTCACTATAGTCTTTTGTAGCTGTAAGGGCATATCTGGCATTTGGTTGGGCAACACAGAGCACAGTCTGATTGTGTGCCGGCAGCCTGTTGCTCTTTGTCTCAGACCCTTACATCTCCTTACCCTCTGCTCTGCCATTGCTCAGTCAGTTCGGTTAGTTTTCAGGTAATAAAATAAATCTCCACAAAAGTGAGCTCTTCCATATTAATAACAAAGTTCAAACCATAGACTTTGTCAAGCCTTTAAAAATAGAGAAAAATTAAATGTTCCTATCTGGGCATTTCAATAATGAGGAAACATAAGGTTCTATTTAAAGAGAACCTTATCACTTTGTTTAACTGGATTAAACAAACACTGTCACAGTGGCCACCCTCGTCCATGTCTTTTGAGGGGTATATCAACTCAGTTAAAATGACCACCCTTTCTAAATTTTTCTACCTATTTCAGGCTTTACTAATGTTTCTCCCCAGATCTATTTTCGACCAACTGGATTCAACGGTCTCCTCTGATTTATGGCAGGGAAAGGACCCTTTGTCTTAAAGCCCATGTTCAAAAAAGCAGAGCTACCGGTGTACTGGCCGTCTCAGATTTCTGTTTCTGTAATTGGGCAGCTGACCTGCGCTGTCTGATATTGCTCATTCTTTTACTGCCTCGATTGTCCAGAGTGTCCCAACCGGGCAGCGATGGAACTACAAGCTGTCTATTCCCGCGCTGCTCAAGCAGTTCCTCACTCCCATTTAATTCAATCAGGAACCCAGAGAATTTTCAAATCACTGAATACCTATTACTACCATGACATACATGTCCTTGTATAAGTGTATGTAAACTTTAGACCACAGCTGTACTATACTAAACATTGCATTGAATAATTTATTCCAGATATACTTGTTGCAAAGAAGCATGCATACGTACTGATGATTCACAAGGCAGGTACTGAGAGTCACATCCATTATAAATAACCCGTTTTCATGAAATTAATGAATCTCATTATTATTGCCTATTTATAAATTATGGCCAAGCAGTTATATTTTAGGTCTTTGCTTCAGTAAACCATTTAACATTCAGCAAAACATGCAGTCATAAATTACTGACCCATAGCTAGTTCTCTGAGCGGCCACAGTTTATCAGAACTGCCAGTTTCAGGGATTTCACTATTAATAAATGTTTTCATAAAACTTCCTTTAACTAAAATAGCCAAAACAGAAATCCTCACAGACTGGGATTTTCAGATGTTTCTAGGTGGCAAATTGTTTCATTCACCATTGGTGCTATCTAATAACTAACTACACAGAATAAACCGGTTACAAATAGAAATCAAGGGCGCATCTCTTAATTAAGTTGGAAAAGTACATAATAGTTTTCCTGGCTGCATTTCAGGTCTAAGGTTTCAGTACAACATTAGGGAAACCCAGATTTACATCTCAGTAGGCCAGTCATGCCCAGGGAACTCATTTTGGTACAGTAATTCTGTGCTGCACCATTTTTTACAGTAGAATGACAGTCGTCTCAGAAGTCCGCACCACAAAGTGATTTTGATTAGAACATTTATTTCCCACCATGAGAAAATATTGATTCAGACCAGTTATAGGCAAGTAGGTAAAATCTGCATTTTGTACAAGCTTAAAATTTCTCATCAGCACCATTGTATATAAACATGGCCTATAATTCTAGTAAACTCTTTCTACAATAAATACAAGTTTCTGTGCTTGACAGTGGACTAGATATCTGCAGTTACATCCAGTAAAAATGACAAGTCAACTCTCAACAGCAGAATTTTATAAATCTCACAACGACAGAGCCACAAAGTCCACTGTGGATCCTCATTCTTAAATCCTTTTCAATAGCTTATATTAAATAACATTTACTTTCAAATGTCAACTAATATATAATTTCATTTGTTTTGAACTTTCCATAAATAAATTATCAAACCAAATGTTTTATTATACATGTGTGAGAAAACACTGTCATCACATATAAGCTGAATACACAATGAAGCCAGTCCATACTTATGGGACTATTTTACAAGTATATATACAAAGGTCTCTTCATATTTCTTCCTTCTTGCAGATGACTTAGTTCACCTTTAACAAAATGTTAAATTAAAAGGTACTGAATGATATAAACATATATATACATGAATGTGTCTTTTCAATGTACAAGTGGTTTTGTAAAATATTAAAAAGTAAAAAGCTATTGTAAGAAAATGGCAGTGATCAATTCATACTTTTATACAAATATGAAGTGATTTTTTTTTTCCCTTACCAAAGCAATTCCTTTCACTACAGTAGTCTTTGACAAAAGGAAAAAAAACAATAAAAATAATAATAAAATTAAGTTCCTCTGAACCACACTGTAATGAATGCAGTTTGCCTTCAATCTCCCAAAGAGTGCTGGGAGTGTGCTCAGGGGGACAGGATAGTCAGACAGTGCACGGCCTTGGGATTTTAATCTAATCTCCAGGGCACTGCGGGATCAGGGTGAATGGATCCCACATGAGGGGTGCGGTATAAATGGATGAGATAGTCACCTCCTCTTTGAACAGTGTAACTCAAAATCCAAACTCAACTAAATCTGCTGGCCTTTGTTTCACCACAGTTTGCACTAGACTGGAGCAGCTACTTGGGTGACAATTTAACTGCTGTCAGTCAAATTAAAAAATACCGAAGCCATCAGGATCCTAGACCCCAACGTCAAGACATAACTCGCGCCTGCTCCAGCCTCCTGGACAACAGCAGTGTGGATATTGAGGGAAAAGATTAACTTGGCATCCTCTTTCTCACCCCATCCTCTCTACAAGTAGTTGGAGGTGACAAAGGGATGGTCGCCCTGCACGCGGCTCAGGTGGACCATGGCCCGGTCGTAGGCCACCTGCACGGATTTGCGGATGCTGGTTTTCCGACCCTCCATCATGCGCAGCTTGTCCGCGGTGTCGTCCACGCCCAAGGGCAGCAGTTTGTCTCGCGGGAGCCACTGCCTGTGGGGCGAGAGGCGACTGCAATGAACAACTCAGA
The DNA here is from genome assembly GCA_015163995.2 of Mormyrus lacerda. Taxonomy (NCBI): domain Eukaryota; kingdom Metazoa; phylum Chordata; class Actinopteri; order Osteoglossiformes; family Mormyridae; genus Mormyrus; species Mormyrus lacerda. The sequence goes on from JAABNX020000044.1 coordinate 3,505,420, forward strand.
CATAAAGACTCTAAGGCAGCATATAGAACCCGTCCAACTCTGCTTTCATTATCCTCCAGCAAAAACATCATTTTCTGTATCAGCGTTTTCCTGCTTGCAAGCAGACACACAAAGTCAATCAAAATAAACCTAAAATAAAGTTGTATCATTTTACATATATTCAGACGTGAATGTCTGACCCTCATTTATACATTTATGAGACAAAGTGACCACATTTTACAAATCGTAATGGACAGTTTGATTTTACCATTCATGTTCAACAAAATTTCATGGGAATGCAATTTCCTCAGGTAGAGCAGATTATTAAATCAATTAATCTAATAATAAAAATAAAAATTGTTTGCCTCTGTTCCACAAAACAGCAAAACTGCTAATTATTTGAAAGTTAACAGGGAGAAACGTGTTTCGATTTTGAAACTACTATATTGGTGAGAAGGAATATATCATGCCAAAGTGATAGCTATCAAAGGATTTAAAATAAAAAAAAAAATGCTACAAAAAATTACAAAACCATTTCAAATGATCTGAAAGTGCTTCACAACTGTTTGAAAAATTAAAAATGCAAACAAACAATTTCAAATCATCTGCAGTCTCCTATAAGAAGGGCAGCCCACCACTTCCAACCCTCATACTGACCAAAAGATGGATCTACAGGGCATCTCTTTCCACAATCAATATCAATGTACATGATTCAACAATCAAACAGACTGCACAAATATGACCTTCACAGGAAATTGTGAAGAGAGAAGCTTTTACACTCCGAAAGAGCATAAAAGCATATGCAAAGCTTGCTAAGTCACCTTGGTTTAAAACACGGCTTGCAGAACAGAACAGATGGATGGGTCAAAAGTGGAAATATCTGGCTGCAAAGTCAGAGAGCATGTTTACAGTAAACCGGAAAAAAAACCCATACTATCAAAAATGGTGGTGAGACCATCTGTTGGTCAGGCTTTGCGGTTTCAAGAGCTGGGAACCTCACTACTCAACCGGGTATTGTTGAAAGACAGGTCATAAATCGATATGGGGTTGTGTCACACCTGACTTTTACATATGGTTAGGAATCTCAGCCCAGACTTCAGAAATTGATTCATTTTCCATTCACTAGAGCCCGATTCGATTCAATTTTGTTTCAATTTAATTTGATTCAAAATTAATTTTGCTAAAATAAATTAGAACAATCTTTGACATTCATGTAGGTTAGTGTCAAACATTAACAAAGATCATTTTTTTTTTTTTTTTTAATTGTTTAACCAACAAAAGTATGTACTGTAGTGCAGTGATTCTCAACCCATGGGCCGTGAGGCAGAGTTGGAAATGTAAGAATTTTAAAACCAGCAAGCTCCTACGCTGATCCGTGATCAGATTTCCCAGCACTAGTCCTAGAATGAACCTATATAAACAGGTCTGAGAGATTTGTGTGATAGGCATTAATTGGTGTAAACTGCACTGCGCGCTTGATCATAGTGATAATTTAAACCTATGCTAAACCTATACCTGTACCTGTACTGGAGTTGTGACTGAGCTGGCAAGGTAAAAAATTGGGTCGCAGGGTAAAAAGGTTGAGAACCACTGCTGTAGTGTATTTAAAACATAACTTTCGGTTCAACAAAACCAAAGAAACAAAATCCGAGATAAATGATATAAAAACTAACAGTCTTAATTTCCAAAGCTGTTTTGGGGTTTCCTTAATTATTCTTTTTAAGGGCTGTCACTATTGATTATATCAATGATTGAGTAATCTACCAATTAAGCCGATGATTCATCAAGAAATTGTTTATGTATTATATCATCCATCCATTATCGTAACCACTTAGTCCTCACAGGGATTATATTATATTACATTATATACATTGCATTTGTTTTGAGGCAGGAACCAACCAACCATTGCAGGATCACACATATGATCACTCCAGTTCATTTAAAGTTGCATGTTTCTGACTCTGTAAGGAAACCGAAGTCCGTAAAAAAGCCACGCACGCACACACGTTAAGCACACAAACTCCACATGCACAAAGCGGAGGTGTGCAGTGACAGCCCTACCCACTGCACCACTGCGCCATGCTGACAGTTATGATGAACGATGCTAATACCGACATGGCATTTTATGCACATTCAATTACTGAGATAAAGACCGTGATGTCGTAAAGACCGCAATAGTCTCCCGGGTTCAAACCATCAACACACTACGTTAAAACATTCTCGGTCGGTCAAATGATTGAAAATTTAGCCAGCTCTGCAATTCTAATGATGGTTCTCCTTTATGATTATCAAGCATACGTTAAAAAGTCTAAAGTTTACTGCTTTTGCATGAGCTCTGCACGCACTCTCTGAGACAATCATAATAATTCTCGTCCTCACTATTTGATTTACTCAGGACTGTGGCGTGTCTGTGAGATTGTAACCAAAACGAGCAAAGAGGAGAAAAGCGAACTAGAACTGGTGACATTCATCTTCCACTTCATTGAAATATTCTATGTTTGATTGAGATGATATTGAGCAAAGGCAAGTGATCTGTTAGCACTGCTTTGTATTTGTTGGCACGACAAACTACATCACCACCAACCTATTTGACAGACTCTGTTGATAACGTTCTATATAGCCAAATAGAACTTTTCTTCTGGGTATCGCAAAAATTGAAAATTCACATGCAAGAAGCACCACACAGGCTTATCATGGATTCTTCACAGTTGGCCACAGAGAGTGCCAAAAGGACACAGCTGTTGACCACTAATTGGCCCAGCTAGGTGTGGGTGGGTGGGTGTGTCTCTGCACACACCCGTGATTGAAAGGTCAATGGTTCAAATCCCAGGGCCAGCTCTTAACCACCAATTGCTGCAAGGGGTGCAGCATTCTGGAAGGTCAATGGTTCAAATCCCAGGGCCAGCTCTTAACCACCAATTACTACAAGGGGTGCCGCATTCTGGAAGGTCAATGGTTCAAATCCCAGGGCCAGCTCTTAACCACCAAATGCTGCAAGGGGTGCAGCATTCTGGAAGGTCAATGGTTCAAATCCCAGGGCCAGCTCTTAACCACCAATTGTTGCAAGGGGTGCAGCATTCTGGCCAACCCCGCGTATTAACCCCCAAATTTGCTCTCGTCTGTAAGCATGTAAAGCTTATGCATCTTCCACATCATGACAATTCATGTAAAACTCTATTTAGACAATTTAAACAGATAACCATCCCTAACCCCACCACTTGTGGACATTTTGCCAAGTCAGCAAGCAATGCTGCATTACAGTGCCCTCTGAATTTTAACAAGCACTTAAGTAGCAGTGTGAAAGCTCTGCCTTGGCCCAAGAAAGTGCTGCTGCACCGGAGTCTTACTGTTTCAGTAAAATATTCATCTGGAAAATGGGTGAAAAAGCAACTGTGCTATCCAGGGGTTTAGCAGATACCTTTCTGAATATTTTATACAACTTACTCTCACCCATTTACTGAAAGTGAGCATTTCACTGGACTGATTTGGGCTGAGTACACTAGGACACTGGGATTTAACCCGATTTCGATCATGCTTACACAGCCCTCATGGTATTTCACAGAGTCATGCTGACAAACACAAAACTCACAGTCCGAAGCTGCAGACTGACTTAGAAAGATCTTCTCCCGGCCTTTTCTTACCAGGTCCTCTTGTTGTCAAAGAAGAGAACAAGGAAGAGTTTCTCTCCTGCTTCCTCCTGCCTCTGTTCACCCAGCTTCAGGACATCCAGGGGAGGCACGGGAATTGGCACGCCATTGTGTAGCAAACCCTCCTGGGGCATGTCTGGGTCGATGATCTGATGGGGGAAAATAGGAATGGCAAGGAAGAAAACACGTAATCAGGTGATGAGCCATTCATTTAATCTATTAGGACGTTTACATGCACAGCTAAGTCGAGCTATGGTTGTACTATGCTGTCCTTGTTCCAGTATACGTGCACGGGAAAGGAATCAATTTATTGACCGAAGTATGAGAGACTCCGTTACAACAGGTGGAGATATGGCTCCTCTCAGCACGTTAGTATTGGGCTTTTTCCGTTCGACTTACATCACGGACATAAAAAATTTATTAAAATTAATAATAATGGATGAACAAATGAAGTAACATGAGCTTTAATTGCGGTCTGGTCAGAAGGTCAGGATATCACAGATACAAGCTCAGGACAGCATAACAAAAAGTAAAGTATTTTGCATAATATACTATGGACAGCACCGAATTGGAATTTTTTCAATTACTTCAATGTGATTTTGTTTTAATAAATATTAGGGAATTTATGAAGCAAAAAAAAGTTCCACATAAATTTCTTCGCTAGGAGTGATTTGAACAGCAAGGATGTAAATGATTATGATATGATTGTGTCTGAGAACACATGCAGCGCTTATGCAAAAGGAGCAGATGTAAACTTTAAATTGAGTTTTAAACATATACTACGCGTAGATAATCTGGATGATGAAATTAAAATAGCAAAACTTGCTAGGTTTTTTTTTTTCCTGTGAGAGTAAAAATGTTTTTGTGAGACTTAAAAACTCCCGCAGGTATAATATCCACATTAAATTGTAGGTAAAAAAAAAAAAGCCTGATCTTAATCTATCTGACTAACGATATAAGAATTGCATGTGCATAACTAGGCGAGGTTGGTATAATATTGCCCGTCATCCAGTCCTACTACAGCTATTTTTCGAATTCAATACAAAATACCCTGCCTCGTGTTGTGATGTCATTCAGCGCTGGGATCCAATAAACCAACACCTTGAAGTACCATACTTTTCTTACCTTCTTGAAGTACCAAAAGTACGGTACCTGGTGCGGTGGAAAAGCGCCCTTTTTTTTGGCAGGGAATCGGACAGCCTTACAGCTGCTATGCTGACCGGGGAGGTAACAGGACTGTGCAGCATGCACACTGTGGAGTCCGGGTTTAGTCTAACTAATACAATAATTAAATGTTCTTAGTGTGCATGTAAACGTAGTGTATGATTTTCCCCAATCCCAACACAGAGCCTGTACCCCACTGTAGCACAGCCAGGAGCACGTTGAGTTTTCTTCCATGTTTCCTTTGTGCTGAAACCAATTCACGGGCCTACATTTTTGTTCCTCCCCACAGTTTGGTAAAATCTCTCTCTAATAATGTCCTCAGACAGTTCTCATGTCACATGTTCCTGTTCACTGACCCACCACCGATTAAGCTTTACACATTCACAGCTTCGGAGTGGGATGGATATACAGAACCTATAATGTGTATTACTGAGGTCATGATGCAAATAAGATGTATACGTTATATAGAAGCATGGGCACATCATTCTGAATTTTGAGATATCACACTTTATCTCAATTTAAAATAAAAAAAAAAAAACAAACATCAGAAATATAGCCTAGAGTTTTGAGAAATGATGCTGCTGCGGTCTTCAGATGACAACTTTAACAAACAGGCACTGAAAAACACCAATCTCGCCTTCAGCAGTAGAGAGACCACTCAGGGATGCTGCCTTCTAGTTTGAATTCCAAAGAAAAAGCCGTATCTGACAAAAAGGATTAAAATACAGAAAAGAACACAGGAGTATGGAGTATGGATGGAAAGACAAATCAAAGGATCACAGAGGTGCTTCAGGACGCATGGAGTGACATTCCTGCAGATTACCTAAACAACTTCACAGCTAGAATGCTGAAGGTCTGCAAGGCCGTGACTGCTGCAGATGCAGGGTTCTTTAATGAAAGCAAAGCCTGAAGCAGTAAATCATTATTTCTAATGACTTATGTCTTGACTATATTTTCAAACTTATTTCATGAATAAAAGTATGAGGTTTCATGGAAGATATGAAATCAGTATGTGTATGTAGTTCCGTATATGAACTGCACTATATGAACAGAACAGTGAAAGCTCACCAGAGCGGGGTATGAGGGGTAACCTCGACATTTTGCCCACACAAGGTCTAGAGGCTCCAGTTCCATTCCATTCTCAAAGGGCATCAGGATACTCCTGCCTGCAGATGCAGAGGGTACCGATTAGCTCTCCATACTCCCCGACCCAGCGTGGGAGGGTTCTCCCAAGGAGGAAGAAGAGATGGATTCTGCTAGGCTTAAAGCCTAGGCAGATACGATACTCCATACCCAGGGGCAGAGGTATTGACAGCCCTTTGCTTTTGTTAACTTTGCATGTATTTATTTTAACAAAGTCAATATGATTTTATGCCTGATATTTTTATAGCCAACAGTCGACAAGAAATAATAAAATAAATTCAAAACACTGCAGTTAAATTCTTCACACTTCCAGCAAATTATTTAAACGAGACAGGACCAGGACTTTAAACCTAGCCAAGTTACATTTAGCGGTCCCTAGTTAAGAAAGGTTGGGCTCTGCTATTTTCTCTCAAATTAACCCCTAAAGCAGGTTTCTACTAAGTCCAGTTGGACCAGTAAACAGAAGCTGCTTGGGAATTCAAATTTGGAGATACTAGCTAGAGATCAACCACATTTGGATAAGTGTCCATAAGAAAAATTTTAACAAATTTTGTAACACAAAGAACCAAACTGACAACAATTTGAAATTGCTAGAAGAGAAGTCTGACTAGATAATCATTTTGTTTTGATAAAGTTATAAATTGATATCTGCAATACAAGATAGAATATTTGACACCACAAAAAAAAAATCAGATATGACCTAAACCTTAATACTGAGCAGAATTTGATGAGTGACAATTAAACATGCTTAATTTTAATCATATATGAAAAGACTGGCAATAAGTCAATGACACGAGTCTATGGATATTCATCTTTAGCAATTCACCATTTCCAGTTGTTTCTAACATACTTACTACAATGGACAGCTCCATCATAAGTTGATATATTTTTTTTTATTTGGATGCTAAACTCGTAAATGATGATGATTGACATATACTTGCACACTGACCTGTCCCAGTGTAATCTGAATCGCCATTCACACCATCCAGAAACGGGACTTTGGAAAGTGCCGGTTTTCCACGACTGCGTTTCAGAGGAGGAGCTCTGCGACGAAATGGGTTCAAATCTGGGTTAGGTCAATGCTTTGATAGACCACTTTCAAAATGCCTTTAATAAGTACACCAAATTTTTGAGGGGGGGGGGGGGGGAGAGAAAAAAAAAAATCAGCCCAATTCCACATATTGTGACGCCTCAAACAATAAACTAACACCAATGGTGGTTCACTGAGACAACAGCTATAAAGCATGCGGCAAAACACTTTCTTGCGGTTTGGAGAGAGGAAAGTCTCACATTTCATTGTGGAGGAGAGGGGAGGCACTGCAGTCAGAATCCGAGCCGCTATCTCTGTGCTTGGCAAAGCCATTGGTCAGACCTGCGCAAATGAACACACACTGGTTATGTGATACGTTTAGAAACCTTTAAATGCTTTTACTTCTTCGCTTTCACGTCTAGAGCACTTGTTCAGTTACTATTCCAGCTGCAGCCATTTTACATTTTTTTCTTTATCCTACTCTCAGCCCATCTAGTACCCATAATGCAGGGTAACCCCATTCTGGTCCTGGGGGGGCAGAAACCAGCACAGCTCGCGGATTTTCCTGCGCAAACATCTTAATCGGCTCATTACCAGGTTTAGTAGGTGTGTCTGAGCAAGGAAATCTCTAACTTATGTTGGATTCTGGCCCTGCAGGACCAGAACTGGGAACCTCGACGTAAAGCCTTTGCTTAGATAAACAGTGTGATGATGGTGCAGCAACAAAAATGTACTGCATAAGGAGGACTGAAAATCAGGAAGGTGCATAAGGACTTAAATGAAGCTCGGCTGCATAATACAGTGTAAAATATAGTATAAAAATCCAAAACTATAAAAAGTTTGGTCAAGGCAACTTACAATAAGCTCAGTTTCCGTCAGTAACTCCCAGTTCCTCCCACAGTCAATTTGTATTTCTGAGTTGTCACTTGCATGTGTGTGTGTGTGTGTGTGTGTGTGTGTGTGCGCACACATGTGTCCTGAGATGGACTGGCATCCCACCTATGGGTCAACCCAGCCTAAGATTTCCAGATCCCCCCACAACACTGACGATAATAAGCAGTTAGAGGACGAATAAAACATGGATGGTTGGTTGTTGTCATTAGTCATCAGCAGTGGGAGTCTCTCACCTCTCTCTTGGGCTGGCGGAGGCGACTTATCCCCATCAGAGTCAGAATCAGAGGCAGACCGCCTCAGTACGGCTGGCAAGGGCGGGGGCGTGGTCCTAGGTGGTGCGCCAGCAGGCATGAGCAGGCTGGGGTCTGGAGTAGTCCCGGGAACCCCCTGGCCCCCCCCATTCTGCAGAGGGCTATCCCCGTACCGTGGAGCTTTGGCTCCGATCTTTGCTTTCTTGAAAAGAACAGAGGTGCGACGGCCCACGCCGACAGCGGGAGGGGCCGAGCGCCCACTGCCAGCCCCCCCCTCGCTGCACAGGCAGGCCACACGCCCCTCCTCCTCAGACTTGGCTCCACGTTCGGCATCAGCGGCCGATTTCGGGTGCTTGTGAGGACGCCCATTGGGCCTGGAATCGGCGGCTACCGGCTGTAATGTGGGTGGGTCCTGGGGGGCCTCCCCAAGCTGGGGGGGGAGGGCGGCACCTGTAGGCTCCAGCATTGGAGGAAGTACGAGTTTCATCTCATCTAGATGCACAAAGAGAGGTTAATTGCAGACTTCCACTTCATTAAAGAGAGAAGAGAAAAACACCATAGATTTAGCACATGTATTTCAGCACAAGGTCTGGCTTTATTGAACAGAAGCTCCATATCCTCATAATTTAGTTATGAAGCCACAAAGCATGTTGGACTCTTACTTTGTTGCCTAAAGAGCAGGAGCATAGCTTGACTGGTTAAGAGTTTAATTTCCAGTGTCACCAGAGAACTGACTGTATGTACTTTCATCTGTCTAAATGACACCTATAATGGTACTGGCAGCATTTAACAGAGTATCTGGAACAGCCATCCAGGTTTGTGTGCAATATCTCTGCTCACCTTTGTCAGGGCTGGAAGACAACGATGCCACACGCACATTATTGTCGTCATCCGTGCAATTTTCATCTTCCTCCTCTTCCTCCTTCTCCTCTCTGACACTACCATTGTGCTGCAGTAGGTGGCGCTGCTGGTCATGCTTGTAGCGCACGCTGTTTATTTCCCGCCGCAGCAGGCGGATACGCCGCGTACGAGCCCCACTGGGGCCCATGGACATGACCATGTCCAGCTTGTCCAGAAGCTCCTTCAGCTGGTCATCCAGGGACATGTGCAGGCGGTTCTCTGGCACCAAGAGTGTGTCCACTGTGTATATGGGGACAGGAAGGCATACCAGTTTAACAGCCTCATACAAGTCATTTTACACAAGCAATAAAAGGAGAAAATGGACAACTAGTGTTTGCTGGCAGAAGTACACTTAAATTGAACAAAGTCAGAAATTTTAGCCTACTGAGAAACTGTCAGTTTCCATGCACACAATGCACTTTGCTGGGGAATTAAGCACATTTACACAAAATGATATGGTAACCATCCTCGTTCCATAACGACCACAAAGCAGAAAGCGACTGGGAAGCACATCCCAGCTTTCTATAATTGAATCAAGAGGGTTAAAATATATTTCTTGTGATACTCCACTGCCAAGACCATATTCATTCTGAGAAGACAAAACATCCTGCCCTATCCTGGCCAGGTCTAATGGCGCTTTTCCACTGGCATACAGGAACCAAGCCGTACCCGACCCTTGCTATGAAGAGAGGCACGTTACAGCGTGGTTCCAGCTAGCTTTGACTTTTCAGTGTAGAAAGGTGGGCTTGGTAAAGGGGTTAACGAGTTCAGAGAGCAACAGTGACGTAAAACTGAAGAAATGCTTGTTTACTGTTCACACCATGATTTACTGTATGCTAATTTCCACCCTCAAGCCTGTGAGAAAAGCAGTCTTATGACAGCATCAAACGCTAGCAGAATTGGCATTAACTTGTGTAAATTTGAGTTACAAAACCATTCTGCACAGCTGTTTAAATTTAGTCATTTTTAATGCAGAAGGTTGGATATTTTCAAGGTCCGACTCATCAGGAATGCATCAATACATTGCGTACGATACCACTAATAATGAATAATGCAGAATATCCCCCTTTTCCGTCAGATAATCCATGCATATCAATGCAGATCACCATTATCTCCCTGCATTTCGACCAATCAGATGATGGCGATGCAGCCAGCTCGTTTGGGTCACGTTTTAGGCCCTGCTTAGCACGGCTGTGTCAGCCTGGGTACAGCTCGGATAATTTAAAATGGGAAAACCACCAGTTCGCAGTGTGGCTCAATTATGGCTTGGTTCTTTGTGGCAGTGGGAAAATGCCATAAGTCACAGAGTTCAGGTCATACTCACCCGGAGCTCCTTTCTTACAGTACTGTTCAAGCTAAATGGTACATAATCAAAAACCATTAAATGCTACCCGACATTAAGGAATATATTACAGCTGCTGCGATTAGTTAACGTAAAATAAATGCGTCGACATCAAAATTTTAAATCGACGCATGGTTTTTTTATTGTAATAATGAAATTACCATTATGATTTCTAAAATGCTGCAACTCATAACAAATGTTTTCCTTTAATATCAGTATGTAATTATGGGAGTAGTTATCACAAAATAATGGTGGTTTTACACTGTGCAAAGTTCGATGGGACTAGCGCTATGAACGAGAGTCTGAAGGGAAAATACACAGACGCTACTCTGGATGATGGACCGCCAGAGTAGGGAAAACCATCCTAAGTGCTGTCTATTCATGTTTATTATATGGCATTAGAATTGAGAGCTTTTTAATATCTTTTGATCTTGTACCTGGTAAACACGCTCATTATTAAAGCCATAAAGTTGTCTGCCTGCTACCTTAGAATCTTCACCGAGTAAGTGTTTGAGAAAATGTTTAGGCTAAAATCTGGGCTTATTCTACGTGGACTGACAGTGCCGGCGTGTGTTCATGCGCATTGAGCTTGTTGGAACCAGGTGTTATCGCAAACTAAAATTGAAACTAAAACGCACACTAAATAAAAGAAAATAATTTGTGAACTGAAATAAAAATTAAAAACTATATTTACAAAAAAAGTGTCAGACTTTAAAGCAGTGCCACGCCGCCATCGTCTTGCTCTTTGTAAGCAAGCTGTCTGCGAAGGGCAGCCACCCATGGCAGTGCCCAGGGAGCTGCGGGTTAAGGGCCTCGCTCAAGGAGCCGCAGACGTTTGAACTGGTGACCTTGTGATTATACACAGCATCTCCTCTTTTAACAGATGCGGCTGTTCAGTCGGTCCCTTTCTTGACTTCAGTGCTTATTGCTTAGACGATTTACCAAAACAGTCATGCTCGTGCGCCATCAACCAAAATTAATAAGCATAAGAATACGCAGAATTTATACAGATTACTAACTTTTGGGTATCACAATGCACACCTCATTAAAATTTTAGGCATACTATTAATTTGCTGATTGAATTGTGGGTGAAAATGTCTGTACAGTGCTGAAAAGCCAGCATCCATTATCTAAAGCCCTTCAATAATATACGGTTGGTTCTTGATAAAATAAAATTAACTTAACCCATTTCATTTCCTGGAGGAAAATTAATCGTTAAATTAATCAACCAATCTGTAATATAGTCAACAGACTAATTGATAGAACAATAGTTAATGACAGCCCTAGAATATAGTATCCAACATCAAAATGAACTAAATCACTGCACTTTAGAGTTTCCCTTTATTTGAAACCTGCTTTTAATAATAATAAAAAAAGCTGATCACTGGTGATGATCTGACACATACACTTGGTACGAACCCAGACCACAAACTTACCGTCCTCCCAGGAGCAGCGGTAATAATCATGCCGGTGGGGGGGATCAGGGAGGTGCATGCCAGTGTCGGGGTCCAGTCCCGTGCTGTGGGCCTGCCGGTGAGCGTGCCGCAGAACGGCGCCTCCGAGGTCACGCAGGCGCACCGCCGCACGATGGAACACCGTGTCCTTGGCATTGTAGCGCAGGCAGTTGGCTACCATGAGGTTGAAGTCACCCTCCAGCTCCGTAAGCGAGCGGTAAGCGTGGGCTTCCAGCTTGGCGCGCATGGTGGAGAAGTCCATGGGCTGGGATATAAACTCTAGATAGTCTGGTACCTGCAGGGGGGTGAGGATGTTTTCAAAGCAGAAGAGAGATGGAGGTCTTCCACCAGAGCTTTATCAGGCACTATGACATAGCACTTAATTCACTAGGTAAATAGTCAGATGAAGTGTAGCAGTACACATCCCATGTTAGCTCTATCACTATATAGTAACTGTATGATCAGTCTCAGGTTCCTATGGTCTAAAATGATTTATGCAGTAAAACTAGAGACTGTGGGAATTACAACGTATTCCCCAGATGGCCCTATCACCCCTCC
>JAABNX020000044.1:3535852-3546847 GCA_015163995.2 Mormyrus lacerda
TCTGATTGGTCAGAGGCTTCACACCTGGCTCACAGGTAAAAGAAGGCTGGAAAACCAGCAGTGCTCGGACCTCGAGGACCGTGAGTTGAGTAGCCCCGCCATAGGCTATGGGTGCAAGGCAGGAAACGAACCAGGATGAGGTGCCAACCCAACACAGAGCACACCTGTGGGAAATTTTAGTAACTCCAATTAGCCTCAGCATGTTTTTGAACTGTGTGTGGTGGGGGGGGGGGGCAGTGGAGCACCCATCGGAAACCCTGTGATGACACAGAGAACTCCACAGACATGGAGCCGTGGTGGAGATTCGAACCCTGGTCCCAGAGGTGTGAGGCAAAAGTACCAACTGCTGCTCCACCATGCCACCCCCACATATTTATTTATCATTTCTATATATCTATTTCTCGGCTACAGTTAATACAAAAACGCTGCTGCTAGACTTTTAGCCAGAGGTGGAGATTTCAGGTCCAAAGAGTACAAATCCAGACCAAGATTTTGTTTCAACCAACCAGTTGAATATAAAGAGTCACAGTCAGAGAGTACTCAGCTGGTTGGTTGAAACAAAATCTTGGTCTGGACCTGGACTCTTCATCTCTACTTTTAACCCAGTCTGACCAGAGAGCACATATTATTCTAGTAATCACTTATAGAGCGCTTACATGGTCAAGCTCCGAAGTATATTACTAGTCTTCTCCAACGCCACACAGCCAGTCAGGTTCTTAGGTCTAGTCACCAAGACCTCCTAGTCGTCCCCTGCACACGACTTAAGACACGTGGGGATCATGCTTCTCAGTCAGCAGCACCTAGACTCTGAGACTCTCTTCCTGTAGCTTTGCGCTCTGCTGAGTCAGTTGACTCTTAAAAAGTTAATGCCGCTTGGGTTTTGTTCTCTAATATATTTTACAAGTGCTCTTTTCACTCTCATGTTTTCTTATATTCTCTTTGGTAATGCTCATTTTCAATGTTAAATTTTTGTGTATAGCACTCTGTGTCTGTGAAAAGTACTTTATAAATAAAATTTTACTTATGTCATGTACTGTCTATTTTGTCTTTTTGTGTGGTTGTGTAATGTTTCCTTCAGGATCACAAAGGTTTTCTGACTCTGATCTAGCTATCAAGTTGTTAAAAGTACCTACATAAACTAATCTATACAAGCAACCATCTTGAATAGAAATGTTAATGAATACAAACAAATAGTAGTTCAATAGATGACTTCATAAAGCATCTTTTCATTGGTCAATTAGATGTCAAACTATCAATAGATAGCGGAGAATGTGTGTTTTCCATCTAGAATAAAAAGTCACAATCATCAGAAATGAACATACATGGTTTTCATCGGACTGCATTCATAGATTATCACACACATTTTATATATCCCCAAAATTTTACCTCCTCAAAGCTATGAACTCTTTTTAAGAATCAAATAAGATTTCATGCCCATGTTGAAGTAATAAACGAAGCTTCCCGTCCCAGTATTGCTTCTATGACGAAAACCCTTATCTTCAATTAACAAAGAGCCAGTGAATGTAGCAGAAGCTACTGTTGCCATGGAGACCACATAAGGACACTGTGCCATTGACAGAAGCAGCAAATGTTAATCATGCACAACAGCAAGCCCCAAAGGCAGGTATCACACGGGTTTAAAGGACCATTACCTCTGTCAACACCGCCATACTGTTAGAAGCACAGGCAATCCTGAGGACCTCGGGCGGTCAAAAGCAGTTGTTTGCGTGTTGCGAAGCATTTCAGCAACAAGCATAAGGTATTCATATTTCTGCCGCAGACAGCTAGCAGAGAAGGAATTTGCCAGAAACGTTTGACCTCTGAAGGGTTTCGCCCCAACAACCTTCCGGTGTTCAGTGTCAGACATGCTGAAATAAGAGGTTATTGAAAGGAAGAGGAAGGCACAGCCAAACACCAGCATGCACACGTTACACTGTCACTACAGATATCCAACAACAGAAACCAAAAGATGAGCGTAAATAAGTGAAAGCCACAATGGGAGACGCTGCACATCTGCTCACCTTTAGTGCTGGCTCTGGGGAACACCGTAGCAAAGTCCTTCCGGGGGTAGTGGGGCAGAGACAGCACGTAGCTTTGTGCCTGTTTGCACGCAAAAGAAGAGCAAAGGAAACGTAATTCCTGTTTTCACCACAAGGCAAAAGAACTAATCGGTTATAATCACGGCCTGTCCAAATGTCCCCTTTCTGTATGACTTTGTGTATGCCGCAGATTCGCCTGGATGCATGTCTTTGAACTGCGGGTGGAGGTGCTCTAAACTGTGACGGTGCAAGTCTTAATTTAACTGTCTATTAGCCTAGTCAACACAGACCTGATCCAGATACATCCTCCAGCTGCTTTGACATCCGTCTCCCTAGGTCTTCTAACATGACCTTTGTTTGGTTTTTTATAAGGATCTCTATTCAATACTGATTTTCACTTAGGAATCGTAGCTGTTTCCATAGCTATACAAAATAGCAACATATCTAACGTAATATTACTAACAACGAAGGTTGCAGTGCAGGCCACATTTGGGGCGAACACCCATGTTTTGCCTGTGGCTTCATAAAGGTCAGATAAAGCCTCAAAGGAACCCATTTCTACACCTGATACCAATGGGAGAAACTGGTACCATGAGTAGCCAGTAAAGAGGTGGCCCTTTGTGGAGCGGACAGCTCCTATGAGGACTGTGTAACTGTATAAGACTGATGAGTATGAAGCCTGCCGACCTGCATGCTTCAGCACACGGAAGCTGCCTGCAGTACCCCAATGCTTCAGGGGGACTGTTATTGATCCCATTATTCAACACTACAACGCAGACTTTTATGCCAATAACTTTTTTGTCATTACAGAGGGTTATGTAAAGCTTACACCTCTGGAAAAAAAATTAAGAGACTACAGCAAAATTTTAATTTTCACTCATTTCTTAATTTATGGGAATGTGCCACCCTGGCTCTTCCCTGCTTCTCATTAATGAAGGGCTTCTTCCTTGCTTTATGGGTCTTCAGTCCTGCTTCTAGGAGCCTGCTATGTATCGTCCTACAGTGCACTTCATGCCACACTACATTTTTGAAGGTCACTTGAGGACATCCTCCAATTCATGAGGCTCCGCCGGATAAGTTGACGGTCATCTCTGGCATTATAAAGTCGCTTCTGCCCTCTATCTGACTGGTTTTTGGTCATTCCCAGTGTCTCCTACTTCATCTTGTTCTTGTGTATTTCAGCATTAGAAACTTTGAGACTGGAAGCAGCCTGTCGCTCAGTGTAGTCTTCTGCCAGCAGATCCAGGATTAAACCAGGATTAAAAATGGATTTAAAAAAAATATAAAGTGGCCTGTTAATTTTTTTCCAAAGGTGTACATGTGCCTGATAAAGTATAATGGTCACTTATAAGCTTGATGTTGTTATAATGCATGATTGATGTGTGATTGCTGTTCATGTGTAGCCACACTTCCTCCGAAGCGATGAGAGTCAGGAAACAGACAGCCATCATACCTCTTGACTGTCCAGTTTTTTAATAAAGTCTGACCCCGGTACACCAGTTATCTTCATTATTTGAGTAAGTTGGTCCATATCTGTAGTTCAGTTTTAAGGGTCCAATCTTGCCCATTTACCTAGACAATATGCTTATCAAGTATACATACAATTAGAAATTTAAAGTGTCTTGGTATCAACACACATGAATAATGAGAGAACAAACCAAGGATACAGTCTTTCCCTTTGAAGAGTGTCTTCCCATTGATCAGCTCTCCCATGATGCAGCCAACGGACCAGATATCCACTAAGAGAGGAGATATCCATCAGGTAGAAAGTAATCAGACAAATATCTTTCTATATTCATCAAGGGAAATATATATTTATATAAAAATGATCATGTCGACTCTTAACAGAGTAGGGGTGCCAATTCAATGGATTCATCTGAAATGTCAGAATCAATTTTTGGGGGGTAAAAAAAATATATATAATCCTACTTCTGGGTTGATTGTCTTCATGTGTTGCTTCATGAATTCCCTAAACGTATGACGGCATGGGAATGTTCATTAGTAAACATAAAGAAAGTGCTGCCTGATAATCTTTGCACTGTAACTCTTTTGGGAAACACCACCATTTTACAGTGGCAAATGATCCCTGTAATGCAGGGCTGTCCAGTCCTTACTCCCAGAGAGCTACCACCCGGCAGAGCCCTAATTTAACACGCCTGATTCAGACAATCAGGCCCTTCAGCATCACCAGTATTAGAGTCGGCTATGTTGAAGTTAAGCTGGTTCTCATACTGAGATATAACTGAAGGGCCTGATTATCTGTGTCAGGCGTGTTAAATTAGGGCTCTGCCGGGTGGTAGCTCTCCGGGAGCAGGACTGGACAGCCCCGCTATAATGCTTAAGATAATCTTTTGGGAAATGCCCATTTTGTAGCGCAGAAGGTCATTGTTTTTGGGAGGCTTCCATAGTAATGGTTAAGACTCTAAGATAGGTAGCTAACTGGCTAGCTAAGTGAAAAGTACTGTTAGCCTTAGAGATGCACAACATATTGCTTAATATATCAGCATCAGCTGATATTTGTTGAAGATCAAGATATTCACATTGGTCCGGTTTGTCCATCTGGGCTGATATTTCTGGCAGATCTTTAAACTCGATCAATATTTACGTGGCCCTATACCACTGCCACTGAGAACTGAGCCGTACCCGACCTGTACTGCAAATCGGGGCCTTTCCATTGCGAAGTATGTGAGCCGTACTCGAGCCATAACCGCACTGATGTGGCCCCTGCTTACTAGCCGAAAGCCTGATCAAACCAAGCCAGTTGCATCACCACTGTCTGATTGGATGAAATGCATGGAGATATCGGGGTTCCGCATATAGATTATCTGAAGGAAAAAGTGTATATTCTACATATTATTCATCATTAGTAGTATTGCATATTGCAATGCATTCCCAAAAACTTCCCGAAATTTCCAAAGTCCTACCCGAAAACAGCCGAGTGGAATGGTGACGCAAATTTAAACAAGTGAATGCTAATTCCATTAGCGCTTGATTCTTGCATAACACAGTTACTCTCACGGACAAACTAGTAAAAATTAGCACACAGTGAAACATTGCTGCACATAGTAAATCATGATGTACACCATGTGAACAGCAAACAAGTATCTCTTTGGTTTTACGTCACTGTCGCTCTCCAGACTCAACTGTACCCAGCTGTACACTGTGCCCTGGGGCAAAAATGGGCAATGCCCCCCTCCCCCTTTCCAGATTCACACATAGGCCCCGCCTATGCCAGCTGCAGCGTTTGCAGATGATATTTAGGTAGCCTCCAAATATCATACCCATCATTCACCACAGTAGTTAGCAAATTTCACAAATTTTCATTAATTTACATTTTAAAATAGTCTTCAGTAGTATATCAAATATTTCTGTGTTATGACTCACATCATAATGAGATATGTATACATAAAAATGAGAGCTTTAAAAACAGCAAGTTCACAAGTCTGTAACATGCCTGATATTAGCTCCTTAATCCTCAGAAATATTTTGCATATATGTAGTTTTGCAGTCAACAAACAACAACAGGGGCCCTTGGTGTTGCTGAGGGGGGGGGCCAGGCCACCCCTGAGCTCATCCATCTTTGGCTCGTCGCCCATATACAAGTAGAGGAGCACCACTAATTAGCAGCACCAGAGCTGAAGATACAACTTCTGAAATAATTTAGATGATTACATTGGATGATCAGTCATTTTCCATACAAAGGATTTTGTCTGCCTCTTTAGCACTTAAAATGAGTCTGAAAGCACCTGCTAGCAACATGTTTATGACTGATTATTAAACCTGGCCCGCAGATGCATCTACTCGCTCCACAGAAAAAAATAAGGCAACATCATTCTGCTAATCAGAGCTGGCAAGCTTCACCGCGACAAACATCCCCCCCCCCCAATCAGGCAGCGCCTCCTTTAAAGTGTGATTTTTTTCCTGTACAGTTCAGTAGTTGTCCTTTTGACAGTTTTACACTGTCATGTTCTTTCTGTCTAATAATAACAATAAAAATTCACATTCTGAGATTATATTTGCTTTTTATTCCATTAATAGTGTGTAAATTCTCTGGTAATATTTGTGAAAATTTAGGTTATCAAAATAACTGGTTGATTGCTTAATGAAATCAAACAATTATAGAAAATAGAGACGCATAAAATCATAAATAAATTTTCTAAATATAGAATGTAAAGATGCATCAATAATCGTAGTTGGATTGAATCGCCTTGGCACACCCCTCTAACACAGCACATGAATAACTTCTTGGATGTAAAATAAGACATTAGATACAACTGAGTTTCCTTAAATGATTCTTGTAAATTGGATGAATATATTACTTAACAGCCACAGCACATTTCATGTGGCAATTTAAAAGTAATGTAACCCTGTAGTCCGGAAAATCCCTAAGCGTCCTTCCTGTTTTCACTAAGCAGTCGCATTTATTTGTACTGAACGCTACAGAGTCTTTCCAGACTCGTTTTATCAAAAGACATTTTAAGCGATTTTGAAAAAACAGAGCTCCTCCTCTTCCATTGTGCGGTTATATTTGGTGTTTGGAAAGTAGTTCTTTGCAGCGAAAGTCTTGGTGAAGTTCTAGGCAGGACATTCAATGTCAGGGGGTAAAAAGGTCAAAGGTTGCCATTGTCTTACCAGTCTGGGTGTAATGCATCCAGTTTAGAATGACCTCAGGGGCCCGGTACCACCGGGTCACCACATAGCCTGTCATTTCAGGCTCTGTATGTCGTGCCAGGCCAAAATCCAGGATCTGCATGAGGAGAAGTGGATAACTCTGTCAGTAAACTCCTCAACACTTACCACATCACTGCTACTGAAACAGGAAAAATCATGCAGAATAGTATGTGTACTTACTTTCAGCTCACAATCCTGATTCACAGCCAAGTTACTTGGCTTAAGGTCCTACAAGTCAGAGTGAAAATAAACAAGATGACAGCTGTTGATACCACTGAAAGGTATACCACCCGAACTGGAAATGACCATCTTCTCAGCTCAGGCAACAGATACAACATAAATAATTCTATGCAAAAGTCTTAGGCAGTCAAAAAAATTATGTTTAAATGTTAATGTAAAATCACTCCAGTATTTGCAGCAACCGTCCAATATACACATACCCATTTACACCCACTACTGCCCCACTTTACAGAGTTAACTAATTAAATTAATTTACTGACCCGTTGGTGAACTTTAACACACAAATGGAATGGCTGAGGTGCCCTTGATGAGAGATTTGGGAACTGAAGCAGCGTTCATCTAAGCCATCCAGTAAAATATCAGTAAGTTTTTGGAGAACAGTAAAAATTCTTCATAATAGTGTTACTATTAATTTTTCTGTTAGATTTTGGGGGTGTTCTCTAAGCAAATATACACTTACTACCCAGATAAAGCACCTTAAACATTTTCTTTGACTGCCTATGACTTCACATAACAAAGTAGATGCTGTTAGAAAAACAACACTCTCTCTTTTTGTGGTTATTAGCTCTCCTGTAGCGTTGCACTAACGATTCAGAGCTCAGACATTCAAATCCCATGAAGCATTATGCGTAGACGGTGCCTCTTCACTGCATTTTCAGCCTTTCTGGTGGTGTGGGGCTTAGTGGGCTATAAGCCTCGATGCCTGTGATCAGACGTTCGCCAGTTTGAGCCCAGCATCGGCAGAACAGTCGCATGTTCATGGGTCCTTAAGGTCCCTAACCCCCTGGTCCAGGGGCACTGCATGCCGTGACCCCCCAAGAAAACACCCCCCAGTATGTGTCTGTGCATCCTAAAGGAGTGCAAGATGGGGCAGGACATCCTGATCTATTTATATATCTTATGTAATGCTTACTAGTTAATGAAGGGGAAAAATATGAGACTGGTATTAGTCGATACTCAAAATTTTTATATCGGATAAGAAAAACTGATATTGTGCCATCTCTATCAAATATCGCTGCTTCTTTTCTTCAAACATACCTTTGGCGATTATGGCCAAATAGTTCAATCTCTACTTCAATCCACAGCATGTTTTCAAAAAGCCTCCGGTTTGTCTAGACCAGGGGTGTCAAACTCCAGTCCTGGGGGGCCGGAGTCCTGTGTAGCTTAGTTCTTTCCCTGTTCCATCACAAATGATTCAGCTCAAGAGCTGTGTGGTCATTAGCACAAGTGGGTGCCAGGAATTAAATCAGGTGTGTTAAATGAGGGGAAACCCAAAAATGTGTAGCGCTCCGGCCCCCCAGGACTGGAGTTTGACACCCCTGGGCTAGATGCTGTTTTGCATACCTCAAATGCTGAATCTTCCTCCCAATGACTCTTCCATGTATAACATGTTTGTGCAAAATCCACTGCAGCGTGGAACAGCGCACCACCACTACTGTGTAAGCCAAACCTTCCTGCAGGTCCTGCAACCATTCCCTTTGCCTCTCTGTCCAGCATACATGTAGATCTTGGTCTTCCAGATCATGTTTTGGCTTCCCGAGTTCCGCTTAACTGCCATCTCTTGATTACATTACAGACAGTAAGCAGGGAGTGTTTTTCCAATCTTCTTGTTGCCCTCCCCTGCTTTGTAGACATCATTTAGCTTCATTTTCAGATCCTCACTCAGTTGCTTTGAGGCTCTCATGGTTATTGAGCGGCAGCCCAATATTTAGAGTGGCAGGGAATTTATTAAGCTCTGCAAGTCTGCATATCAAGAGGTGAAAACTCCTAATGGCTGCCAAGGCTTAATGAGGTACCGTACAAAAAAATCATGTCACTGGCCAAGTAGAAGGGTGTTCAAACGTTTGCCCATGCCACAATGATGCATTTCTTCCATGCATCTTTAACTGTATATTGTGATGTTCATGGAATAAAAAAATAACTCAGTTTAAACGTGTTGTTTTTAACACTGTCTCCTGCAGTATCTGTTTACCACTTCTCACTTATACGATTGACTAAATACGTCAGGGGTGCCCAAACTTTTGCAGACAACCGTATTTATTGCATTCGGAAGGTTCAGTTGTTGCAGTACAAATAAATGACAAAGTCAAAGTTTGAGAAGAAAGATATGTACTTACCCTGTGAATGATACCTGCACTGTGGATATACTGTTCGAAACCATGGAAAGAAATGAGGAAAAACACATTACTTACACATGAGTTTGTCCTTCACCCAACGTAGTTGTCATACTTGTATGTCATTGGACTGGCCAAAGTCAGGTGGTGAATATATTCCTGGGCAAATAAAAATGGGCCAAACCCGAAGTTGTAAAACATTTAACTTTTAGTGGTCTCAACTGCAAGTAGCAAGAAGACTATAGACAATAGTAGCAAGAACAACATTATTTTGCCAAAAGTATTGGGACACCCGCCTTTACACACACATGAACTTTAATGACACCCCGTTCTTAATACATTGACTTTAATGTGGAGTTGGCCGCTCCTTTGCATCTCCAACAGCTTCAGCTCTTCTGGGACGGCTGTCCACGAGGTTTAGGAATTTTTTATCATCCTTCCGGGAGAGCATTTGTGAGGTCACGCACTGATGTTGGACGAGAAGGCCTGGCTCGAAAGTCTCTGCTTTAATTCACCCCAAAGGTGTTCTATTAGGTTGAGATCAGGGCTCTGTGCAGGCCCGTGAAGTTCCTCCACACCAGACTCGCTCATCCATGTCCTTATGGACGCTGTTCTGTGTACCGGTGCGCAGTCATGTTGGAACAGGAAGGCGCCATCCTTAAACTGTTCCCACAAAGATGGGAGCATGAAATCGTCCAAAATGGCTTTGAATGCTGCAGCATTAAGAGTTCCTTTCACTGGAACTAAGGGGCCAAGTCCAACCCTTGAAAAACACCCCCACACCATAATACCCCATCCACCACTTGGCACAATGCAGTAAGGCACGTACTGTTCTCCTGGCAACCACCAAACCCACACTCGTCCATCGGATTGCCAGACAGAGAAGCGGGATTCCTCACTCTAGAGAATACATCTCCGCTGCTCTACAGTCCAGTGCCAGCGTGCTTTACACCACTGCATCCAGCGCTTTGCATTGCACCTGGTGATGTAAGGCTTGGATGCAGCTGCTCGGCCATGGAAACCCATTCCATGAAGTTCCCTACACACTGTTCTTGAGCTGTTCTGAAGGCCACATGAATTTTGGAGCTCTGTAGCTATTGACTCTGTAGACAATTGTCCCCACTTCAGCATGCGTTGTCCTCTGTCTGTGATTTTACATGGCCTAGTACTTCGTGGCTGAGTTGATGTTTTTGCTAATTGCTTCCACTTTGTTATCATACCACTAACAGTTAACTGTGGAATATTTAGTAATAACGTCATTTCACAAATGGACTCATCCTATCACGGTCCCACGCTTGAATTCACTGAGCTCCTGAGAGCGACCCATTCTTTTGCGAACGTTGGTAGATGCAGTCTGCATGCCTGGGTGCTTGGTCTTATATACCTATCGCTACGGAAGTGACTGGAACACCTGAATTCAATGATTTGGAGGGGCGTCCAGATACTTTTGGCAATATATTGTATTTTGGAAACTCTTGAAAACCCAGATGTGTTATTCGGAATTTTATATCACACATTTAAATCTTTTCATGATTTTATCATTATGTACAAGAAACCTGAGTAAATGAATGTCCCTGTTTTCAGCTTTTTCCCCTGGCGGTTCACTGTATCAGTGATCAATGATGAGCAATTGGTGGCCCAGGACTTTTTAGTTATTGCTACTTTTCTGACCAGTGATCAGTTGTCAAGACCATTAAAAGCTTCTTATTCTGCAATTTTGGGTTTGGCCCATTTGTTTTAGCCAAAGCGTGTACATTTATACGTGCCATTAATGATGAGGTCAAGCCACATACAGTGTCCTTTCAATAACCCAATTACTGTTTTATGTTTTTTTATGCTTCCTATTATGTGTAGCCCAAAATGGATGAGCAAAGGTTACACAAATAAGTGTTAAATCAGGTTTTAAACACAGTGTGTGTGTGTATATATAT